>JAMXBB010000007.1:78972323-79171997 GCA_024138015.1 Lumnitzera littorea
CCCCCCCCCCCCCCCCCCAAAAAAAAACCCATTTAAATACACACAAAAAACCATTTTCCCCTTCACTTTGGTGGCTAGATCGAGCGTAGCCAACTCCAATAGCTGCTGCTTCTTCTTCTACAACTGCAACCCAAATCCAGTGAGCTCGACCCGAGATTTAACCCAACACTCGAACTAGCTGATCCACACACCAACCTAATATGTGCATTCCCTTAGTTCGGCCCTATCCAATTTATTTACTTTCTTTCCTTTTTTTTTCAGTTTTGTAATATTTTATTTATTTATTTATTTATGTACATGTAACTTATAATGTAAAAAACAAAAAGAAAGAGAAAGAAAAGAAAAAAGTAGTCCATTTATTTATTTTTTTTAGTTTAATAGATAAAAAAATAATAAATAAGATAATACAAAAAATAATAAAAATAAAAATAAGTAAATAAGTTTGTTTTTAACACTTAGAAAAATCAGGTTTTCCAAAATAAATAAAAAAATAATTGAACTTTTTAAAGTTAGGGCCTTTTAGAACTCTCCAAAAGTAAATAAATAAAATTTCTAATTTAAGACTTTCTTTTTAGAAATTTCCTTAAATAAATCAAATTAAATTAAAAACATAAATCTAGCATATTATCAAAATTAAAATCAACTCAACTTGCTAAAATTTTACAAAAAAAAAAAAAATTACATATGTTTGATCCCGAATAGTGAGTACATAAACACCTACAGGGCAACAGTAAAAATAAACCCAATTTTCCTTTTTTTTTTAGTTTAAATTACTTAAGTTATCCAACTACAGTAACTAATAATTGAGTTTTATTTTATGGAATTAAAAGGTGATTTTTAAAGTTAAGGTTAAATTTAGAAAGTTAATGGTACTAGTAAGGGTTTAAAATTCCTAACCTCTAGATCCAAATCTTTAGTTTCAAAATCAGTTTTTATCAAAAAACTAGTGGCTGAGTTATAACCAATCCACCCAATTAGTTATAACTTAACTCATTTTCTCGACTCCAATCAGGTAGTGTCTCCAAAGTATTTTCAAAATATAAAAAAGAACCAGTTTTCTTTAAACTCTAGTCGAAGAGTCAATATTAAACCGGTAAGGTTTAGTACTGATTAGTTTAAAGAAAACCTAATTTATAAAGGAACCGGGAGGTGAAAAACCAGGCTCAACAATGATCAAGCAACTTCAAATAGTTTAGAGTAAGCCACATCATAAAGCAATCAATACATAAGTCCAGCATTCAATTAGCACTACTATATTCAAGCATACACATTGCATACGTATAGGTAACAACTTATAATCACAAACAAGACATATAATGAGGTCTTCAAGTATTCTTAAACAATACTTCAAAGTGTGGTAAAGCACTGATCTCATTTACTTAGATATGTAATATTCGACGGTCTTGATGGTTAGTCTCATTTGCTTTAATTTATCCCTAAACATTCAATATAATTACTTTAGTTTTACTAAATATAAAGTAAATGAGTTCATTTTAATAATTTAAGTATGGTTGTAACTTATCTTTAACAAGTGGTGTAGGCTTTATGTTGAGTTCTAACTTGCCATTGAAGTCTCTAGTCAAGATTTGAAAGCTTGCCTAATTTTAAGTTTTGGTCTCAGAACCTTCTTATAAAGTCTTTAATGTTATCTTAGTTATACTCCTTATTCCAATCGACTCTCTAAACAATCCTTGGTTGTCATTTCCTATAAGTTTTCCATACAAATCAATCCTCGAATTAAGTCCCCCAAGCCATTTCAACTACATTTCCCTTACCAAATACTTCCTAAATAAGTCTATGATGTGGATATAGTTAAATCATTTTTACTATCTAACCTTCTGATCTAGCTTCTAAATAAAAGAATCAAATCTTCCTCTTTATAGGTCAACCCTCTAAAGAGGTCTTTGAAGCAATTCCATCTAAGCCTTCTAAATCAACTAACCCTCTAGTTGAGTCCTTGAAGTCAATAAAATCAAATGTCCTTTACCCAATAACTTCTTAAATGTGGCTCCAACGTATTTAGAGTTAAAAACCTTTCAACCCTCAACCTTCTGAGCATGTCTCTAAAGTCATTGCAACCATACTTTTTTTTTACCAAATAACGTCCTAACAAAGACTAGAACATAGTTATAATCAAGATCCTTGTACCAGCTAACCTTTTGATCAATTATCTAAACTAAGAATTTAAATCATTATTTTACCAGATCAATCTTCTGAAGAACCCTCTAAACAAACTCAATTTATATGTTTGCGCAAAGTGACTCACTCCAGTATCTTATTACAAATAACAAGCATGGTAAATCATGATCATACAATAGGTTCTTCATACCCATAATCACCATATCTCCTAAATTTCTAAATCCTCATATCTTCACCTTAATACATGTATACAATAACTAGTGATTCGTGAACTATCTCAAATCCCATTCAATTCAACCATCTCTAGATCACTCTCCACAATGACATATCATACAATCAAACTCTAGAACTATTGTATGTTGTTTTCCATAAGGGTAATTGCATGAATCTTCCAAAAAAGGGCATCTTTCATTAAATTTAAAGGCTCAAAATTCCTTAAAAAATTATAGAAAATATTTTTAGCCGAAAAATTTTCATGAAATTCTTACATGCACTATAGGATTATTCTAGAAAAAGTTTTGTTCCAAAACTACATCAATAGGATCATTTAAAACAACTTCAAAAATTACTCAGTTTTATACAGTTTCTTAAGGAGTTCATATACTTGTTTAAAAATTTTATAATCTAGTTTTTTTTTTTTTTTTTTAAGTACATACAAAAATATGTCAAAATAAAAATTTTTCGTAATTTTTTGAATTGATTTGGTATTTTTACTAATTTCGAAAAAATCGAGTTAGATTTGAAACTCATCAAAAAGTAGCCATACGACCACTACCTTCCATCACCACTATGTTGGCCCACCCAAGTGCTACCCCTACTATCAACTGATGGTGGTGGTTTGTACCCAGCACACCCCTAAACCTACGCTTTCCAATTCCATTCGATTTGTGCAATTTTAATTCTTAATATTTTTCCAAAATTGTTCGTCAATGATCTTCACCTTTCCATATTTTTCCCAAATTTCTTAAAGACTTCCTGATGTTCTAAAGAGGATTGGTAATATTTCCTAAGTTGAACCATGCAAAACGAGAGTTTTTCTCTCTCCTTAGAGCTTAAATACCTCTCTAATCATGCATATAAAGTGTCTTGTTGCTAATCCCCCAAGTACATAATTGTCCACAATGTGTCTACACCTAATCTGATGTAAATCTGGTATTTTGGTGATTTTGTACCAATTTTTTTATTATTTTCTTATAAATTTTAAGTTAATCGTACCTATTCTTAGGTATTTTAGGTATCTAGGGGATATAATTATTATTATTATCTAGGGTATACGTATTACTTTTATATTTTATTTTATGTCATTTTATGATTTTATAATGTAAATAATTTATTTCTAAAGTTTAATTAATTTTTGCTACCTAAATTGTGCATTTATGGCGGGTAAATTATAATATAATATAGTTTAATGAAATTAATTATTTTTAGTTATAATATTATTATTTTATTATATTTCAACAATCTCCTAAGACTTATTCATGAAATATTATTCTAACTAGCCTTCTTTCGTGTAAGCCCTAAATTATTCGCTCGAAATGACTACGTAAAATTATGAGGTTCACATAAAACATTACAAAATTGACAAAACATTTATAATTCATGTTGACTATAGTGAAAAATAAATGAAAGTTCCAAGAAACAAGAAAATTACTAAAGTAAAAGATTATTGGAAGAAAATTATGAAAATTTTCTATATTTATCTAACCATTTTCTTTATTTTCTATAACTATTCTTTTTTTTTTTTAGAAATATAAAAAGACACATTAAAGAGTCAGGAGGATCGATCTAAGAAGGGAACAATGTCTACTATGTAATAAGGGTGAGCACGTAATCCTATTATGCCCTATACCCTATAATATCCTACTTAACCAAAGAAGTATTAGATGGATAATAAAGGTCACACCGTAAGTTCCAATGAAATTTTTAGGAATCTACTTCCATAAGGAATATATAAATATGATGCCTTAAAACCTATGTCAAAGTTTTATATGATACAAGTTTTAGAGTCCCTTGTATTCACCTTATGAAATTATTAAATAATAATAATGTAATGTCTTAAAACCTGAAACATTAGTGATAGGAATCAAGCTACTAAACCTCTAATCCGCAGCCGAGCTCGAGGCCTAGAAAAACTAACAAGGTGAATCCTCCTATTCCAACTAACTCCTAGTGAGGCCAAGCTGATCCTTATTACCAACCAACTTCTTATGCCAAACCGAGTAACCACAAATCTCTTGGAAGTCGTATGCCAACTGGTCGAATGTTCTACTAACTGCCCAGTCCCTCACGCACACTTACTCAACTCTGACTGAACCAACCTCCAAATTAGCAACATTGGTGCTAAGAAGTTGAGAGCTCTAGCACACATTCGTAGCCACTCCTTCTCAGATGAGCCCTAGCCTACTCGACACCCCTCCATCCTAGCCATACTATTTTGTCAATTTCTACTAGAAGTATCCCCAATATGCTATTGCTACGTATCCCAGGCTTACATAAAGGAATCTACAACGCTTACTTGAATTAACATTTGTACCCTTTATTATTCTTTATACATTACTTCTTTTAGACATTACCCTTTTAGTCTTTTCCGTTTTAGGCAAGTTGCCCTAGTTTTTTGGGTATAAATACCCACTATATATGTAGCAGTAATTATCTTATCATCAATATACTGAATATTCTTCCTTTCATGAATACTGTTCTTATTAGATTATGATGTGTCTCTAGATTCGAACACATAAAGAGATACCACAACAAAGCGAACCAAAAAGAAGAGAAAAGTTAGCAAAATTCAAGCAACTACCAATTGGATATGACACACCAATTGATCATAATCAGCTTGCAATCCACTGGATATAACTCACCATTTTGAACTAGAGGGTCACTCGCCACTACTCCTTACTAAAAGGAATAGATAAGAGTTGAAGGGTAATAAAAACACTAGGGTTGCTCAAAGGGCAACTTGTATAAACTCTAATATTGAAGTTAATTGTCTGCATACATTAAGTAGGGGTTTATATACTCATCTTACTAGGGTTACTTTACATACAGGAAAAGACAAAAAGGGTAATTTACAAATAGGATACATTAGACATACTAAAAAGGATAAGAGAAATAAAGAATAATCTATACAGAAAAGTAAAATGCCATTTTGAATGATAGTAGAAATTAGATGAAATGAAGAAAAGAAGGTTTATAGTCAAGGGCCGACCTGATCTAGATTAGGTTGGAGCTTTGGTCAATCATTCATTATAGAGTAATCAACTTAGGTTGGGGTTAAACTTCACTGATCGGCATGGTCGACTCAGGAGCTCAGCTCGGATGGTTTTGGGGCTATATGCTAAGATATTATGTCATGATACAACTATTCTATAGGCTTAGCGCAGATGATAGCTTGGTAGTCAAGTCGATAGCAGGGAACAAAGAGGTCAAGATAGGAATTCTTATCTTAGATGGGGCTTTGAATTAATATTCTCTAAGTGAGTCCTTGGAGTCCTCTAACTCGGTTACATGTAATCAGTCCAGAGGGTTGATTCCTATCATCTGCCTGGGGGTTAAAAAGATTTTTTCTCAAATCTGGAGTGGTCTCTAACTCTTATTCATTTAAGGAACTTATGGAGTCTTCAACTGGTTGGTAGAGAATCAGGTCAAAGACATTAAAAGTGGAGGAAATACCATAATCATCAAGTAATTCAATTTGGTAAGCATTGCGGTTGACTTTCTTCAGGATCTTAATTTGTCCATCAGCTCAAGGAGACAACTTACTCTGTCTCTAATATAGGAATCTTTCTCGGTTGAGGTAAAGTCATACTAAATCTCCTAGCTGAAAAGAAATAGCTTAGTGGCCTTGGCTACCAATCTCTTTTTTCTTTAGTTAAACTTGGCCATCTTCCTAATTACAGACTAGTATAGCTCTTGCAATTCTTGGGCTTAATTGATGGATTACCGACCTCTATCGTGCCCCAAAGGCCTTTAGTCTCTCAGCAAAAGGGTTCTCTTTCGTTAACCTGCTAAGGATGAGATACAATACAGAGAAGAATGATAAGCAAACTCCTTGAGGACTCAGCTCAGATATACCCTACTATGTTCCAATCCTTGTACAGTTACCAAACCCTCATTTGTCAAGGTTGAACAACCGAGTGCCAAGGTTGAAGTCCATACACATCAAGCCCTATTCTAACCACCTGAACCCTCATGTATCAAAGCTGACTTGTCGAGTGCTGAGGCTAAAGGCCCTACACTTCATATCCTTCTCTTTCCACCTACTACATAGTGGCATCTCTTACTCGTCTCAGCAACTCCCAATACCAGACATCTACAACTGCCGCATCATGAACTGAGCTCAATTGCTGCACTTAAAAATTCCCTAATACGGACCTATTGACCAACTACCACCTATCTATCACTTTTTCTGACATTGTACTATTATTCCTTTTCATCATTTATCATATTTACCCCTTACGTACATACTAGGAATCCCCCCTATTCTTTACTCTTTTTGTAATATTACCCTAGAGACTCACTATAAATAGTCTATTTTCACTGTAGCCAAAACATGTTACATTTCTCTTAGATATTGAATATACTTGTTCTTATGAGATATTCCCCTCCAAATACATTTTTCTTATACTATTATCCAATCTTGCCAAGTAGCTTGAGATTAGCAATAGGTAGACCTTGACATTAGCTTGTGTGTCATAATGTAGACACCTCATTTTTACTACCATTAAGATTCTTTCTTATAGGTCTAGATTTGAAAAAATAAATAAAATAAAAAAGATAAAATAATAAAAAAAAAGTCTTAAGTCATATTGAGTCAAGTCGTTTAGGATCAAATCGAATAATGATGTATGTTCAATTTAATAAATTTTAAGTTATTAAAGAGTCAGGCTTCATTGAAATATTTTTTATTCTACTTCGATATAAAGTGAGTTTTTATCTAATTTATATTGGGCTAAAATAAACTTGAGATTTATTAAATGGGTTATTTAGCTAAATTAAGTTAGACTGAGTCGGGCCTAAAAGATAGAAAGCCTAAATTAAAATAGGGTTTCTAGAAACTAGGTTGAATCTTTGAAGAATCTAAATCATATCTTCCGCATCTAAGATTCGTTAAAATTAAATCTATATCTAAAAAGATCCAAAAGATCCAAATGTGTAGCTTATAAATAAGAATTCGGTTGTGAAGTTTGGCTATGTTTTCCATAATCCTGAACATGTAATATAACTCTTACCATACAACCCACGTTTTTCACATTCACTCACACTGATCACTTGCCGCACGTCCCCTATCACAAGCACATATCCTCACACAATAACACACACTTGATTGCACACACTTCCTCACACTTGATCACTTCATTGCTATAAGAAACTACTGAATACTACCTTAACCACACACCTTACACTGCCATGCCCATACACCGAACACTACCATAGCCGTACATCCCCTGTCATAGCACTTCACACAAGTACACACAACACCTTACACATTGTCACTCACTCATACGCCATCCCTCTTACACACTCACACGATGTCCCACTCACACTCGTGCACTGCCTAAACACTCACGAGGACTTACTCACCAAAGCTAACACACACGAGCACACACTTCACTCCAACCACTCGAGCATTCACTGTACTTACACACACGACAACACACTGCACTTGATCACACACCATAGCATACAATATACAGCCACACCTAATTCACTCGATCACTCACGCGATGAAACGTCTTAGCATCAATCAATCATATAGTCACACATACGATCCACTTCGCGCTCACACGCGATTCACTGCTATAAGTACATCACCATTTCACAATTAGTTCATACGCTGACAAGTACACATACCAAGCATGCAAATGTAGTCCAAATGATTACGACACGATCAACACAAACATGCCAATCATGTGTGACTTAACTCATTTAGGTAAAAATTATTATTATTTGATTATTTATTTATTTTTTTATTAGTTAATTAATTATTTTGCTAATTTATATTCTTTGGTATAGGTTTTTGTATTATATTTTTTAATTGTCATATTGTTTGCTATATTTTTTAATAATTTGAATTTTTTGGATTAATTTAGTTAAATTGCATTTTTTTATCTGAAAATTGCTTCTTCTTCTTTTTAAAATCACATATCTTAATTTATCTTGCATGTAAGATTTAAGAAAGATATTTTTTTAACATATAGTGATTTTTAAAAATAAAAAATAAAAAATTTTAATCAAAGTTTTTAAAAAGACTTAGTTAGTTAGGTTTTTTTTTTTTAAATAGATTCGCAGAATTAGATTTATTTAGGTGTTTTTCTTAAAAAAAATATAAATTGTTAAGTAAACGTAAATCTGTTTTGATTTTCAAATAAAAAACTTACCCACTAAATATTTTCTAAAAAAAAAAGAACTACATTAATTTGATCTCCATTAGCGGATACGTAGGCACTTCCAAAACAATCGTATAAAAAATAATTTTTTCTTTCTTTTCCTTGAAAAACTCGTAATAAAAAATACTAAAAAATTCATTTTAGTTATATTTTGCATATTTATATTTATCTTAATATTTTTAGAAAAATATAAAAGATAAAGCCCATTAATTTTTTTTTTTTTTACATGGTGACTTAGTCTTAATAAGTTGGTTCATGAACTTAGTCTTTTCCAGTTAATTTTCTAAAATTATTATTTTTTTTAAATCTGCAAATTAGTGGCCAAATTAGGGTTTTATCACCAAAAAACCCTAATCTCATTTTTTACCAGTTTAACTGGTTGGTGACTCTAATTTTTTTTTTCAAAATATTTTTTAAAGAAAAATGTTTCCTTAATTTAATGTCGAGTAATTTATATTAAGTAAGCTAAAATTAATATAAGTTAAATTAAAAAAAAAAAACGAAATAGGACTCGACAGAATTAGCAACTCTACTAAGAATGCTAGTAGGATAGCCATGTAAAAATAAAAATTAGTTAATGGGAATTATTTATTTATTTTTTTATATGTTATAATATAGTTGTATTAATTAGTTTTTAATTATGCAGGCCTTAAGAAAAAAACCAACCCAATGAGCCCATATTAGGGATTTAAGGGGGGTTTATTTATTAGTAACCATTTGCATGCTTAGATATGGCTAGACTTAGGCCACCTTAAGAACTTAAGAAGAGTCGCAATTATGTAACTCTCATGTCGCTGGAGTCTTTACCCCTACCTGGCGGTGATAAGCAAACCTACTCAAGCTTCAATATAGCCCATTAAGTTTTTCTTTAGAAATCCTAGAAGTTACAGAGCTTAAAACCCGTAGACTCTACACTCTTGCATCATTATTTTTAAAAAGGAGTAGTTATTTTTAAATTATAAGAAAAGCTTGATTAATTTGTAGTCTATTCATCATTCTTTTTCAAAATAAAGGAGAAATTAAAAATCAGTAACCCTTATATATAAGTATTCACGAGCTTCATCCCTTTTTAAATCTTATTTTGAATCTACTTATATATAAAGGTACTCTTTGACCGTAGGTTCATAATAATTCTTATGATTTATTAATTACCAACCACTATTGCGTTACATGCATATGTAGCATACTGCATTCTTTATATATTTAATTTTATTTTTTTCATTGATGCTTGTTTCTAAGTGATTATTTTTATTTCTTGTATTATATGTATTTCTTTTTTTTTTTACATTGTCTCCTAATGAGTAAAAGGCTACGTAATTTTTAAAAATTTTGAAGAAACTACAAAATTATTAATATCATATACAGTCTTTTTGTAAATTTAATAGCTTCATTGTAAATAATGCATCATTTCATGTTTAATATAATATAGCTATGGAAAGTCAAGATAATGTTAGTCCCGAGCCCATCCATGAGGTCCAATTAAATAAGTACTCACTCCTTAAGGCTATACTGAAAGATTGGTTGAATAAGCTTTTACCCACCAAGCAAGATCACATTCACAAGAAGATTAAGCCAGTCATATCTCTCATGTAAATCTAGCTTCACTGGCCTCTAATTCAAGCTCTTATCCACTATTAGGATTAACGAGTTTAAGTTAGTTTCCTTATGCAACTGGTTTTTCATTCCTATTAATAGGTCTCTTTAAAAAAGAAATATTACGTCAATTAGGAGCATTCGATTTCACAATTATTTAGGCCATTTCTTTCAGACAATTTGAATTCATTCAATAAAATTAGTTCCTTTCTTTCTTTCGATTCTTTGTTATTTATTTGTTATCCTTTTACCTTTTCCCTACTCTTCAGATCGAAATAAAATGATGAACATAATGGATATCTTATACATGTAAACAATGAAAGTACCAATATCACCTTTAGCCCTACTAGGTCAAACATCGGAGGCGATATTAAGACTCTAAAGGAAATACAAGAGAGTTAGCGTTGATTTGAATAAGGTAAAGTAAATTAATGAACCGATAGTTGTGATTAATTTGGTAACAGAAGAGAATTCGTGAAACTTGAAAATTAAGGGTAATCTAACAAATGATCAAAAGTAGGAGTTGTCATGTTTATTATTAGAATACTTAGACATATTCACCTGATCCTATGAGGACATGCCCGGTTTAGATTAGTCGATCGTAGTTCACAAGTTTGTCAACAAGAGAAAATATTAAACCTAAAAGGCAAAAGCTTAGGTGGTTGAGGCCAAATATACTCCTTAAAATAAAAGAAGAATTGAAGAAATTACTAGAAGTCGGGTTCATAGAAGTATCAAATTTCCCTAAATGAGTAGCTAATGTGGTGCAAATGCTGAAGAAAAATGGGAAAGTTAAGATATGTATGGACTTCCATGATTTAAACCAAGCGCACCTAAAGATAATTTTCCTTTACCACGCATTGACGTATTGGTTGACAACACGGCCGAAAATTATCTTTTCTCATTTATGGATGGTTTCTCAAGATATAATCAAATCAAGATGATAGAAGAAGATAAAATCAAAACTACCTTCATTACCACTTAGGGAATGTTTTGTTATCGCGTAATGCCTTTTAGGTTGAAGAACGCAAAGGCAACTTATCAGCATGTTTTGGTAACTCTATTTCATAACATAATGCATCGAGAAATTGAAGTCTATGTAGGTGATTTGATCACCAAATCCAAGAAGGATGAGAATCATGTTGATGTTTTATGTAAGCTATTTAAGCAATTGAAAAAGTTTCAACTAAAGCTGAATCTAGAAAAGTGCACCTTTGGAGTAACCTCAAGCAAATTGTTGAGTTTTATAGTCAATAGAAAAGGAATTGAAGTAAACTAGACAAAGTCAAGGCAATCTTAAATATGCTTGCACCGAAGACTGTAAAAGAAGTACAAGGATTGTTGGGGAGGTTGAATTACATTACTCAGTTTGTATCGTAGCTAACCAATAAATGCAAGCCATTATTCAAGAAATATCTCATGAATCCACTAATACTGGTCACTATTACACCAGGACATCCATTGATTCTCTACTTGACAATCCTTCCTAAATCAATGGGATGTATGCTAAGGTAGAAAGATGAAACAAGCAGAAAGTATCCTATATATTACTTGAGGAAGAAGTTTACAAAAGGCGAATAGATACTTAGAAGTGGAAAGGACGAGTGTTGCGCCCTATTTCATTTTCCATAATTTAATCTATATCAAGCCCAACCCACTTAATATAGATTACTTGACATTAAACTAAGAAAATATTTTTCTTAAAAAATTTTAAAATTGGAGTCACCAACCAATTCAATTGGTAAAAAATGAAATTAGGGTTTTCGAGAGGAAAAACCCTAATTTAACCACTAGTCTGCGAATATTCTAAAAAAATTAATTTTTATAAAATTAAACCAGAAAAATTAGGTTTGGGGGCTAACCTATTAAGACTAAGTTACTACGTAAAAACTAAAGAAAAATTAATAGGCTTTTATTTTTATAATTTTCTAAAAATATACTTAAATTTGCGAAAGACAACTAAAGTGATTTTTAGATTATTTTTTATTATGAATTTCTAAGAAAAGAAAGAAAAAAAAAATTTTTTTATGCAGTTTTTCCAAAAATGCCTACGTACTCGCTAATCGGGATCAAACTGGCCGCAGTTCTCTTTTTATTAAGTAATTAATAGGTAGATTCTTTTTATTTCAAAAACCAAGCTAGGTTTACGTTTTTTTATCAATTTATTATTTTAAAAAAAAAACTAAGAAATCTAATTTTCTTGAATTAAAAAAAAAAAAACACTAACTAACCTTATCTTTTTGGAAAACCCAATTAAGATTTTTTTGTTTTTTTAAAACCATTACATATCAAAAGTATCATTTCTAAATCTTAACTATAAGATATGTTGAAAATACGTATCTCGATACGTATCTTTTCTGAATCTTAACTACTAGATACATATATCAATGCGTATCTTTTCTAAATCCTAACCATGAAATACATATCTCAACCCTAAGATACGTATAGTTTCAAAAAACACAATTTTATAAAAAAAAAAAAAAACACAATTTCTTAATTAATTAAATTCACTAAAAAACTTAATTTATCTAAAAGATATCCAACGATAAAAATAATAAACCTACACTAAAAAAAAAATTAATTAGTAAAAATAATTGATTAGAAATAAAATAAACAACAAAATGAAATAAAACGATTTTTATCAATGAATCGAGTCACACGTGTTGATCGTACGTTGGATTTCGTCTACGAAATTAGATTATTAGACGTTGGGCTTCTGGATTCAGATTGTAGAAATTAGCTTCAGATCACATCGTGGAATTTACGTTGGATTTGGATAGTCTTTAGATTTCATCTTGTGGAATTAGGTCAAAGCGTCAAGGAATTCATCTTAGAATTGCAATTGGCATTGGATTTGCATCATGCTTCAGATTGCAGATAGTTTTGCAGATCGAAATCATGGCATTAGGTGATTGTGATTGTTATTTGTTAGTCAGCAGTGTCATGGGCATGTCGTCTAGTTGGTGAAGTAGACAAAGCTATGCATGTGGCAGGGGACTTTGGTAAGGAGGAATTGCTGGATATTAGATTGTCGTCAATGGAATTTGCGTAGGGACCTTAGCTTACATTAAGGACATCGGATTGATGGGAATCTTGCAGTAAATGTTGCAGCTTGAATTGATAGTTGTTGGATCGTCTAACTTCAGAATTGCTGGAAATTTGGTCGTCAAGGGGAATTGTTGGAAAGTGGCTTCAACTTTGTTAGTTTTCGGTGGATTGGGAATTGAGAATTGGAAGTGATTTAGGCATTGGCATTGCTTTTGTTTAGACTTGGATGTTGGTTTGGCGTTGCGTCAGGGAATTTATAATTGGATTTCAATTGTGGAAATTTGGAAAGTTGGAATAGAAAAACATCCCCAATGTCATGTGCCGTTGTGCTATTTATAAACTCATAATCATATCTTCCCTTATGGAAGATACTATAACGATTTTTCAAAGATTTATCCTAACTTCTAGAAACCTTACTTAATTTAAGCTTTCTATTTTTTCAAGGCTTGATCCGATCCACTTTGATTTAGCACAATAGTTTACTTAATAAATTATAAACCTAATTTAGCCTAATATAATTTAGATAAAAATCTTCTTTAAATCAGACTGAGCCAAAATTATTTTAATAAATCCCAATTTTCCAATGACTTAAGAATTTATTAAATTAATCACATATCGTTATCCAATTTGATCTTAAACGATCTGACACGACTTGACTTAATATGATACGATACGATACGATACGATTCGAGTTGATATGATTTGACTCGATACGACACTATTCGATACAACTCGACTCTCTTTTTTATTTTTTATTTTTTTATTTTATTTTATTTTTTTGGTTTATTTATTAACCTAGCTCAATTAATGAAAAAATTAAAAAATGGCAAAAATGAGATGTCTACAACATATTGTGCCTTAGTATAGGTGATGCACAGGCTTAAGCAATACACTCTCTATTACTTAGTGGAGTTGTTGACGTAACATGCCCTGTTAAGGTATTTAGTAGAAAAGCTAGCATTGATCAAGAGAATATCAAATTGGCAGATGCTGCCCTCTAAGTTTAACATCAAGTACATGAGTTAGAGTGCAGTCAAAGGGCAAGCAGTGGCTGATCAATTAGCAAAATACCTACTAAAAGATGAAGATGATGGTTTGGAAGCTTAGTTTCTAGATGAAAATGTGATGGCGGTGAATGAATTGAGTGGTGAAAAATCGAAATTGAGAATGTATTTTGATGGAGCAACCAATGTATTCGGATGTAGGATAGGAGCAATATTGGTATTGCTTGAGAGCAATCATTTCCTTGTGGCAGCAAGGTTAGCATTTCTATATACGAATAACATAACAGAATACGAAGCTTGCATTTTGGGGCTCAAGATGGCATTAGACATGGGAATACAAGCTTGAAGTATATGGAGATTCTTCTCTTATAATTCTCCAGATCTTGGGAGAATATAAGAGAAAAGATGAGAAGTTGATACCTTATCATGAGCATTTAGGAAAGCTGATTTAAAGATTCCAAGAAATTTCATTCACTTACATTCTAAGAACCCAAAATCAATTTGCCGATGCACTAGCTACGTTAGCCTCGATGGTGAAAGTCACAAATTGGATAGAAATTCAGCCCTAAAGATTGAGGTAGGGGTAAGACTGACTTTTAGTTTAACCATCGAAAAGAAACAACAAAAGAAGCCTTGGTATTATGATATCAAAGTTACTTTAAATAGGTGAGTTCCCTAATGAAGCTGATACAAAAGATAGAAAAGCTTTAAAGAGATTAGCTACTCATTTCCTATTTAATGGAGTAACTTTGTACAAAAGATCACTTGATACGACATTGTTAAGGTATATAGATAAAAAAGAAGCCGAGAAATTAACGAAAGAAGTGTACGGGGAGTATGTAGTCCTCATATGAATGTGTACATTTAGCTAGGAAAATCATGAGGATGAGTTATTTTTTTATGATGATAGAATCAAACTGTATCAAGTATGTAAGGCATTGTCATTTGTATCAAGTATATGCTAATAAAATCAATGCTCCCACCCCTCCCCCCAATAATTACATGTATTGTCAACTCCCTAGCCTTTCTCAATGTAGGGAATGGATATGATTGGTCTAATTTCGCTAACTACATCAAATGGGCACAAATTCATTATAGTCGCAACCTATCATTTTACCAAGTAGGTGGAAGTGACGTCATATGCTACAGTGATCAAAGGAGTGGTAGTCAGATTTTTGAAAAGAGATATCATTGCTAGATACAATGCACTCGAGTCCATTATTACAGACAACAGGTCAAATTTGAATAACAAGTTAAAGGATGAAGTATGCAGCCAATTTAAGATCAATCAAAGAAACTTGACTCCATATCAACCTCAAATGAATAGGGCAGTTGAAGCCGCTAATAAGAATATCAAGAGAATTATTGAGAAGATGACAATTACTTATTAAGAAGATGGCGATTACTTATAGAGACTGGGATGAGATGCTTCCTTTCACTCTCATGGCCTATAGAACCTCGATTAAAACCTCTACCAAGTACAGCACCTTATTCATTGGTATATGGGACTGAAGCGGTACTACCAATGGAAGTAGAATTATGTTCATTCTGAGTGTTGGCAAAAATTCAACTTGATGAAGCAGAGTAGGTGAAGAAATGAATGGAGCATTTGAACCTCCTAGATGAAAGGAGGCTTCCAACGATATATCATGGTCAATATTACCAACAACGGATGATCCGAGCCTTTAACAAGAAAGTGCACCCAACTTACCTCAAGGAAGGAGATTTTGTGTTAAAGAAAATAATGCCGAATGTAAAAGACCCTAAGGGCAAGTTTGCTCCAAATTATGAAGGCCTTTATGTGATAAAAATTCAAATGCTATTAAATTGTATTATCCACAAAAACTGGGTTCAATAAAGATTCCAATTTCTCTTAAGAATTGTTTATGGTTAATCTTTCATCGTTTATAAGTAAAGTTGATATCTATGAATGTTCTCGAATTCGGATGGTCGTCAACCAACAAAAACTTCACCAATAAATCATTGTATACCATGTTTCTTAACCTCATACACTTAAACACCAAACACTTACCAATGAATTTGAGTCACCAAATAAATTGAAATCAAATGTTCTTAATGATTTAATTTAGTTTTTTCTCGAAAAGAGATTTATTTTTCAGGAATCATAGAGAAGTGGAAATTGAGACTTGGCGACAACAAAAGAAGAATCAAGACATGAGCATAGTATGGCTAAAAGACTCATCAGCAAAGTTTCAATCATAAAGAAGACAAAAAAAAAAAAAAAGGGAAGTAAGCACAATGTTGAGGAAACACTTTAATGATATTTTGCTATCTAAATGAGTGAATATCAGGAGTCAACGTAAGGTATGTCGATTGATTGCTATCTATGAAATTCTCCATTCCTAAGTAAAATGATTATAAATTCCTTGAAAGAGACATCTAGGAGAATTTAAGTTTTTTGAAAATCTTGAAGAGATCTATCTTCTTCAAATCATCCATTAAACCAAAACAAGTTAATTGACTCCTAGTGGTTTTGCCCTATCCTTTCAAGATAGGTTCCCCATCTATCTTTTGCCCTATCTTTTCAAGACAGGCTCCCTTTTACCTCATCCTTTCAAGACAAGCCTCCTATTCCTTAGCCCTATCCTTTCAAGATTGACCACCTAACCTTTTGCCCTAACCTTTTGCCCTATCCTTTCAAGACAGATGATACGAGGCAAGCGCACCTATCAATTTTAATATAGTCGGATATGAGTCCGAGTCGATCCCTCAGAGATTTTGAGTACTAATATTAGCTTTAGCTTTATTATCTAACCGGAAAATTATGATGAGTTGAATGAATTAAAAATACTGAAATTAACAACTAAACTACTTATGAGACTTAATTACGCAAATTAGAAAGCAATAAAACTATGAACGACTTCAAGTATGTAATGATGTATTTAGGAATTATTTCCCCTAGTGTTTAACATGTAACCTTTTAAAATATATTCAATTCAGTTTCTATAATTCTTGACCGGAGGGATTCACAATTAAAGCTAATATCTTTCTCAAGCATATTAACCCTAATCCTAAATTATTTACCGGAATCTCTTCACTTAGTAATATAACTTAGAATTGCATTAATGTTTAATGAATTCCTACACAAACAATCAACTTTCCGAAAGAAACATGTATCTTATCTCTGAGTATACATGTAATTCTCTTCAATTATGCTTAGATCTAATTACACATGAAATTTCTCAATTAACATGCATAATATCATATATTGATACTCTAGAATTATCAATCCATAACTAAACGACATAATTGAATCAAGAAAAGATAGAAACTTTCTTGAAATTATAATTCAATTCAAGAATCACATGAAACCCTAGGTTCCATAATCCTAAATACTTGAATTCTAAGCTAGCATGACGAATCTAAAAACGAGATTCATCAAAAACATGAAATAAAGCATGAAAACCCCTCTTGATTTGATGAACAATCTCTAATCTTGAAATCGATGTCGTTATCGCTTCTTGATCGATGTTCGCGTCAAGTCTCTTCTCTTCTCTTGTTTCTCTCCATTTCTGTAATGTCTCTCTTCCTTTTGAACCCTAAGATCTCCTTATATATGTGTATTATACGGATTTTAATTTCGTCACCAGACACGTGTAACTTTCTGCACAAAGGCAAAATTTCTACACAACTTCAAAATTTCGTAACTTCTTCGTTTGAACTCGGAATTAAGTGAAACTTGATTCGTTTTCTTCGTTTTCAAGCCTAGAACGCGTTTAAACCCTGAAATCAACATTTTACTCAATTAAGTATCAATTTCTTTAAAGAAAACCAAAAATGTACGGGAAATGCTATAAAATCACCATATAAAATATGTTTAAAATCAGAGTTATCAACAGACACCCTTTGCACTATCCTTTCCAGATGGACTTCCTATTCCTTAGCCCCATCCTTTCAAGACGAGCTTCTCATTCCTTCACCCCATCCTTTCAAGATGGACTTCTTATTCCTTACATTGACCTTTCACGTTAGTATCCTTATTCAAGATGAGACAATGCTCAACCGATCATTCAAGTTAGTAATCCTCATTACATTAGTTTAAAGTAGGGTTTGATAAAAATAGATATCTGTTTTGTTTTTGTAACAAAGTTTTAATCTAACTTTATTACAAAAAGGGGTAGCTATAAACACCTCATTTTTGCCACCGTTAAAATTCTTTCTTATAGGGCTAGATTTGAAAAAAATAATAATAATTAAAAAAGAAAAAAAATAATTAAAAAATTGAAAAAATAATAAAAATAAAGTCTTAAGTCGTATCGAGTCAAGTTAAGTCGAATCGAGTCGAGTCGTTTAGGGTCAAACAAATAATGGTGTACTTTCAATTTAATAAATTCTAAGTCGTTAAAAAATCAAGCTTCATTGAAATATTTTTTATTTTAGTCCAATATAAAGTAGATTTTTATTTAACTTATATTGAGTTAAAATAAACTTAGCATTTATTAAATGGGTTATTGGGCTAAATCAAGTTGGACGGAGTTGGCCCGAAAGATAAAAATCCTAAATTAAAGTAGCATTTCTAGAAACTAGGTTGAATCTTCGAAGAATCTAAATCGTATCTTCCGTATTTGGGATTTATTACCATATCTTTCATATTTGGGATTTGTCATCATATCTTTCGTATCGGATTTGTTGAGATTAAATCTATATTTAAAAAGATCTAAAAGATCCAAGTGTGTGGCTTATAAATAGAAACTTGATAGTGAAGTTTGGCCACATTTTCCACAATCCTCAACATGTAATATAACTCATCACCACACAACATACATTTTTCATATTCACTCATACTGATCACTTACCGCATGTCCCTTGTCACAAATACACACCTGATTGCACACTCTTCCTCACACTTAATCACTTCATTGTTGCACGAAACCATCATACACTACCTTGACCATACACTAATGCATGACACATGACCACATATCAAACACTGCTACGCCCACATACTAAACATTACCACAGCCGCAAGTCCCTAGTCACAGCGCTTCATACGAGCACACACAGCACCTGACATATTGTCACACACTCACATGCCATTCCTCTCATACACTCATACAACGTTCCAGTCACACACTCGCGCTTGTGCACTACCTAAACACGCATGAGCACTCACTTACCAAAGCTGACACCTGTGAGCATACACTTCAATTCGACCACTTGAGCATTCACTGCACTTATACACATGACTAACGAAGCACACATACAACAGCACACACACAACAGCACACTACACTTGATCACATACCATAGCATACACCACATAACTACACCAAATTCACTAGATCACACACATAGCCACGTCCTGGCATCAATCAATCATATAGCTGCACATACGATCACACACGATTCACAGCTATAAGTACGTTATCGCTTTACGATCAATTTACATACTGACCAGTATATACACCAAATATGTGAATGTAGTCCAACTGATTACGACACATCAACACAAACACGCCGATCATGTGCAACTCGACTCATTTAGGTAAAAATTATTTTTTTTTATTAGTTAATTAATTATTTTACTATTTTTTTTTCTTTAGTGCAAGTTTTTTTTATTATATTTTTTAATTTTCATATTGTTTGTTATATTTTTTAAATAATTTGAAATTTTTTATCTAGAAATTGCATTTTTTTTAAATCACGTATCTTTTCTCCGAGATCCGTATCTTTGGAGAAGTTATGTATCTTACTATATCTTGCATGTAGGATTTAAGAAAGATATTTTTTTGATACATAGTAATTTTAAAAATAAAAAATATATATTTTTTAGAATTTTTTTAAATATAAATTGTTGAGTAAACATAAACCTAGCTCAATTTTCAAATAAAAAATCCATTTACTAAATATTTTCTAAAAAAAAGAACTACGTTAGTTTAATCTCAACTAGCAGGTACGTGAGTACCTTTGAAGCAATCATATAAAAAATAATTTTTTTTTCCTTTTCCTTAAAATATTCGTAATAAAAAATACTAAAAAATTCATTTTAGTTATATTTTGCATATCTATATATATCTTAATATTTTTATAAAAATATAAAAAATAAAGCCCATTAATTTTTTTTTATTTTTATATGGTAACTTAATCTTAATAAGTTAGCCCTCAAAGTTAGTTTTTTCTAGTTAATTTTCTTAAATTATTTTTCTAGAAAATCTGCAGATTAGTAATTTCATTTTTTACTAGTTTCACTAGTTGGTAACTCCAATTTTTTTTTTTTTTCAAAACATTTTTTATAGAAAAATGTTTCCTTAATTTAATGTTGAGTAATTTATATTAAGTAAGTTAGGCTTAATATAAGTTAAATTAAGGAAAACGAAATAAAGCTCAACACATATCAAGCGAAATTTTGAGTCGTGTTATGTTTGTTCGTGAGTCACATCCTCTAAGCAGCTTCACATAAGCTACCGTGTTTCTCAACTTCTTCACTTCATTTTCTTTGTTATTACAAAGGACCCGTTTGGTTCCCTTCCCTTACGGTAAGTCCTAGTGATTACTGAGCTCCTAATCATATCATATAATCCTGGTATCAAAACTTGAGGTTGTAACCAAAAGCTGTATCGAAGTAGTTCCTACTAGTGTGTTGTTATGTTATACTTTGTTTTCCATTATAAGAATAAAGCAAGTCTGCAGTTTACTATTTGATTCATACTTTTTAAGTGCGTAGGGGAATTTCTTATGTGAGAGTGTTTTTTGTAGCTTCGTATTGAGATTTCCAAATCCCAATGTTCAAGATGTCGAGAGTGATGCTCATGGCCATGGACGTGTTAGCCAACAAACCCTATGAACTACTGATGAGCAGATATAAGAACTTACTGTCGTTGTGGCCAATTTAGTTATCTTTGTACAAAGGGTCTTAGAGACCAGATCTCAGGAAAGAATTGCTATTAAACAAGGCTGAGAGGTGAAAGAAAGGCCAAGAAGGTAGATGAATAAGCAACGAGCACTAGAACCAATCATTATAAACTAAGCTCCCCACCACACCCATCCCCCATCATCCCCCCCCCCGATGTACTGATAGAGTTGCTAGAAGAAAATTAGAATTGGATGAAGTTGAGGAGCATGATGAGGATTAAGGAGCATAAGTTGATAGCTCCCAGAGGAGCTAAGCATCTCAAAGTACAAATTCCTAGCTTTAATGGGTCTAGTAGTGCTAATAACTAATTATATTGGGAGGAGAAGATCAAAAAGATATTTAACTTTTATGACTATGAGGATGTTGCTTATATCCAGGTAGCTACATTAGAGTTTTCTAGATATGCAGCAATGTGGTGGAAAACTTGTAAAATGCACACTTGAAAGCCTGACATGAGATCCAGATGTAGGATGAAATGAAGAGAGTTTTGAGGAGTAGGTTTGTTCCAGAATACTATGAACAAGACGCATTCCAATAGCTCCAAGACTTGAGGTAAGGCAATAGATCACGGAACAAGTACATTCAAAAATTCCAATTGCTAATGATTCGATGTGATGTCGATGAACCCAAGACCTGAACTATAGTATGGTTCAATTCTGGGCCTAGAACTGTGATTGGCCATGTAGTGGAGTTAAAGAGGCTTAAGACTCTAAATTAATCCATTCGAATGGCACAACAGGTTGAAAGACAAAGGCAAAGCCAGATTAGCCAAGTACCGATTAACCAACCAGGATTGCCAACCCAAAGTGGTATGCCAAGTTGACTTGGAAACGACCGAGGGTTTAATAGTTCCGAGGTAGGCCGACAAGGATAGGTGCCAGGCTGACCAGATGATGGTTAAGGTAAGGGCAAGGCCGATGAGCCCAAAGTCTAAAGGGACTAAGGTCAAAGCTTAGGGAAGAAGACCCGAGAGATCAAGTGTTTCAAATGTCTAAGTTATGGACATGTAGCTAGTCAATATCTGAACCAACGTATCATGACCATCAAAGGAGAGAAGCCCGAGTTCAAAGTAGAGAGTGTTAGTGAAGGAGAGGATGAAGATGGAGTCGACCAAGTGCTAAAAGGATTTCTGGAAGATCTTGATGCCATAACCCTACCCAAACCAAGGGCCAAGTACTATTTCATCGTTCGAAGATCTCTCGGTACCTTTATGGCTGACGAGAATGAGCAAAAGGAGAACCTCTTCCATACAAATTGCTAAGTGAATGGTAACCTCTATGCATTAATCATTGATGGGGGAAGTTGTACCAATGTCATAACGCAAGGAGTAGTCAAGGCCCTAAAGTTGCCAACCTGCCCACACCCTAAGCCGTACAAGATTCATTGGTTAAATAAGAAGGGAGGCCTGCTCTTTACTGTGCAATTTAGAGTGCCCATTATTATTTGTGACAAGTACAAGGACGAGGTGCTATGCAACATCCTTCCCATGTGCACTTCACATATCTCACTTGGTCAACCTTGGCTATTCAATTTGACAATGTTGCATGATGGGTATAAGAACACATACATGTTCCAAAAGGATAGGAAGAAAGTTATATTAACCCTGATGAGCCATAAGGAGGTACAAGAGTCATAAGAGACAAGTACTCGATCTCTACAGCGGAAATCATTAGTGATTTCTTGTACCCATTTTTCCTGAGAAGTCAAGGTGGAATAATATATGTTTATATTAGTCAAGAAACTCCTAGAGTTAAGAGAAGTTGAAAGCCTACCTACCCAAGTGCAAATACTATTACAGGAGTACGTTAACCTCTTTCTTACCGAGATGCCAAGAGGTTTGCTACCCATCAAGGTATAGAACCATATATTGACCTTCAACTTGGAGCTATTCTTCCAAACCAACATGCCTATAGGCTCAACCCTAAGCAAGTAGCCAAGCTAAAGAATCAAGTAGATGAGTTAATGGATCGCGGATATGTTTGAGAAAGCATGAGCTCTTGTGCTATGCCAACTATCCTGGTATGTGCATCAATAGCCGAGCCATAAAAAAAATTACTATTAAATACCGATATCCGATCACGTAATTAGATGATATGCTTGATGAGTTACATGGTGCCTGCATCTTTTTAAAGATTCATCTAAAGAGTGGCTATCCTCAAATATGGATAAGACCTAAAGATGAATAGAAGATGGCCTTCAAACAAAGGATGATCTGTTTGAGTGGATGGTCATGCCTTTTGGTCTGACAAATGCGCTGAACACTTTTATGCAACTCATGAATCATGTCCTAAGAACATTAATTGGTAAATGCGTTGTGGTGTACTTCATGATATTTTGGTCTATAGTGCCGACCTTATTTCTCATGTTAGACATTTAAGATCATTATTTGATATCCTTTATGTCGAGAAGTTATTCGGCAGTTTAAAGAAATGTGTGTTCTGCCAAAGCAAGGTTATATTCCTCAGATATGTTATTTTTGAGGGAGGAGTCCATTGATGACAAGAAAGTCTAAGCTATTCTTGAGTGGCCAACGTTGACTAGTGTTGCTAAAGTGAGGAGTTTTAATGGTCTAGCTTTGCTCTATCAAAGATTCATTCAAAACTTTAGTTCTATAATTACTCCAGTCACCGAGCTGACTAAGAAAAACTCCGAGTTCAAGTGGTCTAAGAAAGCTCAAAAAAGCTTTAATGAGATAAAGTCTAAGTTGGCATCAACTTTAGTACTTGCTTGGCCAAATTTTGAGAAAGTTTTCAAAGTAGAATGTGATGCATTAAGAGTTGGCATTAGTGTTATTCTTATGCAAGAGTGTCAACCAATTGCCTACTTCAGTAAGAAACTCACATGAGCTGCCTAAATTACTTGACATGTGACAAGGAGTTCTATGCCCTTATCCGAACACTGTAGAATTGGCAATACTACTTGCTGTTAAGTGAATTCATCATCTACATGGATCATAAATCTCTTAAACATCTTTGAGGGTAGCAAAAACTTTCTCAACGTCATGCCAAATGGGTTGAATTCCTAGAGTTTGTTTACGTCATTTGGTATAAGAAGGGAAGCACCAATACTATGACTAATGCTCTCTCTCATTGACATGTCCATTACGGCATTACAAGCCAAGATTCTTAGATTTGACACCCTACCTAATTAATATTAGCATGATTTGTATTTTAGGCCCTTAGTGGCAAAATGCAACGATAGAGAGTTATGGATGAGTTCTATCTAAGCCAAGGGTTCTTGATGAGAGGCGAGCAATTTTGTGTGTCAAGTGGTTCAACTAAAGAGTCACTCATCTAAAAAGCTCATGCTAGAGGTTTAGCTGACCACTTTAGAGAGAAGAAAATGACTAAGATGCTAAGAGAACATTCCTAGTAGCCTAGGATAATGAAGGATATGTACTGAATTCTTGAGAGGTGCAAGGTGTGTAAACATGCAAAGGGGAGAAAGGAGCTATATAGAGAGTACGTACCTCTACCTATACTTAAACAACCTTGGATCGATCTAAGCATAGCTTTCATGCTTGGCCTAACCCGAGCTCCAAGAAGGTATGACTCTATTATGATGGCGGTCTATCTATTCAACAAGATGAGCCACTTCATCCTCTGCCACAAAACCAATGATGCTTTATTTGTTGTTAATCTCTTTTTGTTGGAGATCATATGGCTACACGGAGTACTAAGAAGTATTGTATCCGATCATGAATCAAAGTTCACGAGCTTCTTCTAAAGAACCCTATGGAAGTTGCTCAACACTAAGCTTATGTTCAGTACTTCTTGCCACCCGCAGACACTAAGAAATATTGTATCAATAATCTCTTACGAGCTGCTGTTGGGACGAATCTACATGATTGGGATCTATCCATATCACCATTTGAGGTCATTTATGGACTTAAACTAAACTTACTCTTAAATATGTTTATCAACACGACTACTAAAGAAGAAAGAAAATGTTGCCAAAAAAATGGCTAAGATTGTGGTTTAACAGAAAAAACAAAGAAGTCAAAGAAGGAGGCAAGTCATTTACAATCTCAAAGACCTTGTGTAAATCCTTAAAATTTCCCTTCTAAATCCTATATTAGATTCAAGTAAGCCAAACGATTATAAGAGTTAACAAGACTAATTAAGATAAAAACCCTAAGATAACAACTAAAGATTCAATTGCATATAAAACTTTTAGACCCTAAATATATGTAAACACTAGAGATTACACCTGAAAGTGATAAAAACCTTAAAACTATAATTTTAAGGATATAAAAGTACCAATTCACTATAATCTACTCTAAAACCCTAATTGATAATATATACTTAGTAACATGCCAAATCATATAAAATCATTAACTAATGATCAAAGATAACTTCTAATTGTTCATAAATGCTTACATACTAAATTGATTTATTAGAAACTATGATAATACATTATAGACACTATTAAACTTATAATTTTACAAATAAGATAGTATTATGTAAATTTAAGTGTTTAGTTAATATTAATATTACATATAGTCCATGTTAGTATTCTAAATGGCACTTTACATGATAGTTATATTAAGCATCATATTAAATGATATATATATGATATAAATACTTAGAGGAAGATCTCAATAACTATTTTTACTAATTATTTCATTTAATTTCATATTTCCTTTCATTCCCTTTATTTTTCTCCTAATTATCCTTAATTCCATCATTATGTATACTAATTACATTAAATTAAGAAAGTTGACTAAGTCAACAAATGTCATTTTCAATCTAGAGATTTCTTCCACTTTCAATGATTTCCACTCATTTTTCACATGTTTTCTTTTCCAACTTTTCTTCCTCTTGCCATCCACTTCCTCTACCTTCTAGACCCCACTTGTTTCATTTGCAAAAACACAAATTAAGACACAAACAAAATCCCTTTTGCTTCCTTTAACCCAACCGAAACATCTCTCCCTCACTTATCCTCCTTCTAGTTTTTATTTTCCCTCTTCACTTCATCCATTTACAACTTTCAAACCATTATTCCATATACATAAACTCCTCTTTCATATTACAAGAAGAAAGAGGTATGATTTCATTTGATTTTCTATTTTAACAAGTAGTTAATTATCTACCTTATGTTGGTGTAGGAATTTTGTGCCATATGTACATGTTTGTTAATACAAATAGGAACTCTTATATACATGCATATAAGTGTAGAAATATTTGTATATATGAGTATAATACCCATGTTTATATGGCTTATGAATACACATGAAATGTGTATGTATAAACCTTAGTAGTATACATAGTATAAGTGTACATATACATACACAAAACTAAGAGAACATAAGTATATATAGAGAGGTTGTACACAAAGATTCTAGTGAATACATAAGTATAAATGCATGTACATATGTATGGATATCCTTATACATTAATACCCTTTTATGTACATAACCTAAAATAAGGAAAATACTAAGTGTACATACATATAACCTACTAATTGAACCCATAAGATGCAAAAATATGAATTATATAAAGATTTCTTAAAGGTATATGGAGGACATAGGAAAATACATATACGAAATACATATACAACCGTATGTATATACATGTATATGTATAAGTATATATACGTGTATATTAGAAATATACATACACATAACTTATGTATATAGTGTATAAATACATAAGTGTAAAGTAAGTACACATATAAGTTATAGTATAATTATCTAATATAATATAACATAATATAATATAATAAAGTACTAATACATAATGCATATATATGTGTACATATATGGGCCAAAACTATAATAAGCTCATAATACATATATCAACTTGAATTAATCTTACTTAAGTACACATAATAGTATTAACAATGCAAATTTATAAAAACATAAAAAATAGATTATCACTTAGGTCATAAAACAATAAAATAAGATACGAAAACAGCAAATAAGAATATTCGAGTTACAGTAATTAGGATTATAACAATTTAAACCCATATAGTGAAACACGAGTCTTAACATCCAAAATGGACTTTATTGTGTGAACATACGTCTAAGAATGATGAAAAACAACTATAAGATTGTAAATATCGAAAATAAAATGAAAAAGTTACATACGGTTAGTGATAAGGTTTAACCGAATGAAAACTAATAGGAACCTAAGTAGAAATAGGTCAACTAATACCTAGAATAACTAGTTCATTCAGTTACTTACTATTGTTTTTATCTTATAACAATTAGGTAATCCTGACGAAAGTTAAGATCTTCCTGAGGACTACTATGATTAATGCGAGACATCATAGCCAAGTGAGTACTCTCAATGACTTTATACTTGTTTTGTGCTTATAGTTAGTGCACCTAAATTAAATTTTAATAACTTAATGCATAGGGGTTCAGGTTATGCATGTGCTTGATATTGATTAATTATTGTGAAAAATATTGTTAAACACGATAATTGAAAATTTGATTGCATGATTGATTGATACATGATTTGGATGGTTTACTGATATTGATTGATCACTACATAATTTGACTTAATTATATTTAGCTTATATTAAATTAAAAAGGGTCATACATCAACCATGCATTGCATTTCTTATTTCGACCATCACTTTACACGAGGGTAAAGAGAGGCCACGCAGGAATTGTTTCTATATATTGAATTAAAGTGTTTTAATACCATGCACTTGTATAACATGACCTTACCCTAACCTACAAGCTTATTAGGCACTGGAGACACCAACCGTATAGCTGAGGGTCGAGTCTAAAGATCTCTATTGTAGGGTGTGAGTGTGGACTGTAGGGGCTACCTCACCACTAGACCTAAGATTTTATATATTATTAGATTTCTAAGAAATGGAAATGTATTTTGTAAAATAAAAAATTTAAATTTATGGTTAAAAACCCAAGTGATAGAGCCTAGTTGTAATTGATGTCGATGTATCTCCAACCCTTACCATGGAGGGCGTTAAAATCCGATGTTATATGTAATACCGGTCAACTACATATGTTGTTTGGCATACTGTGTGTACATGTATTTATATGATTGTAATAATTTGTTTGATAACCTACTTGCTAGTATAATTTGTTTGATAACCCGCTTGCTAATATAGTATCAAAGATAACTCACTAAGCTCTTGTAGCTTACTCTCTAATAGTTTTTTTTTTTTTTTCCAGGTTGATGGACAATCGAACATAGGTTAAAAGCCAAGCGTTGAGTGTAAGTATTGGGATGTTTTAGAGGTTAGAATTAGAGAAAGATTGTATATAGCTCATTTAAGACTCTAAATGAAACTATTGCTTATATATTTAGATTTAGTAACTTCAATAAGTTTGAATTTTAAGTTTATACTATTTGATCTTATCATTTGGTAAAAGATACTAATTTTCTACGGTTCTAAGAAACTATTGAATATTGGATATCCATAGTTATTTATATTTTATGATATGTTAATTAATTAACAATTCAAAAATCCTAATGATAAATTATTTAGAGTCTTACAATCTCTAACTTGCAAGATGATTTTCATATCATGAGTACACACATGATATGAAAATTGTAGGCAATCTTACTAGGCTCCCCATAATGTCCTAACACCTTATCTGAATCCACCTCTATAAGGAGCGTTTCCTTAGAAAAAGGATGAACAAGCTATCCCCCAGGTTAGATGGGCCTTATAGGATCCTTAGGCATATCAATGACAACGTGTATGAGCTTGAGTTGCTTGAAGGATACGGCATGTCCCATACTTTTAATGTCTTTAATCGAAGAAGACTAAGATTTGAGGGCAAATCTTCAACAATCTTAGGGAATTAATGAACTGTTGACCTCTGGCCTTCTTACTCGCATACGCCTCCAAGGCCTTCAGTTTCTCACCAAAAGGGTTCTCTCTCATTAGCCTGCTGAGGATGAGACATAGTACACAAAAGAACGATGGGAAAACTCCTTGAGGACTCAACTCAGATTTACCCTGCTCTATTCTAATCCTTGTACTGTTGCCAACCCCTCATTTTCCGAGGCCGATTAGCTAAGTGCTAAGGCCGAGACCCATACACATCAAGCCCTACTCCAACCACCCGAACCCTTATGTGCCGAAGCTAACCTGCTAAATGGCAAGGTCATGGCCCCTACATGTTGAATCCTTCTCTTTCCGCATACTACACAATGGCATCTCTTACTCATCTCCGTAGCTCCTAATACTACCCATCAACAGCTGCTGCATCATGAACCCAACTCAATTGCCACTATTAGAGATTCCCTAGTACGAACTCATTGACAAACTACTACTTGTCCATCACTTTTTATGACATTGTACTATCATTCCTTTTCATCATTTGTCCTATTTATCCCTTACATACATACTAGGAATCCCCCCTCTTCTTTATTCTTTTTGTAATTTTCCTTATTTATAATGTTATCTTAGGAACTTACTATAAATAGTCCCTTTTCATTGTAGCCAAAATATATCACATTCATCTCAAATATTGAATATATTTGTTTTTGTGAGATATTCCTCTCTGAGTATATTTTTCTTACACTTTTATCTAATCTTGTCGAGTAGCTTGAGATTAGTTGTGGGTGGATCTTAACATTAGCTTGTACATCATATCAAGTGAAGTGTTGAGACGTATTGTGTTCATTAGTGAGTCGCATCGTGTTCGTTAGTGAGTCGCATCCTTTGAGAAACTTTACGTAAGCTATTATGTTTCTCAACTTCTTCACTTCATTTTCTTCGTTATTATGAAGGACTCATTTGGTTCCCTTTCCCTACAATAAGTCCTACTAATTACTAAGCTCTTAGGCACATCATCAGTCAACTCTGGATCGGCTCTCTTCAGCAACTGTGGGGGTACTGATCAAGTCTAAGGGAATTGTAGGATTGAGGCCATAGACGATCTCAAATAAGGTCTTCCTAGTGGTGTTGTAGGCAGTTCAGTTGTATGTAAATTCCACAACTAGTATACATAGATCCTAGTCCCTCAAGTTCTTTTCCACAATAACTCTGAATAAGTTACCTAGCATCTTGTTCACCACTTCAATCTAACCATTAATTTAAGGGTGGTTACTAGAGCTGAACACAAGTTTGGTTCCAAGTCTTCTCTAAAGAGTTTTAGAAAAATAGGTCAAGAATTTTGTGTCCCAATCTAAAACAATAGTCTTCGACGCTCCATGTTAGCGGACAACTTCCTATAAAAATAAATTAGCAATATATAAAGCATCATTAGTTTGTTAGGATAGAATGAAGTGTGTTATTTTGTTGAAGCGGTCCACTACAACAAATATAGAATCTTTTCCCCTAGATGTTTAGGGCAACCATAAGACAAACTGCATGCTAAGGTTAGCCCAAAGTAAGTTTAGTGTTGGCAGGGGCATATATTCTCTATGAGGGGATCTTTTCCCCTTAGCTTGCTTGCGTATTTTATAACTACCAACTACCTTATAGATATCCTTAGCTAAACCAAGCCAATAAAAATTTTCCTTTAGTAGATTAGTTATGTTGATCTCCCTAAAATGACTAAATAAGCCACCAATATGAGCTTCCCTGACCAGCAGCTCACACGTGGAATAGTTCAGTATGCATAACCTTCTTTCCTTGAAGAGATAGCCATCTCGGATATAATAGCCTCTAACAACAACTCCCTCTCTGCACTACTCTACAATAGTACCAAAATGAGGATCATGAGCATATTACTCGATGATAAGTGAAAATTCTAATAATTTTGTCTATAAAGTGTTTAGTAAGGTTTATTAATGTGACAAAGCACCAGCAACCACATTTGCGCTTCCTTTCTTATGTCGAATCACATACAAAAATCCTTTCATAAACTCCAACCACTTGGCTTGTCTCTTCAAGAGTTTTTTCTAACTCCCAAGATGCTTTAATGACTCATGGTTAGTGTAAATAACAAACTTTCGTGGTAATAAATAGTGTTGCTAAACAACAACAGCTTGAAAAAGAGAGTACAACTCTTTCTCGTACATAGAATAGTTCAGGGCAAGACTACTAAGCTTCTCACTATAGTAGCCGACAGGTCATCATTCATACATTCAGATGACACCAATTCTAATACTTGACACATCACATTCCAATTCAAAAGGCTTGTCAAAATCTAGTAATGATAGGATAAAGGCAAAGGTGAGCTTCTCCTTGATCTCCCTGAATCTCTATTTAACTCAATCATTCCATTTGAACCCAACACTCTTCTTTGTCAACTCGATCAAGGGGACGGCTGTGATACTGAAGTTTTTAATGAATCGCCTATAAAAATAAGCTAGGCTATGAAAACTTTGAACTTTAGTGACATTGTTCAACATTAGCCACTCCAGAACAGCTTGACTCTTTTCCTCATTTGCTTGAATTCTTTCCCCCAACACTACAAACCTAAGAAAAATCACTTCATCTTGGAAAAATGTACACTTCTTCAAATTCCCATATAACTTCTTAGCTCGTAGAGTATCAAAAACTGCTTGGAGATGTTGAATATGATTGTTCACATTGACACTGTGTACCAATATATCATTGAAGTACACAATCACGCATCTTTCAATCAAAGGGCACATCACATGGTTCATCAATCTTATGAATGTGCTTGGTACATTAGTAAGTCCGAAGGACATAACCAATCATTCATAGGGACCATGCCTAGTCTTAAAGGCAATCTTCTACTCATCACCTAGTCTCATGCGAATTTTGTTGCAAACCGTAGCCAAGAACAAATAAGGCCGATCACTGAATGGGTCTGAGCTTACAAAAAGCTCGAAAAAAGTCAATGGGGAAAGGTACAAAAGGGTGAAAGCAAAGGATGAAAACAGTAAAAAAAAAACCCACAAATAACTCTAGAGGATATAATGCGCCAATGGAACTTTCAAGAACTCACGATACAATTCAATGTGATGTACGAATTGGTCCAATGAAGTTACTCACAACCTAACCTTGCTTAAGAGAAAGGATAAGAGTGATGCCGAGAGTAAACAACAGTATTTACGTAAGGAAGAAGGTACTCAAAAGTGTATTGAAGATTATCTAATGTCTTACAACTACAAGTACAAGGGTATTTATACCTACAAACTAGGGGGCAACTTGCTTAAAAGGGAAAAGACAAAAAGGACATTTCCTAAGGAAGGCAATGTACATGTTATAAAGGGGCAAAAATGAATATACAAGAAAAATAATCATTAGTACTACAGATTCTACATGTGATACTGTACACGTAGCGATGCGACATTGGTAAGGTCATTAGGAGATGCAAACAAAAAGTATGGACAAATGGGCTTGTCCAAGAAATGATGGCTTAATTAATCCGGATTCTCTCTTTTGGCTTCTCGACAAAAATGATGCCGAGTGATTGTATGGCTCGGCACCGGAGAGTACTCATCTACTTGGCAAACCACAGAATAATGAGCTGTCATACGGTACAATATTAAAGGTGATTCAGCAAGGAAGTACTCGACTTCGATAGGGGTTGGTTGGATCATAAGGATTCGATATACCAGCCCCTCTAGTCCTTAGGTTCAATTGTAAGTCAGGGGTCTCATAGATTAATTCCCATCATTCCCTCCAAGATGTTTTGGATTTGGAATCAAATCCGAATGGTGTTCGCTCAGTGCTCCATCAGGGTGATATGGGCTAAGCTCAGCAATGTTGAAGGCATCAAAAAATCCATAGTCCAAGTAACTTCAACTTGTTAGTGTTGTCACTAATTTTCTAGAGGACTCTAAAAGGTCCTTCCACCCTTATAAATAGCTTATTCTTCCTTTTGTTCAGAAACCACTCCTTATTGAGGTATAGCTATACCAAGTCTCCCAACTGAAACTGTTTGGCCGATCGACCTTTGGTCTTTTCACACATTCTCCTGACAGCTTGGTCGATGTGCTGAGTAACCTTATCGTAGATGTAGTAGAGAGATTGTGCTTTGGCCAAGGTGTTAGGGTCCTCTTACATGGGTGCTAGTACAGGGGTGTAGTCGAGGGGCAACTCGGGATTGAATCCATAGACCACCTCGAAGGGAGTCTGCTTGGTGGTGTCATGTACAATTCAATTATAGGCGAATTCGACCACTGGCAGGCAAACGTCCCAATCGACCATGTTCTTGCCTACTGCAGGTCAAAATAGTGACCCCAAAGAACGATTAATTGCCTCTGTTTGGCCGTCGATCTGAGACTATCATGAGGTATTGAACAGCAATTTGGTTCCCAGCCGACGCTACAGGGTTCTCCAAAAATGGCTTAAGAACTTTGGATCTTTGTCAAAGACTACACTTCTCGACATGCCGTGTATCTACACAACCTCCTATAAGAAAAGAGAAGCAATAGCCGAAGCGTCATTAGTTTTGGCATAAGGTACGAAGTGTGCCATCTTACTAAACCGATCCATGACAACCATTACAGAATCTTTTCTCCGGGAAATTCTCGGCAATTCGAGAATAAAGTCCATACTTAGCTTAGTCCATGGTCTCGTCGGAATAGGTAAGGGCATTGCTTCCCTTTGTACAGCTCAGCACTTGGCCTTTTTGCACACAACACAGCCTTCGACCACTTGGTGCACATCCCTTCACATTTTTAGCCAAAAGAATCGGCCATTTAATAGTTCACAAGTTCTTCGTTCTCCAAAGTGTCCAGAGAGTTTGTCACTATGGGCTTCTCTGATTAATAATTCCCGTAGGGAACAAGTTAGCACGCACAATTTCCCACCTTGGAATAAATAGCCGTCCTCCACATAATACTTATCCACTATCCTCCTATCCACGCATTACAAAATTGTTGGTCCAAAGTGTGGATCGTTGGAGTACTAATCTTTGATATTCGCAAAACCAAACAGTCTGGTCTGCAGTTCTGATAAGAGCACATCGCTCCTTGAAAGAGCATCCGCAACTACATTGTTATTTCCTTACTTATATTTGATCACAAAATTGAATCCCTTAAGGAATTCAACCCATCTCGCTTACCGCTTAGACAGTTTGGTCTGACTTCGGAGGTACCGCAGTGACTCGTGATCAATATATATGACAAATTCTCTCGGTAGTAGATAGTGTTACCATACTTGTAGTGTTTAAATTAGTGCCAAGAGTTCTTTGTCATATACGAAGTAATTTAACTAGGGTCTTCGAAACTTCTCACTGTGGAAGGCAATTGGTTGTCCTTTCTGCATTAGGACAACACTTATTCCAATGCTTGACGTGTCGTACTCTAGCTAAAAAATTTTGTCGAAGTCAAGGAGTACTAACACTAGGGTGAAGGTCAACTTCTCCTTTACCTCAGCAAAACTCCTCTCTTCCCTTTCTCCCCATTAGAAGTCGATGTTTTTCCTCATTAATTCAATAAGTAGTGCAGTAAAGGTACTGAAGTTCCTCATGAACCTTCAATAAAACGAAGCCAATCTATGGAAACTTCTCACATCGACACAAGTAGCAGGGATCAACCATTCAACAATTGCTCAGATCTTCTCATCATCGACTCGTAAGCCTTCTCTACTAAGTATATAGCCCAATAATACCACTTCATGCTAGCAAAAACAACATTTCTTTAGGTTACCGAATAATCGGCACGGAGTGTATCTAAGACTGTTCTGATGTGTTCATAGTGACTCGGCATGTCAGCACTATAGATCAAGATGTCAACAAAGTACACTACGACACACTTCCCAATAAGATATCTCAGCACATGGTTCATAAGCCTCATGAAAGTGCTCGGGGCATTCAACAAGCCGAAGAGCATGACCATCCACTTGTAAAGTCCATATCGAGTTTTGAACGTGGTCTTTCACTTGTCTCCTGGCCTCATGCAGATTTGATGATAGCTAAACTTGAGATCAATCTTGCTGAAAATTTTGGCTCCACTCAATTCATCCAACATATCTTCTAGTCTCAAGATCGGATACCTATATTTAATCGTGATTTTGTTCACGGCTCGACTATCAACACATATCCGCCAGGTTCCATCCTTTTTCGGCTCTAAAAGTGCAGGTACAACACAAGAGCTGAGACTCTCTCTCACGTATCCTCTTTCCAGCAATTCATTGACTCGACATTGAAGCTCAGAAGCCTACTTGGGATTCATGTGATAAGCTGACTTGTTCGATAATGTAGCGCCGGGTATTAAGTCAATACAGTATTCTATGCCTCGGGTCGGGGGCAACCATTTAAATAACTATTCTGAGAATAGGTCGATATATTCATCTAATAGTTCCTTCACCTCCTAGGGTAATTCATCCCACCCATTCATTTCTAGTAGTTGCCTGACCAAAAGGAGGGTTGGTTCATCGGCATTAATGGCCTCTCGGAGCTCGACTCTACTCATCACCGGAGCCTTCTTCAATCCTTGAGCAAGTTTCGTCTGTAACTTATGAACCTCTCTTAGCAACATCAGATTTAACATGATCTTCCAATCATCCTTCTCGAACATGCAGGTATTCTTATAACCGTCATAGATGACTCTCCTATCAAGCAGCTACGGTCTTCTTAGCAACACGTTGGAAGCGCACATGGGCACTATATCAAAAAGAATTTGGAAGGAGTAATTGTCGATAGTGAGCGATAGTAGTACTTGCCGAGTGATGTATAATGCTCCCTTATCACTTAACCATTGCAACTTCTACGGCTTTAGATGCTCAAAAGTCAGTAACCTTAGTTTTGAGACGAGGTCGACTAACGCCACAGTGGTGTAGCTCCCACTATCCACTATGAGGGCGCACGTCTGTTCATTCACCTTGCAAGTGATATGAAATAAGTTCTCTCTTTACTCCTCTTCTTATGAGGGTTCTATACTCATAGTGCGTCAGACAACCATGAGTAGCTAATCCAAGTCCTCAGCATACACATCTTCCTCAATCAATTCTTTCTTGGCATTCTCATTCTCGGCAAGAACCTCCTCCTCTTCGGGTTCCTCATCCGTACTCTCGATGTCTAACTTCAAGGTGTCTCCCTTAATGACCATTGTCCTTCGATTCAAGCATTAAGCAGCCATATGTCCGAACCCCTAGCACTTGAAGCATTTGATCTGGCTAGTCTTCCTACTAGATTCTTGCCCTTTCTCATACGTTTAAGTCAGCACTACATATTTGGGCCGGCTTTTCTCCACGGCTCTTACATCTATCCTACTTCTCAGCTCGGTACTCGGCAACGTTTGGTAACTTGCTTGTCCTAATCGACTAGTCGACACTCTAGTCGCTACTCGACTTCTTCTTTGCCTCTCTACCCGCTGGGCAATCCTAACAACTTCATCTATTGTGTCAAATCATTGGAGTTCCACAATGTCTCGAATGTCTCCTCTCAACCCAATGACAAACCTTGAAACTGTTCGAGCAAGTGGTTCCTCTACTTCATATCTTATCATAAGCATTTAGAATTCTTGAACATATTCATCAATAGTTCGGCCTACTTGCCTCAACTCCTGAAGCCGTATGAAAATATCTTGAAGATATGTTTCCAGCACGAATCTGTTTCTAAGCACCCTCTTCATCTCAAGCCAAGTATTAATCTCTAGGTACCCCTTCTCATGGCTTAAAAATTCTTCCACCACATGGCGGCATATCTAAAAAATTCAATAGTAGCAGTCCTCACTTTCTCGTAATCCTCATACTGGTAATAATCAAACACACACTCCACCTTCTCTTCCCAATCCAGGTACTCGTTGACATTCCTAAACCTATTGAAACTCGAAATCCAAAACTTCACATGGTCAAATGCTCTGGGAACTCATACACGCTTCTCTTCAAAATACTCTTCTTCCTCCTCATCAAGCTCTCTCAGGTCTATCCTTCGCCTTACTAGTCCGCCAACTCATCTACCTCGAAATGGTCGAGTTGGGTTCTGACCTCTAACAGGTTAAGCAGCTTATGGAGTATTTTACACGGCCTTATTAAGTCGGCAAGACAGTACATGAATAGCTCGAGGCAAATCTACTAGGAGGTTAGTTACCTCGTCAAATCCCTCATCAATACTTTTAGGAGTTCCCTAAGATTGACACCCATGGTGAACAACTCCACTATCATCACCAGTACCAACATTCATATTTGAGTTTGTCATTTTTCCTCACAGATTCAAAATTTAAATAGACACTTCAGAAAGTGAACAACTAATAATACTACAGTCAAATAAGCTCAATAACTAACTCTATTTCAAATAGGCAAAACAGAGTATAACAAAAATCTAAGAAGAGTCAACTATAGTTCACACAAAACCTCCGCTACGACACCAAGATGTTACGAATAGTAACTAAGAACAAATAAGGCCGGTCACTGAATAGGTTCAAGCTTGCAAAAAATTTGAAAAGTGTCAATAGGGAAAGGTACAAAAGGGTGAAAGCAAAGGATGAAAACAGTAAGCAAAACTCACAAATAACTCTAGAGGATATAACGCGCTAATGGAACTTCCGAGGACTTACGATACAATTCAATGTGATGCACGAATTGGTCCAATGAAGTTACTCACCACCTAACCTTGCTTAAGAGAAAGAATAAGAGTGATGCCAAGAGTAAACAACAGTGTTTACGTAAGGAAGAAGGTACTCAAAAGTGTATTAAAGATTATCTAATGTCTTATAACTATAAGTACAAGGGTATTTATACCTACAAACTAGGGGGCAACTTGCACAAAAGGGAAAAGACAAAAAGGACATTTCCTAAGGAAGGCAATGTACATGTTATAAAGGGGCAAAAATGAATATATAAGAAAAATAATCATTAGTACTACAGATTCTACATATAATACTGTACACGTAGCGATGCGACATTGGTAAGGTCATTAGGAGATGCGGACAAAAAGTATGGACAGATGGGCTTGTCTGAAAAAGGATGGCTTAATTAATCCGGATTCTCTCTCTCGGTTTCTCGACAAAGATGATGCCAAGTGATTATATGGCTCGGCACTAGAGAATACTCATATACTCGGTAAACCACAAAATAATGGGTTGTTATACAGCACGACATTAAAGATGATTCAACAAGGAAGCACTCAGCTTTGGTAAGGGTTAGGCAGAACATAAGGATTTGACATACCAACCCCTCTAGTCCTCAGGCTCAGCTGCGAGTTAGGGGTCCCATAGCTTGATTCCCATCAAATTTAGTGGTAGCCACTTCACATATCAATCTTTGAAAATATTTTGCTGCCGTGAAGCTCATTGAACCTTGGTACTGAGTATCTATGCTTGACAATGATACGATTGATTGCTTGACTGTCAATGCACATGTATCATAAACCATCTTTCTTTGAGACAAACAAAGCTAATACAAAACAAGGGCTTATACTCTCCCTCACATATCCTCACTTTATGAGCTCATCCGCCTATTTTTTTAGCTCAACAACCTACTCAAAATTCATTCTATATAGAGGTCGATTCAGAAGGAGGGCACCGGGTTACAGATCAATAAAGTGCTCTATGCCTCGGACTGAGGGTAGTCTTTTAGGCAATTCCTCAAGAAACAAGTCGGAAAACTCATCAATCAATCTTCGAATTTCATTTAAGGCATCTTTTAGATTTCTCATCTCCAGCAATCTCCTAATCAATAGAAACATAAGCTCATCGGCCTTCTTAGCAGTTCAAAGCTCTCTTTAGCTCATCACCAAGGCCTTCTTCTTACTTGCTCAGATGAGTTGATTATGGGTCTCATTTACTTAGGTTGGGGTTATAGGTTACAACACAATCTTCTTTCCATCGTTAATAAAGGCATTAGTGTTCTTACAACCATTGTGAGTAACGCGCTGGTCGAACAACCAAGGTCATCTAAGCAACAAATGTAAAGCTCCTACGGGGACGACATCACACATTACTCCATCCTTATATACACTCCTAACCCTAAATGGTACAATTACCTATTCAATCATGTATGAAGCACTCCTATCATGAAGTCAATATAGCTTGTAAGGTCGAATATGCTTAGAGGTTAGCAAATCTAACCTTTGCACGAAGAACTGTATAACTACGTTAGTATAACTTCCTCTATCCACTATAATGGTGTACAACTGTCCTTTAATGGTACATTTAGTATGGAACAAATTTTCCCTTTAGTGTTCCTCAAAGTTCGGTAGGGAACTCTATACTTGTCTTAGTACTAGGATCATCACTTCTCCTTAGTTGGCATAGACATAAGTCTCCTCTTTCTCTTCAGCTTTTCCAACATCCTTCTCCTCCTTGAGCTCGCTCTCAATGATGCTATCTATTACATCTCCTTGAAGCACCATGACATATTAATTCAGATACTCAACAGGTATATATCCAAAGCTTAAGCATTTAAAGTACTTCACCTTGTTAGTCTTTCATCCAAAGGTTTACCCTCTTTCATATGTCCTTAAGAGCGGTCTAATCTCAGTTCAGCTTGGCTATCATCAAGTCGGTCATTCCTCTCCTCAACTCAGCTTAAACAGGTCAACATAAAACAAGGGCTCAAGAGAATGTTAGTCTAGGTTGGCTTAGAGCACTTTTTCTTTGTTTTTCGACCCTTTGCACTATCTTAATTGCTTCCTCTAAGGTATAGAATCTCTGCACTTTCACAATATTGCAAATCTCATATTTTAGTCTAGAAATGAACATCAATACTATACGAGCCTCTAATTCTTCCATGTCAACTTGAATCATAAGCATTTAGAACTCTTTCACGTAATCATCATTAAATCAGCCTCCTTAGCGAAGTTCCTATAACTTTGCAAATGTATCCTGCAATTAGGTCTCAAGCACAAATTTACCCCTCAACAACCTCTTTATCTCATCTAAAGTTCTTATACCTCGTCTTCCATGCCCTGCATTAGTTGCATTCAAATTTTTCCACGACATAATAGCATGCCTAGTGAACTCTAGTAGAGTAAGTCGAACCTTGACGGTATCTGTATATCCATAATAATCAAACACCTTCTTGACCTTCTCTTCCCACTTTAAGTATTGATCTACATCTCTACTTCCATTGAAGAGTGAAATTTAGACCTTAACATTGTCAAGTCCTTGAGGAGCTCGGTGTCCTCGTTTTCGTACTTAATAGTACTCAACCTCTTCTTCTTCCTCTTGGCCAGTCTCCACATCTACTTCCTCATCATCCTCTTATATCTCTTTTAACTCTAGCCTTCATCTAGTAGCTTGATTTGTAACTCCTCCAGCTTGCTAAGGTCAAACTAAGTGGTTAGCTAAGCCATCTTAGCCATAGCCTATCTCTAAAACATTTTCAAGTAGGTTGCGATGTAGCATACCTTAAGGTTATTGCCTATTAAATTGCATCGTGGTAACCAAACTCTCAACAAGATTAGTAAGTCTATCAAGTTTGTCATCAATTGGCCTAGGAGTGTTACCACCATTTTAACCACAACCAGATTGAGCACCACTACTCTAGTCTTCGATAACACCTTTAACACTTGAGTTTGACATGTTATAATACTTTCCGAATAGATTAACAACACAATACACAGGAAAACAATGCTACCTTACTACTCAAAACTTTGATAAGCACACTAACAACCTTGACACCCAATAATCACTCAAACAAGATAGGAATGAACTTTCTCTGTTTTCATGGTGAAAAACAGAGTAGGAATGGAGTAACAATGGAACTATACTTACCAACACATAAATCTTCACTACACAGCTCACAACTCATAACTCTAAACTTACTTTACACAAACAAACTACAGCAACTATGGAAGGAATATAGCAGCCACAAACAACAAACATGAACAAAACTTCATTGTAACTTCACACACTCCCTCTCAGAACCATGCTTTGATACCAGCAAAGATGATGCATCTCCGGGGTCAGATACACTGAGAGACATCACAACAAAGTGAACTAAAAAGAAGAGAAAAGCTAACAAAGTTAGAGCAACTATCCACTAGATATAACACACAAATTGATCCTACTCGACCTATAATCTGCCAATTGTGACTCACCGGTCCAAATTGAAGGGTCACTTACCATTGCTTCTCGCTAAAGGGAATAGATAAGAGTTGAAGGATAATGAGAACATTAGGGTTACTTAAAGGGGAACTTGTATAAATTCTAATAATAAAGTTGATGGTCTGCATACATTAAGTGGGGGTTGATATAACTATCCTACTAAGGTTACTTTATATATAGGAAAATAAAAAAAGGGTAATTTACAAATAGGATACATAAAAAATTTAAAAAAACAAACAAAGAATATTCTGTATGAAAAAGTAAAGAATCCCTATGGAATGTTGTGCCAAAAGACACATGTCGCATGGTAGCTGGCTGATCTAAATGATAGTACAAATTAGACCAAATGAAGAAAAGAAGGTTTGCAATTAGGGGCTAACCTAATTCGAATCAGGTCGAAGCTTCGATTAGTCATCCATTATTGAGTAATCAACTTGGGTTAGGGTTGAACATCGATGATCGATGTGGTTAACTTAGGAGCTCGACTCGAATGGTCTTAAGGCTATCTGCTCGGATATTCTGTCATGGTACAGCTGTTCAACAGGCTTAGTGTAGATGACAGCACAGTAATCACGTCAGTAAAAGGGAACATAGAGGTTGGGATAAGAATTCTTGTCTTAGATAAGGCTTCAAATTAGTATTATCCAAGTGAGTCCTTAGAGTCCTCTAGCTCCACTACATGTGATCGATCTAGAGGGTTGATTCCTATCAACTTGTTTACGTAGTTCACTCTTAAGTAAGGCTAAGTGGTGAGTAACCTCATCGGACCACCTTATGCATCATATCAAGTTATGTCATGAGTCCTCAAAAGTTCCATTGGTATGTCATATCCTTTAAAGCTATTTGTAAGTTTGCTTATCTTACCTTTTTTCTGTTCTTTTACGCGACTTTCATCTCATTCTTCAAGCTTTTTACAAGCTTGGACCCATCCCAGTGATCGACCTTATCTGTTCTTAGTCTCAGTCCACATCATCTAAAGGCCACCATATGTCCCTATCATCTACTAACACATCATGCATAATCATTACCAAAATCTTTAGAATACCTATTGTAATCTCCAAATATTCTTAATAAAATATAATCCACAAATGAATTAAGATAACCACTAAATAAAAGTTATACAAATCCTGAATAAGGATTTACTATTTATATAAGGAAACTTTAACTATCCTAACTCAATTATTTTCCATACAATTGACATTCTAGTTGGCACTTCCTAACTTGGTAAGCTTGTTGATCGAATCCATCACCATCAAAGTTTATAATTTTTACTTAAGTATCTATACTTGAAAAATATAAAATAGGGTGAGCCAAAGGCCAATACAATATACACGTGTGCATGAACATATAATCTTCCAATCACACACACACACATGAGTGCAAATGCGATAATGAAAAAACCATCCATTTATTATCTTTATTATAATCCAACAAGCAACATAGGGTTACTCACAATCCCAAGACACATATATATTAATACCACATATTATTCGTGTCAGGTCCTCCCCAACATCCTAAAAATAAAGAAACATGCTAGAATACCCAAATCATTTCCATGCGGGACTCCTATTGTGCTAAGGATCTTCAAGGTGCCACCCCAAGATCACCAATCCTCCCAATCCCTTAGCTATGCCTAATAATTAACACTTTGTTACTACTTCTAGTCTAGATTAAAATCTATCTATTTTAGGAGTATATTGGTAATCTAATGTTTAAGAGGCTAATGTGAGAGAGTAACAAGTTACTAGAGGAAATTTTGAATTTGGTGTTTGATTTGTTGTTAGGTTCTAAGAGTGTTGTAGAGTTGGATTCCAATGCTATAGCAGATCCAAGTATGAGATATTTATTTATCTGTTTGTAGTTGCTATGTTAGATGATAAAATCAAGTTAAATGATTATTTGACCTTAATTATATTGTGTTGCACGTACTTTAAAATATTGTAAATAACTATAACAAATTTTTGGAGTAAGTTTTGTAGAACAAAGGTTTAAAATAAAAAGAGAATGAAAGGTTTTGTTATGGAAGATAATATTAGTCGTACTCCTTAGCATGGTTATACTCTAAGTCATGCTTCCTAGTACAATTGTACTCCCTAACATGACTCGAGATTCACTTTTGCAAGGTCATGCACAACATCACAAATCCAACCCTTCACGATTCACCATTTCAAAACACCCCTTTCTGCACCAGAACTCCATCATCAACACTCCAAAAATGTCTTTGAAACACCATCCCAATACGTAAACTAATATCCTCTTCGATTCATCCTTCAATAATCTGAATATATAATGTTGAATTTTCGTCTCCGTATCAAACGCTTCCTTAACTATCAATACTTAATTATAAAAACTCAAACTTGATCAAAATTAAGGAGATTAGGGTAAAACTCACCTTTTAATTAATAAGGGATGCAACCACAAAGAGATTTCCAATGAGATATGTCCTAAAACAAAAAATTTGTCATGTTTCTGCAAAGCCCTAAGAAGAAAAACGAATTTGGAATTCATTACAGGAATGGAACTTGTCATGAGATCACTATGTAGGGACTTACCTTCATTTTTATCAGTTAACTTTATGGAAATAGATGTGATCCTTGATCCAGATTGAATTCGTACAGAGAATTTGTTCGATAAGATCACACGCATAAGAGTTATGAGGAGAAGAATGACGGTTCCTTCGCTTTTGTTTTTATAGAATATGAGAGTTGAGGGGGTTTATTAACTGTAGAAAGAAAACAGGGATGATGATGGGTTTCTAACTTTCTATATGACCATATTGCACCCTACTAGTGATAGTCAATTACATGCAATACCAACCTTAATGCCCAATAATATTTTCTTAATCCTCCCCTTCTTTTTAGTAATTTCTCCTTATGTACCTTAGCCTACCAATTTCTCTTTTATTTATTTTATTTTTATGGGGTTTTGCATACTTCCCCCTGCAAAGAACTTTCATCCTCAAATGTTCTCGACTCCTAGATCTCATGTTCTGATTGCTCTATAACTCTTACCTCTTCAAATGCTCCAACTCCATTCCCTTTATCTCTTTAGTTCCATCATTACTTTCTCTTCTTCTTTTATGCATTTGTAACTACTCCTCTTTTACCTAGATTAAAAAAAAAAAAAAATCCTTCTTTCTATCATCTATTTTTAGAATCATTCCAACTTGTACCAACTAGGTATTCTTCAATTTGCTATAAGCTTCCCAGCTAATATTTCCATATAACTTTCTTTCAATCATCAAGTGCTACCTTTTTAGACCCTAACATAGTTAATCATTTCTACTCCTTGAAACATGCCTTTTCATTATCAAATACTTATCCCTTTACAAGATTAAATTCCTATGTTTCCGATTAGTCTCTTAAATTAAATAGTTTTGAGATTCACTATTAGGTCTCTCACTTAATCATAAACTCTATCAATCTCTAATATCAATGTTTTTGTCTCCTTTATCCCTTAGTCTACTTTGATCTAAAGAACTCAAGGTTGGATTACTTTCCCAATTCCATCATGTTTTACTAGTGTCTCCCACAATAACATTTATACACTGGTGTTCATGCAACTTTTATTTGCAAAATTTTCTTTGTCCTCCTCATTTCTTTTATTTTACTGTCACACCCTAAACTAGAGAATCATAATAGCCCCACTATGTAAACTAACTTAAACTAGAAACTAGCTACTTTGGTTGCTAGAAGTTGTAGCCTACACAAGGCATATAACAATTCACCGCTTTGAGCCATCCAATTATAAGTCTAATAAATATCAACTTGTGAAGTAACTTTTCAAAATAACTTCAAAAAATAATTTTTTAGCTCAAATGTCTGCAAAAAGCAAGCTTTACAAATCATATGGAGTACAAAATCTCAATTTTTAACAAAAAGTTTCAAGAATTAAATTGATTTGAGAAAATAAAGTGATTAGTAAGGAATTTATAGAAGTTCATAGGTTTATAGAGCATAGTAGCAAATCCATAGTTGAAAACTAGAGGGCTACCAGTGAAAACCCTATTAGTTTCCCTATAAGTTAGTAAAACCAACAAATAAATAAGAATTTAACCTATTAGTCTTGAATCTCACTTCTTGATCCCATTCTTTAATCTTCTGGAACTTAGAGTAATACCAATGTATCTATTAAAGAACCTGTAAAACAACTATAAAGATAAGCAATAACTTACTCAATAAGTGGGACGGAGACACTAGCACGTATTTAATGCAAAGCAACCGGGGTTTTCAAGCAAATTTAGTTAGATGCTATACATGTACAAGAAAGTGCCATAGCACGACATTATTCAATCCTTCATGAGATCAAAGAAATTGTACCTACTCTAATTCGAGTTGAAGAGTTTAACCTTGTGCACTTCACAAATCAAAACCAAACCGGGGCTTGTGCAATGGAGGACATTCTTTGCCTAAGACTTCACTTCAAACTACAGTCTCCAACCTTACTACAACCCCCTCTCCCCTCACTTAGTTCAAATAAAGGTAAGGAGAGGACCATTTTAGCTATCCTCATCAAAGGGTCGACGTTTAGCTCGAGAATCCTAATTGTTCCCCTAATGGGTTACAATGCATGTCCAATTAGAAGTTAGGCTGAGTTTAAGTTAGATTGCTTTTGGGGTGATTAAATAATTTCAAATAGTTCAAAGCAAATAGCACCATGAAACATCCAATACATACAGTCCAACACTCCATAACATACATAGGCCACTAACTTACAACCGCAAGCAAAATACACACTAAAGCCTTAAAGCATTCTTAAGTAATACTTCAAAATATGGTGAAGTACTGATCTCACTTACTTGAAATTCAATTGCTCACTCACTTGGTTGTTCACTTATCCTCCTTCAAATATCCTTATATGTTTATCCAATCAATTATTTTAGTTATTAAATATAAGATATGAGATTCCATTAATTTGCTTTTCTTAAGGATTAAGTTGATTTGGAATTCAATCTATAGGTTACATATACATATAAACTTCAATGCCCTCTAAGATAAGTTCTGAGTTAGGTCACCCTTGAAGTTCTTAAACTGGAAAGCTTCTAAATTATCCCCTAAGCCATATCAGAGTTGAGGTTTTAACACGATTAACTTCTAAAGCAACCTCTGAGTGTGATAAATGCCCAAGACTTCCTACGGATTACCCTCTGAGGCAACTTTTGAGTGCTCACTTTCATGTATTTTCCCGTTGAGTCCCCTTTGAGTCACTTGTTGAACTGACCGTATAGTCTACTCAATTTTAGATCTTTTGGTAAGATATCTTTTGAGCTACTCTTTAAACTACATGGATATTAAAGTTCTCAACATATTCAACCTCTGAGTCAATCTCTGAGTTTGGTAAATACCTACGTTTTTCCAATGGACACTCTCTACTATAACTTCTAAATGTTCACATATCTGTAGTTACCCTAAATTTTATCTCTAAGTTACCTTTTGAATAAGTTATTAAGTCTACTAAAACTTAAATTTCTCAATAGAAGATTCTTTGACTCAACCTCTGAGCCTCCCTTGACTATACTTCCCTTCAGAATATGCCTTTAACTTAACTTCTAAGTCAATACCTACTAAGATACTTACCTTCCATTTCCTCTAAATTACCTTCTACCCTATATCCCCTAATTAGTTAATTTACTCACATTTCTTTCAAGTTTCCATTATAGGGTCAATTTGAAACAACAAGTCAACCTTCCTTAGTTTCATTACCTCTCAACTCCTTATACATTACATCATAGTTCATCAATTTATCCAAATCCAACAAAATCTTCAAGTTACCAACTTCACTTTTAAGGACTAAATTCTTAACTCCTTGCCTTACTACTCAATTCAACAACTACAAAATAGTGCAAATACTCCAACAATTAATCTACCTCAAAACCTAAGTGAGGTTATCAAGAGAAATAGGTTATTTCCCACTAAAAAACAATATTTTAATCATAATTTAGGGCTCAAAAATCAACTAAAAATTTAGAAACTAGTTTCAAGAAAAACTTTAACATAGCAATTCAATATTGGTTTAAGAAGTTTATAGAAAAATTTTGAAGTGGAAACTACATCATTAGCCTTATTTACTTTAGCATAAAAAATTATCCAATTTCTTAAGGACATATGATAGTTACTAAATTTTTACAAAACAATATTTTTCCTAGATTTCATATATAAAAATATGTAGGAATAAATTTTTGTATAATTTTTTGGATTTTTTTTATATTTTTATTAATTTGTTGAAAGATTAGATAAAAAAAAGACGTCACCAAAACTAGTCGCTCTGGCCGACGTGGCATCCTCTGTCACCTAGTGGTGGCGATTGGTTCCTAGAAACTCCCCAAGTTCACAGACTACCACATGCCTAAATCAAACATCGATTTTGTGATTTTTTTTTGCCTAATTTCCTGCTTCAATCTATTTAGGTTACTCAAATTTTTCCTAGATCATCACTTACATGAACAAAATTTTGGAGAGTGTTTTCTAAATTTTCTAAGCTAATTAAATGTTAAAATAGATTTTCTAAATACTATGTTTCTTTTGCATGTAATTTGATCTTCAACACCAATAGCAGTCCCTCTACATTCTACATGCCCTGTTAGGATGAAATCCAACTGCTTAAGTGTCCTTAATATTTTTTTATTATTTTTCATTAATTTGATTAACTTAATTTGGTTTAAAAGTACTATTTTCAGGTATTTTAATTAGTTTTGGTTATATATATATTACATAGGAGACGCATGTATATATTCCACATGTCATTTTATGTCCTATAATAATTTTATTACATATATAATTTATGTCTAAAAGTTTACCAACTATTGAAACCTATTCTATGTGATTAAGGTAAATAATACCTAATATAATTAAATTATACCATTTTAGCTATTTTATTATATTTTTAATATCCAAGTCCACAGGGTGTCCTTAACTAATGTTTCAAGTCTACTCGGAAATTCCTAACTTAATCGTACTAGGTTTACTAATGCTCTAAATTATCTACTTAAAGCAACTAGGTGAAATTTTAGGTCTCACATTTACAATCCTTCAATTAAAATTTGAGACTCCATATTTCCATTACTATACAAACTTAAATCTCCAATTATGATCCTTAGATCTTTCATCCATAACTACCTTTAAAGTTTTCCCTCCAAATTAAACACCTAAAACTAAACTCTTTCCATATATATACATTTAGGTGACAACTCAATTTATCGATCTCCATCCACTTCCATCAAAATTTCTTCCTATTACCATTGATTCATACTACTCTACTACTTCTTTCTCCAGCATCAAAGTATTCTCATGCTCATTTTCACCTTCTTATTTATTCAACTTCTCATTCACTTATAAGCTGATTACAAGACTATTACCTTTTATTTTAGCATCCAAATATCAATACACGTCACTCCATCACCTCTAGTTTCAACCCTCAATCACTGTAGTGTAGCAATATAACTGCCAATAACATCCTTTTAGCAACTTTCTTCTCATCTCCAATTTTGCACCTTAGTATGTTAGTAGCATGTTTCTCTATTAAGAGAAACTATCTATTAGACCTTGCAAGTTCTTAAGCGATTCTTCAACTCAAAGGTGGAAAACACACACTCCTCTCTCCTTTGCTTAATACCCATCATCAACCATACCATTGTCAATTGTCACTCCTATGCCACTCATCTTCCTTACTTACCTCAAGCTCATTATTATTAGTAGGTTTTTGTTATTCTTATATATTAATATTCCTACTTGTGTTAATTGTTTTAATTTGTTCATTTAGATTTGTAGGTCATGTTGTCACTATGATGTTTACTATTAGTAAATTGAGTGTCCATTAAAAGCTTAAGTATCCTTTTTATGGTTTAATAGAGTTCAATAAATTTTATTTAGTTTATCTTGTTATTTTTCCATCATTCATATTTTTCATATCGTCTCTCCTTATTATCATTAATATAGTTGATCTTAAGGGCAAGACTTGTTTCAATTCCTTATTTGTTCGACTGATACCTATTATTTGTTGAATAACATTTCTTATTTTTATTGTCTTTAATTAGCATTGAGAAGCTTATATCTTTTACAAATCAAGACAAGTACACATATAAATAAGGCTGATAAATATCAACACGACCTTGACTTGATTAGTCATGACTATACTGACACTTGAACTCTGCATAGATCGGCAAACTAACCAAACTTGTATTAACTCAACCAAATTGACACGATACACCATGGCAATAGAAGGAAGGAATATTCATCAGCTCCTACACAAGCGTTCCTATGCTGAGCTTCCATAAGTCTTTTATTTAAACACCTTTTGAATTAGTTTTATATTCCATATTGCAATTATATGTTTTATTGTTTTTATTAATCTATGATTAACTATATATGCATAACATTATTTTATATCATAATTTATTTTGATGTGTTACCATTCACTTTGTATGGTTTGGTGAAGTGGTTTAGTACTTAGGACCTTTTGTATATCTATCAAAGTTTTGGTGTTTTTTTATTAGTGGTGTCATCATGGTTGGGAAGATTTTTCATGTCCTATTTTTTTACATTTGAGATCAATGCTTTGTCTTGTTCCTTTTAGGTGGTTAACATCCTCTTGTCTTTTACATTGGTATGCTTTTACTATCATCATGATTAATATTTTGGTCAACAAGGAAGGTATCTTAATTGACCTAAGGGTATATCTTAGTCGATTTCCAAGTCTTTTCAATCATTGTGTTACTAAGGGTTAGAAGTCATAGATGTAATTTTATATGTAAATTGGCATGTATTCAACTGTATTATTTGTGTATCTAGACATAAATGCATCAATGGCTTCTTTATTTATTGATTTTTTTTCTATATTACTACTATAAATTAAATCTTCTTTATTTTTTCACTTGTTATTATTAATATTTAAAGTCATTTTGTGTATAGACTCGACTTTTCAATTGTTATGTTGAGCTTTCTAAGAACAACATAAACCAAGTTTTATTATCATCCTCCATTAGACCACTCTTCCAACTTCACATATTCAACACTTAACAACTTTCGGAAGACAAAAATATAAAGAAAAGCAACCCTAAAGGAGAAAAACAAATTTGGAATTCAATACTGAACCTAATGAAGATATGTCTTAGAACCCAAAATTTGGCACATTTTCATAAAACCTAAAGGAGCAAAACAAATTTAGAATTTAATACGGAACAAAACTTGTCATGAGATCACTATAGCTTCATTTCTGTCCCTTAACCTTAAGGAAACGAATGTGGTCCTTAATTTAAACTAAATTCACATAGAAAATCTTTCCAATAAGTTCAAGCGCGTGAGAGATGTAAGGAGAATAATGAGGTTTGCCTTGCTTTTGTTCTTATAAAATAGAGAGGTGAGAGGGTTAATTAACTGTAAAAAGAAAAGACGGATGGTGAGGGGTTTCTATCTTTCTATATGATCATATTACCCTTGGTTAATAATGGTCAATTACATGTAATACCAACCTTAATGCCCAATAATATTTTCTTAATCCTCCTCTCAACCACCCCCTAACCCCTCACCCCATACCAAACTCGCCCCCCACCCAAATTTCCCCTTTTGTGCCTTAAGCCACCAATTTCCCTTCCATTCATTTTATTTTTATGGGGTTTTACAAATAATTAATGTGCAACAATATCATATTTTTATATTTTAAGTTATAAGTTCTAAAAATATAAAATAAAAAAAGAATAAACATATAAACTATAGCACAAGGCCATCATCTATAAGAAATTATAAAACTTATAACTTTTCATTTTCTACATTTCTTTTGTTTATGTTTCTATTTTCTACTTATCTCATCCCATTTATTTCCTACTAACCTAACCTTCATTATTACTTTTTACTTATCTCATCTCATTACTTCCTATTATTAACTTCTTGACAACTACAAGAAAAGTGTACATACTAACTTCTCATAAAAGTAGGAACTTTACTCCATATTTCTAAATTTTATTCCCTTTAAATTGAAAATTTAAGCTTCATATATATGTTTTTTATGTAGTTTTTTTTTTTTTTTTTTTTGTATCTTATAAGTTTCATAAGATACTGTGTATTTATAAGGTATAGGTTTTAAGATGGTTTTACATTGTGATAAGGTAAGTTTGTGCTACAAAATTTGGGAGCTTATACCTAAAAGGTAGATTAAAGTAGGTTACACACCTTACTTACCCTATAATTATTCAAGCTAAGGATACCATTAGACGGAATCAGACAATCGTAATTTTTTTCGAAAATTTTAATGTATTGGTTTATTTTAATTTTGAAAACTAACCGAATTTACATTGTTAATCGATTTAGTTTATTTAAAAAATCCATGGAGTCCTAACTCGTAAGTGATCAAACAACTCTCTAAAACATCCTAAAAGTCTTATTGACTTTTTTATTAATTTTTACTTCTAAAAAAATTGATTTTCCAAGTAAGAAATTCTAAAAAAACTAACCCTAAAAAATTCCTAGACTAATATATATATATATATATATATACATATTATTACTCTTAAATATCCATTTACTAAAAAAAAAATACTTAATCTATAAGAAAACTAATGCTAAAAAGGAACACATAAGTTAATATATAAATATATATCTATTTATATCTTTACTTATTAAACAATCACCTACCTAAATAAAATCATATCATATAATAATATGATATCTACAAGAAAACTAATACTAAAAAATAATGTTCTAATGTAGAGAATTCTAAAAAAACTTAAAGCTAAAAACAACTAAATTAACATATATATATATATATATATATATATATGTATGTATGTATGTATGTATATATGTATGTGATATGTTATAAACTTAATCGACTAACTAACAAAATAACAATATATTAATAATAAAAATAATAATAACTAAATAAAGAAACAAGAAATAAAAAATAAAAAATAAAAAAAGAAAGAAAGAAAGAACCCAACCTGAACTTCTTAGTTGCGTCCACTGTGTGGCTGGAGGACAGTTTGCATACAATTAGCAATGGCCTTGCATGTGATCAACGGATGAACAACTACGCGTTGCTGGACATGCGTGAATTGCCACAAGCGGTCAGAGAGGATGAAGTGTCTAGTAGTGGCTAATCATGCTATTGTCATGTGGATGGAGCAGTGAGGCGAAGTGCGAATAGAGCAGTTGCTGCGGACGTCTGCTTAAATAAGGATGAGGATGATCGGTGGCCTTGGTCGGATTGTTGATCTATGTTTGTAGAACCAGATGAAGATTGTCATACTGTAGTTGTGGATTGCGAAGGGGAGTGCTATGATTTCGTGTGAAGAGTTCTGGCGTGTGAAGTGATGTGTGCTGTCATGCAATGTTGAAAACAATGAATGTATGGACTAATAGTGGCATGGAGTCCAATCGAAGAGTAGTAGCAATGTAGCCATACGTGAAGGAATGGTTTGTATGTTGGAAGTTTAGGTTAACATGCGTGGAATTAGTGTTGTTCGGTTAAATTATGTCTGGTATCAGGCATGTATGATGTGTAGGGATTGTGTATTGCCATTGGTGAAGGAGAGGCGATGGGGTACTGCTCAGTTGGACAATTGCAACCGTGTTGCTCTTGTGTCTTAGAGCAAAGGATGGGCGTACTGTGTGTATATGCTAGAGCTCGTACTACAGCTGTGCTAATCATTGCAAGCTATGGCATGCATGTATGTTTTTCTAAAAAAAAAAAATTCCTCCCCTTTATCCTGTACGACCCGTATTTATAAACTTCGAAATGAATCTTTTATATCGATTTGTATCTAATCAAATATGAATCTCACAAATCTTTGTCACATTAAATTCAAAAGATTTGTTGAGATTTAAAATTAGATAAAAAAAAAGAAATCACAATGGAATAAAAGATAAAAGACAAATGTGTGCCCGACGAGATTCGAACTTACGACTTCTAACTAAATTCAATTCAATACTCCAATGCTTATCTATTAAGTCGTTGGCCTATGTCTTGATTTTTAGTACAATTGAATTAACTTAAAATACGCGACTCTCTAAAATAATTATTTAAACTAAGTTAAAACTAAAACTAAAACTATCTATCCCTAAAATAAATTATTTTCTAAAAAATCTAAAAATCTTTATAAATTTTTTCTTCCTTTTTCATTTTTCATTTTTTTTGTATTTTTATCATTTTCCAATTTTATTATTTATATTTTTTTTATTTTTAAGTTAGGACCCTATTTCAAAAAACTATAACTATAACTATAACTATAACTATAACTATAACTATTAAGGGAAAAATCGAGTGTCTACAACCGCCCTTCTTTATAGTGAAGTTTGAGTAAAATTTTGCCACAAAGACACCATTTTTATCTCAGGATGATTCTATCCTAAGGAACATTATGACTAGCTGGCTAAAGATTTGACGACGATAAGCATGAAACAAAGAATAGTGAAGGTAACACCCTTATAGGCTAGCAAGAACTCTAAAGAGAATAATGAAAACTTAATCGTACCCCAATAAACTAACTAACCAAGGTGGTCAAAGTACTCTTCGAGCTGATTACGACCAAAAAATGAATTGAGAAAACTTAGTTGTGCCCAAATAAGTTAACTAACCAAGGCGGTCAAAGCGCTCCTTGAGCTGGCTAAGACCTAAGAGCGAGTTGAAAAAGTTTGGTCATGCCCTAATGAGCTGACTAACCAAGATGGTCAAAGCGCTCCTTAAACTAGCTAAGATAACTTGGCCGTACCCTAATGAGCTAACTAACCAAGGCGATCAAAGCGCTCATTGAACTAGCTAAGACTTAAAGATAAGAAAAATTTGGTTGTACCCTAATGAGCTAACTAACCAAGGCAATCAAAGCGCTCCTTGAGCTAGTTAAGACCTAAAAATAAGAAAAATTTGGTCGGGATAGCACTCCATGAGCTAGCTAAATCCCTAAAAGAGAACATAAATTCGGTAAGGCTCTATGAGTCGACTGGAAGCCTAAGAAACTATGGATTGGGACTACGCTCTAGGAGCCAGCTAAATCCCTAAATGAGAATATGAATCGGGACAGTGCTCCTCGAGTTGGTTAAAGCACTAATGAAGATATGGATAGGGATAGCGTTATATGAGCTGGTTGAAGCATTAAGAAACTTTGGATCAAGATTGCACTCTACGAGCTGGCTAGATCCCTAAGAGACTATGAATTAGGACTATGCTCTAGGAGCTAGCATGATCCCTAAGAAGATGGATAAAGGGTAAGCACGCTACTACTTCACTAAAACTCTTTATGATAGTTGAAAAAAAGAAGACTGATAGATATGACTGATTTAAAAAAGCTGTTGATTTTGAGAAATTAACAATGGACAACATTGATGAAAACTGTTTATGACATGAACTGAAAATTTAGTCATTGGGGCCAACATGGATGGAAAAAACTTGTAACAAGCCTCCACTTTCTCTCCCTCTTTTCCTTTCTTTTATCTCTCATCATTGTCTTGAAAGTCTGCTAACAGATACAAATCCTTTTAAAAAGTAAACGCTATAACTGTGTAGGGTATCTCATATCCACCCTAGTTTGTAACCCTGATAGTGAGCTTCTTAGATAGGCCTTAAATATTCATTTCGTAAGGAAAAGGTAACTCACAATTAGTCTAATCAAGGAGGACGTCTTTACACACTCTCGATCTAAATTTCACTCTTGACTATTATTCTGGAAATTATAGTCCAGTTTGCAAGTGATACACTCTGATCAATCTGTTAGGTCTTTTTCGATTCAACATTATGAATTAGGCTTTTAGGTCAAGCGGTTTCGAAAGGGCTTAATGAGAGGGCCTATTTTGAAAGAAGTACTTTCATCCAACCTGGGTGTACAAGTCAAGAACCCTTGGAAAAACTAGATGTATGCTTGCTCCAATTTCAAAAATAATTTTTATCTTAGATAAATTATTCCTCACAATCAGAAGAACTTTTATCGAGTGTAAAAGGAATCGTAGGTGGGGAGGTCTTGTGTTTGAGATTTAGGTGGATAGAAAAGTTTTGTGTTTATAATTTAGAGTGTCATTCTAAAATGGATATGGGGTTTTTGGTTTGTGGTTGAGTATACAATTCTAAAATGAATTTTGGGTTTTGTATTTTTGGTTGAAAATGCAATTTAAGGCCTTGTGTTGTTAGAGCAATCTTGGGCTTTTGGGCTTTCTTGCTTTCTTTAGTTGGCGATTTTCTCAAGCCTGATGTTTGAGCATTTCTTCATTTGCCTTTCTCCTAAGTTTTTTCTTTCCTTTTCTTTTTTCCTTTTTATTTTATTTTTTTTTTATCTTCCTCTTTTTCTTTTTTTCTTTTCATTTCTTTCTTTTCTTTCCCCAAAAATAACTCTCTTTTGTCAATTTTTTATCTCTAAATGAATCAAGGCCCTAAATCCATAAGTTCAGAGTGTATTGGCTTAAATAAGGTATTTGTGGCCTTTAGAGTATTTGGAAAAATGTTAACTCTTCTTCAAAGGAAACAATTTATTGAAAATAAAAATTATCCTTAAATTGTTATTATTAGGGTAGACACAAATCAATTTTATATTTCTCTCATAATCAATGACCCTAACCTCCAAATTGCCTTACTGTAGGGTGGTTCTTGACAGAATTTACACTTGAAAAGACTACAGATCATTTCAATGGGATTAACAAAGGATAATTGTGTTTGGGATTTGAAAATGAATGCCTAACTTCATTTCGATCTACGTATCAAATTCAAAATTAACCTCATTTAAGGAATAAGTCTAAAATATTCTCACCATAATGTCTCTCAACTCCCAAATTGTTTAAGGGTAAGTATATAAGATATAGCTCGCTTCTTTTCATTCTAAACCTTTTGAAAATGAGTTACTAATTCCCTATATAGGGATTGATTAACCTTAGGGTGATGACTAACCTTACTCTCTAATTCCTTAAAACATGCCCCAAGTTATGAAATAATAGCTTTTGGTCAATTTAAGTTCAAAATAAAATTTCAAATACTAAATATCTTGCAACTTTCGCGTTCTTGCTTAAATTGCCTTAAACTCATAAGTCTTAATGCTCCTTGGCTTCCACATGTGATTTCAAGCCTGGTTCCTTAGAGTTTAAATATGCCGACATTAACGACTTTTGAAGTGGAAAGAACTATGAATTGTCCTTTTTGTTTGTACTGGGAATCAAGCTTAGGATAATATTTTATAGTCTCATGTTTTGACTCAGTTCATGATTGGACTTGATGACCTCTAATAATAATTCAAAGCATACCTGATCGATCAAGGTATAGATTAATACATTATACAATAAGTTTACCCATTCACCCTTGATTCTAATTTAAAAAATTCCATATAAACTAATGGAGTCATTATCAATCACCCTAAGGTCACGAGGTAGGAGAGAATTTTAACTTCTTTTTTTTACTTTTGAATTTCTATACTTTTTTTTTCTTTTACTTTCTAAAGTTTCTTGCAATTTATTTGGTTTTTTTATTTAATTATTTAAGTAAATATATCTATTAATATTATTTTATTAAAATATTTATTATTAATCAATTGAAAACTGGTGCTTGACCTAAATAAAATTGATCGATAATGATAAAATATAAGTCATTTGTATATTTAAAGAAAAAAAAAGGATACTTCTCCGTAGAAGCTGCAAAACACAAGTTTGTATGTTCCTATATTTATTTACATATATTTTTGCACCAAATTAATTATCAAGTTGACAAAGGGAAAAAAAATAAAATAAAATAAGGAAAGGGAAAAAACAGAGTGATTCATCTACTCGAGCTGAGCACCAACATGGGGAGGTGTCAATTCAAGGAGAGTTCTAGTACATAAAATATGAATCCAAGCTTAATTGAGTTGGCTCCAATGGTTTGCCTTTACCCAATCATATCTTTTTAATTAGGAAAAAAATGCAGGTGAGGTTTCTCGAAGTCATTCATCTTTTAATTCTCCACTTGAATTCTTCCCATATAAAATTAGTAAGAAGTAAAGAGCATTTTTGTACCTTCTCCCATTTGTCGCGCGAATTATAGGCAAATCAGTTATGTACATGGATTATGAGAAATTTGCATTTTAAAAATGACGATATAACGCTTCAACTTAGCGCGTTTTTTCTCAATTTTACACTTATAATTTAAAGTTGATACATATCATACACAAACTTTTACTAGTCATATTTTACATTTAAAATTTCTAAATGCTATATGTTACACCCAATTGAAACTTTTTCTTCTTAAATTTACCACCATTATCGTCTTTAAACAGTTCATCAAAGAGCTAACTTTAAATTTTATGTATAAAATTTTAAAAGCACGAAAAATTCAGATAGTGATATTTACATCATTCCCATTTTAGCAGTTGTATCGGCTTTGCTTGACACATTGCTCTGGTCTCACCTCAGAAGTATCCACTAGCACCTTCATGATGCTTGCCCAGAAGAAAAATCGATACAAAGAATTTATTGAACACAAGTGAACTTGGCTCTACAAGTCTGACATAAACCTGCAGCCCAATGAACTTTATTATTGCCATTGCACGGGATAGGACTGTCTTAAGACTAAATATTCCTAGCAGGAACTACCTCTCTTTACTACACAAGTAGTGTTACAAAACAAAACTTGGGCTCATATAAGAAAACAGGAGATCAGGTTTTATCTCAGCAGAGGAGATCTGAGACTCACAAAGTCCAACATAACGCAGTTAAGTCATTTTACCTGTCATCTAAAGAAGATCAGGTTTTATTTCTAGAAATAAGAAGGCTGTTAATGCAAAGTCTAGAAGAAATACCGAATTTCAATGAATTTTCTGAAACCCCAGGGAGCGAATAATTCAGATGTCAACCTAAAAATTAAGTTACAAAGAACTGCAAGCAGGTTGTAATTAAGCACCGAAGATGCCAGAAAATTGGTTTGCTTAGAGATCTCTTTTCAGGGTATTTTAGCTAGAGGGACTAGTGGGCTGTATTATACATACATAAAGAACCAATAGCAGCTCAGGTTTCTTCATTGTTCATTTGCCAAGTCAATTATCTTTCTACATGTTTGAAGCAAAACCTTATCTGCCAGCATTGCAACAAATTTAACCACACAAATAGGCAAAACAATGTATCTTCGCATGAAATTGTCCATCCTGAATAATTTTCAAACCATCATCTTATCTGAAAATGATAAATTAAGATGGTTGAAAAGTTAGAAGCATGTATGCGCAACCAAACACTGAAGATGAAGATGCAAAAGCAAATCAAATAAAAGGAAAAAGGATAAAACGAACTTCAACACTAATAACCATAGCTTTCCCAAGTTTCAGGTAATGCATACTCAAACTTTGATCCAGGACTCTTGTCTTCTTTTTAAATGACAAGGAACTCTCTCTCCCAATTCTTCCAATTTAATGAAAGTTAATTACCCACAAAAGGAGGGGGGGGAAAAATCCTCACAATTACCTGTACTTTTTATCCATAGAAACAACGTACTCCAGACTCCCAACCCCCTAAGGATAAGAGAACCCTGGATTGCACACCAAATCTTTACTATCCTATTATGATTTTTTCTTAAGGAGAAGGAATATTATCCTCAGAATGGCACACCAAGATGTCATCAAACAATCCCACAAGCATAGCAAAAACACCCCGATCAGCAAGGCAAACCCAACTGTATGCTAAATGCATGGCATCGAGATTCAAGCTCAGTACAATATATCTAAAATAAACAGGTCCCTAAATTTAGAAGTAAGCAATTCTAAATGTCATACTTCATGCGACAGAATGGTAGAGGCAACAATCCAAGACCAAAAACCACAGGAATAAACAAGATAACATTTTACAGAGTAAAGCTTGATACCCCTCATTCATTTTCAAATGATGAAAGAAACTACTTTTCGATAAGCAAGTACATAAAGAATACAACGTTACATGCACAGATTGTAGGTACTGCTTTAAGTATGTTTCTGGTCATGCAACAATTTCTTTTCTTCATATCTCTCAGCATCACAATGATTGTAGGTACTGCTTTAAGTATGTTTCTGGTCATGCAACAATTTCTTTTCTTCATATCTCTCAGCATCACAATTTGCATGTATTAAAAAAATAGCACCTTGCACGAAAACAACTAAGCATTTTAGTTTCAAGTATCACTTCCTAGAAAAGGTGCAATCTTACACTAACCTAACCATCACTGCCTAAGCTATCATCGTCACAGCCGCCCCCAGCTTGAATCCTTGCAATCTCAGCTTGTGCACTCTCTATGATTTCCTTCTTTTGTAAATCCAACTCCCTCTGAAACTCTGATCTCATCTTCCTCAGCTCCATCATCTGCTGCCTCTTACTACTCTCCATCTTCTCATACAACTCTCCAAATCTCTCTATTGAATCTGCCAGTACCCTCATCCCCTCTCCACCTTCCACATTCCTCCTTGGTGGCAAATCATTATAATCTACATCCACCTGCAACCCTGCCACCTCCTCCTCTTCCTGCTCCTCATCATCCAACTCTGATTCAGACTCTCCAGGACTATCCCTCATCTCATCAAAAGCGTTCGACTTATCCATATAAACCTGCATATCTGTAAAACAATACTCCCCCGAATCAACCCCACATGCCAATCCCCCTTCCTCCTCTTCATCATCCCTACTCCCACCCATCAACATCTCCATTTTCTTGAAATGCATCCACCTGGAACCACCCGAACCACTTGGGTCCATCTTAATCTTCCTATACTTCCTTTTCAACAGATGCAACTGATTCTTACAATCCAATTCAGAGCACCTCACTCTTAATTGCTTTGAAACCTCCTCAGCTATCTCGACCCAATCCTCGGACCTTACCGTCTGTCTACCTAACTCCAAAAACCTCTTCCCCCAAACTTCTAACAACATAAAGGACCCTAAGTCAGTCCTAATTAAAGACTTACTAGGCAATTCAGGTGCTGAAGTTTTAGCCTTTCGCTTCTTAGAGCTAGGGTTTGGATCATAATCCTCATCATTATCGTCATCATTACCACCACCAAAACTACGACTCCCGTTACGAAAATTAAACATGCGATTAGGGTTTTTTCTACGACTTCTCTCGAATTCTTCATCTTCTTCTCCATCAAGATCATCAAGCTCTTCGTCCTCGTCATCGTCGTCATCCAACTCGACGTCATGAGGGCGGCGTTTGGCGAGAAGCGAATTTTGACGTGAAGATGGTCTTCTCCAGCTCCTAGGGTTATTGTCTTCGGTTGCGTCCATCTTAGGTGAAAATACGAAGCTCGAACCACCAACTTTTTCTGGAAACCCTAATTGACTGCATAGAAAGAAGCTTTGGCACTACAGGGATATTTTTGTGGAAGAATTGGAGGGAAGCAGATGGGATTTTAAGGGAATTTGAAGAAATTCAAGTTTTAGGGTTTTGTCAATCTGGGGGGAAAATTTTGGTGTTCGAGACGCTCTTCCGTTGAATTGCCTGAGTTGGGCTTCGTGATGGGAGTTTCACAGGATGACTGACAAGAGACCACTACCAGTCGTTTGTTGTTGGAAAGGAGCCCAATTTAATTTTTGACGGATTCGATCAAACATTAACAAACGAATTAAATTCAGTTATTTCTGTTCTTCTTCTATTTATTTCTCTACATAACTAAAAGACGTTTACTTTTCCTAAATAAGAAGGAAAAACCCATAAGTCAAAGTTTTGAGATAATTTTATATTTAGTATGTAAAGTCCAAACGTTTTTTATCACTAATTATACTATCTAATTAAATTTTCATATATCATTATACTTACTTGACCTAACTTCGTTACCTACCGTTGGATGATAAGGCCTTTTTGCTAAATTATTAAGGGACATATGTCATTATATATTTAAAATAAAAACCCTTATCATTTTTTTGGAAAAAAAATGTTTATCTATTTTTAATAATATCTCTCATTGAGGGTACAATACACAAGATAGGTCAAACTATACAAGAAACATATAATCTTATTTATTTTATATGTCAAACTCTTAATAAAGGATGTCACTAAAATATCTATTACTCTATTTTTTTTCTTTTATAAATCACCGTATTATCTTCATCTTCAAACACTCTTTCCAAAAATCAAAAAATTCTTTATCATCTTATACTTTCTTAAAACAAGAATTATCTACTTCAATAATCTCTCCATTAAAATAATAAAAAATGCATAAGTTCAAATAATTCACAAATCTTTCTCACTCACATGCAAAGATTAGACCAAAGCTAGTTCAATTTTGTTAACGAAACAATGTTCAACTTTAAAATTTAAACTGGATGATGATTTTGACAATAGCAAAAGTTGATGAAGAAAGCTAAGATATCCCAACTATTAAACATTATCAAGGATTACAACGTCAAATATGGGATTATCCTGTTAATGAGCATAATGAGATTCAAAGAATATACCTTATAGTTGGATCGTTTAAACCAATTCTATGTAAATATCCACTTTCTAATAATGAAAGTCATACAAGGCGTTTTCAATCTTATTGGTTTAACAAAATTTCTACATGATTGGAATATTTACAGTAAAAGATGTAACTTTTTGTCTTTATTTTTTTGTATTTAATAGGAACCAATGTGATCAATCAAGAAAAAGTACATTAGTTGAAAAGGGATTTATAGATTAGAAGAAGGTTAATGATGGAAGAAATTGCGCAATTTTTACTCATATCGGATCATCTCTAAACTCTCCTCATAATATTTGTATGAAATCTTACAAAACTTTGATGAAACAATCTCAACATATTGAGAAATTTTTACATAAGCAAAGTTCTAAATCCATCATTAATAATCATTTAAGGCTTAAAACTTCCATTAATGCTTTAAGGAAGTGCATTGTGAGGTAATGATAAGAGTTATTATTCTCAGAATCAAGGAAACTTCATTGAATTGATTAAGCTACTAACATTTTATAATTAGACAATTGTTAATGTTGTGCTTAGTAAAGTTCGTAGTAACACTCAATATGTTTTTGCTAGGATACAAAAGGGGATATTACACATATTGGCAAAAAAAAAAAAAGTATTTGCAAAAATTCGTGAGGAGATTGCTAATGCCAAATATTATATTATTGTAGATGAAGCTTAATATGAATCTGGGAAAAAACAAATGGCAATTATTTTAAGGTTTGTCAACACTAAAGGGAAAATAAACAAAAGATTTTTCAACCTCATAAATATTATTGACATGATGGTCTCTAATATGAAGAATAAGATAAAATTTGTACTAACTAATTTGAAGAATGACATAAAATCTGTACTAACTTAATATAACTTGAGTTTTCACAAAATCCAAGGATAAGATATGATAGAGTAAGTAACATACATGATGAATGGAAGGGATTACACACACTTATTTTGTGTAAACATCATTGTGCATACGATGTTAATTGACTTGCTTATTGTCTTTTGTTAACCTTAGTTACAATAGCTAAAAAAAATTAATCCCATCTGCCAATTCTTTTCCAAGCTAAATTACAATATAAACGTCGTATGCTTCTCTCTTAAGTGAAAAGATCAATTATGAGATACTTTTGCTTCTAATTTAATTTATTGAATTGCAAATAACTATTTAAAAATAGGTAATGGACTCAATCAAGTCGGGATGTTACAATGCATTGAAGATACATGATGGGGTTTTCATTTTTCTTCTATTAAGAGTATATTAAATATGCTTGAGGCAACTTACACTATTTTTGAAAAAGCTGTTGAAGAAGGGTATTGTTTTCAATGAGGTGAAGCAAACGTTACGCTTGATACTAAATATGCTTTGATTTCATGTTCATTTTATATATGATGAAAGACATTATAGGAATCACTCATGATCTTTATCAACCCTTGCAACGAAAACTTCAAGATATATTGAATTCAATATCTTTAATGTCAACAACAAAAGATTTACAAAGAAATGAGACAATTTAGATAGAATTATCTTATTAAAGAAGTTATAATATTTTACGAAAAGTATGATATTATTGTCCCTGAATTTAATTCTCAATTTACTTCTTGTGGAGGTTAAAAACATTAATGTAGCAATCAATCCATAGAAGAATATTATACGTTTTATGTTACTATTGGCACCTAATGGCAATAGATCAAGCACACGTTTCATGTCAACATGATGGGTCTTCTTGCTCTTAGTTCATCCCTTGATCCAAGTAACAATTTTAAGAGGTTGAATGTTAATTGAATGTGCAAGTTGGCTTATAAGTTTTACCTTGAAGATTTTACTAAATGAGAAAAAATTTATCTTAGAATACAATATGAATTGGACATTCCTCATAATTTAGAATTCAAGGGCTTATCTATAATTTTTTATTTATGTCGTAAATTAGTAGAAACCTAGAAAGTATCGATCTATCCTCTAATTGAACATTTGATTTTTGATAATTTTAACTTTTCTAGTCTCAACTAAAACAACTAAACGGTCTTTTTCTACCATGACTATTGTGAAGAACGGGCTAAAAAATAAGATAAGTGATGATTTTCTTATCGATTATCTTTTGACTTATATAGAAAGAAGCATTGCTAAGAAAAATAACGTTGACTCTATCATAGATTAATTTTATGGCAAGAAAGAACTACAAGTTAGATTTTGATGATGTTTTTTTTTTTTGTTATTTGACATTTTAAGATTATATAATTTTTTTTACATAATAATAACATTGAAGTAATATCATTGATGCCCCCCTACTTTTAAATCCTACCCCATCCCTAATTAGACTAAATCTAGGTTTATGTAATAGAGTATACCTTCATCTCTAGACTACTTTTGAACTACTGTCTTAAACCTTATTATGACCTTATCTCCTGTCACCAAGTTTGACTAAGGGTGAAGAAATAATCGTTTTAGCTATTCTCATCAAAGGGTAAGCATTTGGTCTAACATCCTTAATCATTTCCCTTAATAGGTTGTAATGCGTGTTAAGTTAAGTTAAAAGTCAGGTTTTAATTAAGTTCAATTAAAAGCAATCAATCAATTATCAAAACAATCCTATCAATACGAACTTCATGTAAAGTATTACACCATGAAGTTCAACTCCCAATCCACAATTCAATATTTCAATTTCACACATTACATGAGTACATACAGCTAACTACAACCATAAATAATTATACTTTTAAGCCTCCAAGTACTCTGATATAGTACTTCAACATGTTAATGAAGCATTAATCCCGACTTACTAGAAGCTCAATTGCTTACAACTCTTGATTGTTGCACTTGTAATCTTCAATTATCCATATTCATATATGCAATTAATTAACTTTAGTCAATATATGAGTCATGAATTAATAGTAATTGATTCATTTTGATATGAACTAGTTGTTTTGGTATTGGTTGTAAATAATTTGATCAATATTACCCTCTAAATTAAGTTCTTAGTCAAAATTATTGTAGAGTTCCTAGGTAATACATTCTTTAATTGCTCTTTGTGTTGTATTGAGGTCATATTTTATACGAATTTTACCTTTTGGGTCAACCTCTGAGTTTACTCCATTTTAAGCCTCTTAATGGGATACCCTCTAAATTATCCTCTAAGTCTAACTAACCTTTAAGTTTTCAAGAATATACCCTTTGACTTAATATCTGATAATCTCTTAATTACAATTCTCATGAAAATTTTCTTTAAGCTAGCTTCTGAGTATATAGCTAATGGGATATTTGCTTAACAAATCCTTAAGGTTATCCTCTATTTAGGTTCAAATTCCTTTATAACCAATTGATTTATTGACTCTTCTCCTTGATTATGATTTAAAGAATCACATTAACTTATTTAGTACTAGAACACTTCATTACTTTATAAGAACTCTATTTAACTCCTCATTCTCATAAATTCACAAAGTTACATAAATTAAACTACATAAGCCTCATATCCATGAAAATTATAACTTCCATCTACAAAATTCAACCCAACATCACCAATCTTCTATAAATTATATCACAATATAGTTTGATTTAGAATCCAAGTGAGGTCTTCAAGAAAAAATTCATTAATTTTACTAAAAGTATCAATTTAGTTATAATTTATGGGCTTAAAAATTAACAAAAATATAGAAAAGAGTATTGGTGAAAAACTTTATGTAACATTATTGTATCAATAATGGATAGTTTATAGAATAATTTGAAGCTCAAAACTACATCATTAGGGTGTTTTTAAACAAGTTCAAAATCTGTTTAGGTTTAGTAATTTCTTATGGACGTAATACATAGATATTAAATTTCAACAAAACAATATTTTTTTTTCTAGATTGTACATGCAAAATTACTTAAAAATACTAGGTTTCATAATTTTTTTAGTATTGTTTTGTACTTTTAAGGAATTTTTTAAAATTTTGAGGAAACCAAACATTCACTGAAAGTCACTTCTCTAACCACCATTGAAGGGGAAGGTGGTATTGGTAAATTAAGGCATTGGTTTTCCCTTCTAACTATGGTGTTGGTTCACTTCCAAGAGCTATTTATGCTTATAAACTTGAAATTAGCTAAATTGGACTAAGTTTTTATAATTTTTCCTAAAATTTTCTCTTAATTCTATTTGAGCTCTTCCTATTCTTCTCTAAAGTTAAGAAGACTAAAATGAGCTCTAATTGAGTAAATTTGGTTTTTATACTGAATTGGAGAAGATTATGATTTTTCTTTATCTAAATGTGTAGATTGGGGGTGATAATTCCTATGTTTAGGTGTCCAAGTCCTTAAGATTTGTATTCTTTAGTCATCTCTAGATTTGCTATGCCACATTTAAGAATTTCCATGTCGCCAAAATTAGTTTTTCTATTTAGTTATTTATTATTTTTCTTATTTATTTTAGCATATTTTACATATATTTGGGTATTTTAAGTAATTATGAATACATATCTATACATAAAAATTACACTCTATCAGGTATTTTAAATAACTACGAGTATATATTTGTACATAAAAATTACACTCTACGTACGTACATACATGTTTTCAACATATTATTTCATATCATTATTTATTCATAAAAATTTTTCGACTACTAAAGTCTCTTTTGTAAGATTCCAATAATTATAGAACGGTGTACTAAAATTAGCTATTTTAACTATATTTTTATTACTTTGTTATATTTTTGAGATCCATGCACACAAAGTCTCTTTAACTAATATTCCTTCCCCACTTATAAATTCCTAACCGAATCGGTTTATCATGGTGAACACTCTAAATCAACTACTCAAAACCTAATAATAGAAGTACAAGACTTATACCTTTGTCTCAAATTCATTCTTGTAACTTTATAACTTTTTCCATATTTTAAGCTCATTGTTTTGTCCTAAAATGTCTTTTTTGCTCTTTAACTTTTTCATCGAGTAATCAAATCGTAAACATTAACAACTAGAAAAACAAGTTAATAACTCAAACATAAAAGTTAGGCTTTATGCCTACATATTGTCTTATAAGAGTTTGTTACTCTTAATATATAATGCACTAACATAAGTCCACTTCATAAAATTAAAAATACATTTAATTGAGTAAAACATAATAAGCTTGAAATTCTCCTTTTGCATCATGCCAACTATGTGTAACACCATGTTTATCTCTTTCGGGATGACTACAATCTTAATCTCCTCTAACATTTTTGCCTTTACCATATAAGCAAAAATAGCATTGCCTAGTTTACTTATATAATTCAATTCATTCATTGACAAAAGTAGTTGTGACAACCCATCTCTTTTGACATTTACTTAACCTATTCTTAGACCTTTGGTGCTTATGAGACATTTTGCTATATGATCCCTAAGTTGATGACAAATGGTTTATTCTTTTTCCCTTTACACCGAAGCAACTAACTAAACTTTATCCAATATCATTACTTTCCTCCACTTATATGAATATCACAATAGAACTTACATATCAAAACTTCTATTCATAACATCAAAATATACTTACATATTTACATGTCATCTTCTAGTTATTCTTTTTTCTTTACAACTAAAAGCTTATCTCCTCACTTCGTATCTTACAATATACTGACATGCTCCAAACGCCACTTCAAAAGTCTTACTCCAAAGTTTGCTCTTGTAATACACTCATTCTCTATCCCATGAGCCAAAATATCTTCAAGCTTGTTTTGAGTAACCTAAGGTTAGACCAACTAACCTCTCAATTCATGCTTTAAGTTACATAAGTGAAATAAAACAAAATGGGATCCAACGCATTTGTATTTAATAAAAAATATACACGCAATATCTCACGAGATGATGGCAACAGTTGATATATCTTTGAAATTCAATAGATATTAGGCTTTTAGGAATGGTTAATAGGATAAATAAACTTAAGAGTATCATAACGTATACTGACACATGTCTCTTCACAAAATTAGGGTGCCGTAAGGACCAAGTTTCCTACACCACATGCCGTTATGTCCAACCTATGGAAAATCTCATAACTTATCTAGGATGATAGCTACATGTGCATTAGTACATATTGGATTGACAACAAATAAAGGCTATAAAATAGGACCATTCATTTAAATTACTCTTTTAACCCTACACCAATGTAACCATTACCTTTAATGTACTTAACACCTCATTTGTATAGTATGCAAATGGTGTTAAGTACATCATTTGATGATGCTTCCAACAACATAACTTCGATCAAAACATTGAAGATCCCATCTTCAATTTGTTAAAGGAAGTTGTTTTATATCTATTGTATGTATCACATCCTAAATTCAATGGCAAATAATGAGCTCAATGCTCGTACACTGGTAACTGCTTTACTAAGTTATACTTTCTACTATAGCATATATAATTTCAAACATAAGCATAATGAGATTAAACAATTTTGTACATAATTTACTCAAGCTTAAGTGTTCCACTTCTCAACTATTAAATACAGTGGAAATCAACATACAAATTGCTTATGGGGGCTTTAAAGGTTTGAGAAGCTTACATTTCATAATGATAGTAACATCTCCTTCAATAATTCAATACTAGAGTACAACATCTTAAAAGATGGATGTTGTTTACATGGCCTTGATGATTGAACAACCCCTTACAAGGTTTTTACTATTTTAAGCAATGTCATATACTATCTTATTAATGACTCACGTGTGTTATTTACATATGCCAATGATCCAATATTGCCATCTATTATATAAGTAATGATGTCAAAAACTTCAAGATTACTTCTATCCCTTTTCCTTGATATTTAACATTGCAACAAACCTCAATCTCTAGTTCAGATTTTGCAATGTTGTGCTTTTCAAGAACTTTTATGTAAATATTAAGATATCAAATGCTATAGAGTATGCTATTACAATTTACACATGACTAAGAGGCATAAAGCTTGCTCAATGACTTTTTTTTTTTAACTCAAGAAAATCGACTTCTTTAATTAAATAATCATGAGTATATCAATAACAAAACTAGGTGTCAATTTTTGGTTTAGTAGTCCCTTGAAAAACTATCCAGTTGATAAAAATAACGAAGTTTATTTGAGTGGTTTTAACTGACTTGGCTAGTTATTATTAGTCTATTAGCTTTTCTATAAACATACGAAATTATTGCATTTGTTTGCTTTATCATGGTTTAAATTTTTCAAATAACATAGTAGTTTCTATAATTTGGTTCACACAATTAGCTAATCAGCAAAATTGTAGAGTTTGAATACATTTCAATATTTTTGAACGTTGAATCAACAATGTATCTTTAGTCCTTCCAATACTACTTTTAATTCCATATCATTTGTGCTTTAGCCATATGTCAATGATAAAAAACAAAACAATTCAACCTTAATAATCCTTACGTAGTCCAACAATAGCTACAAAAACACTAGACATTAAGTGATCAATTATTAGCTTATAATTACCTTTATTTCATTTTAGCTTACACACAACATGGGGTATTTTCTTCTCATTTGTTATTTGCAAACTTTAGATCTACTAATAAACTAGAGGGTACTTAGTTTAGGAAGAGGATATAGGTAACTTCTACTCAACATATATATATTGAAGATAATCTTTTTTGCAACTTGATGGATCTATAATTTTCTATAGTGCTTGATTGTAGTTCTAAATGTTCGTGTATTTTAAAAAGTAGAAACCAAGATATCTGTGTCTAAGGTTTCTTTAATTTTTACTTTGTGACCACCAATTGAAAAAATAATTCAAATTACAAAAGTTTCAAGTTTTAGAAAAAGAAACAAATGAGATAGATACTACCTTGTTTCCTTCATTTGCTCATCATCAAAGAAACAATGTCTCATCAAGTCTAAGTCATGATTATACATATAACATCTAGATATGTTAACTCTTTTTTTAGAGATTCCTTCATATTTGACTAAGAATTATTTTAATTTGTTTGAAAGTTTTGCACTTCCATCCACATAAATAGCACGGTCATTAGCAAATATTACATGAGAGATCAATTTACAGCTTCCCTCTTGATAAATCATATAAGTATGCGTTGTCATCAAATTGTTCTAGCCTCTAGCTGAATACTCTAAGCAAATTACAAAGAATAGTAGCTATAATGAATCTCTTTATTGTAGTTCTCTTGGTATTTAAAAAAGCTATGTATTCTACTAATTTGTATTGATAACTAACAATTGAAGAAAAATATGGCTATTATTAGCTTAAGAGATATACAGAATCTAAAAATCCTCAACAATTGCACTGAAAAACCTTAGCACAATCTATCATATGCTTTGGTTATATCAAGTTTGATAATTAAATTATTGCTCTTCAACTTCTTCTTTGGAGAGTGGACTAAATCTTTTGCCAATATTATATTTTCTAAAGTAATTAAATTCTTTGCAAAACTTATTTGGTTTTCAATAGTAAAGGGAGGCAAATAAAATTAGGTATAAATGCAAGTACCTTAGAAGTTGTATGCAAAAGGCATTGCATAGGCTAGTAAGGGCAAAAATGCTCTCACTCATGCAAATTATCTTTCTTAGGAGATTAGCATAAAAGAAGTAAAAAGTGAAAAATCTTAGTAAGTGCAATCCTTTAAAGAAACCTATAATTGTTATAATTGCTTCCATAGTATCAATCTTGATGAAGTTCCAATAAGTTTTATAGAAGCAACTTTTAAAACCATTCAAACTTGCTATAGAGTTTTCATCTATCTGTTTCAATGCTGTCCATATTTTCTCTTCAGTTGACATGGAAATTAATGGCTCATTTTGAGCATTCATGATGCTTTCCTTGACCAATTAAGCCTTTGAAAATTCATAGTTTATTCATGTTGAAATAAGGAGGATAAAATATAATACAATAAATTTATCAATTAAAATTGTCTCTTTAATCCATTTCTCATCACCATTTTTTAATCTTGTGATTCTTGAATAGATATATTTAACTTTTAAAGATACATGGAAAGATTTAGTATTCTTATCCCCCTCCCTAATCTAAAACTTTCTTCACAAGTTAAATGGTATGATTGATCTTAAGCCTCATGAAAAATTATTTTATTTTGTGGAGATGAACTTTTATAAAAAATTAATTCTAACTTTTACACTTTTAAGCCTTAAATTTGATCTTAGATGTTTCCCAAAGCAATATTTATTCTCATTTTTCAACAATATAATCTTTTGAAGTTTTCCATTTAGTTTAATTAGGATGCTACCATCATTTTCTCTTTCTAATATTTTGTCACCATCTTTAAGAATATTGGATGTTTAGTCAAGATGTTAAAGTGGAAAGAGCTTGGAAATTTTGTATTCACATTTTGAAAATTAACTAAAAAGGGGTTATAACTAGAGTAAATGCAATTCAAATGAGAAACCAATTGATTGCTAATCAACAAGAATTTGAGAGAATTTTATCCAATCTTTCCCATAGTATTCCCTGATTCTAAGTGAAGGAAAAGACACTAGATTTTGATTCTTCGAGTTTAGATTCTATGATCTTATTACTGGTATTTATGATTTTTGATATATTAGGATTGTTTCCTCCTTTTCTTTTTAAAACTATTCTAATGCTATTAAAGATAAACTCTACAAATAAGTTAAAGTTTTAAATTTCTTCTACCCATTGCACCAAATGAGATCATAAGACTTCTTCTTCTCATTTGTGCTTTCTACATAAATTGTTATGATGAAATAGGGTTTGTTCATCCTTAGATTGAAAAGTTTCATAGTAAGCTATTATCCTGTATCCACTTTTTCTATCATAGAGAAATTTCACTAGAGGAACTAAATCTTTAAGTTCAAATTAGAATAAATACATTGAAAACCGATTATATTTTATTAGATACAATAACACATCTACTTTCAACATTGGTTATAAAACAGCTATGAAAAGAAAGATAACCTTTTCATTTTTGTAAGTTTCTTCAATCTTCTTATAGATTGGTAGATTGGCCTTTTTCCTATTCTTATCACATTCTAACTCAAACCATTCGTTTATTATTGATATATAAAATACCATCCTTATAAATTATGCTTTTAGTGATCTTTTATATGGAATGATCTAAGTGTGCTTTAAAATAATGCTTCCAACCATTAACTTCTTCTCAATGTAAATCTAAATCATTTTTTCATTTTTCATTTTTAGCCTATTTATCATCAACTTTCTTATCAAAATGATCACTAATGTAATCATGTTCATCAACTGGAATCAAGGCTTTCTTGATGTTATGATAACAATTCATTGTTCTCTTCATAAATTTGATTGGTTAAGAAATAGGAATTAACTACAATATGCTTGATTGGATGCTTGCTCAATGACGTGCACTAATTATACTATGTAAAGTTGCAACAATCATCCCAAGTATTATGGTCTAGCATTCACGTTGTTGGTTTACACTCACATACCTCTACCTTATGTTCTTAAAGAAGCAAATGGATAATAATTAAAAAAAAAAAAAAAAGCTAGAGTGCTAGTAGTAATAGTACTTTCCAATCATTCAATGAATTACAGCTTAACTGGGTATAAATAATAGAAAAGGAGAAAAAGGTATGCTTTCTTGCTTAGAAGTCAAGTAAAACTAACACCTTCTAAGTACTTTCCCTAAATGGGATATTTGGAACCTTTGATTTTAACAATCCCAAACAAGTCCCCATTTAGTTAAGACAATCAAGTTCTTAATCTACTTTGGTACTTACTGAAACTGGAGGTTGTTAAGATGTCCATATGCCTAAAGAATTATGTTGAAGATAAAAGACAGGGAAATCCTAACTTTCAAATCACAAGTTCACAATCATTATCCCATAACAAATTGGATGTATAAGTTGAGGATTAATGTCAAGTTATAATATGTTTTCCTATCAATGCTTACGTAACATAGTGTATAGCGTAAAAACACAATATGGGTAGAGAATAATCTTTGTAGTAATCCGTAAGGTGATGAATACAACTTATTTGTAAGATATTTATAGTCCTAAAGTTTTAGAATTATTAAGGAAATATAATTAAATCAATATCAAAGAAAATTAAAAAAAAAAAACAAAATAAGTTAAAATGGACTTTCCTAAATTATCAAGAAATCACTAACGAGCTGGTATCCTATGAAAATATGCAAATTTAACTTATAAGATGGTGTCATACGATGAGACATTTGTCCCAGATCAAAGTAAATTTGTTGACATATCATGGGCCAAGTATCTTTTCAAATATGGCATTTCCAAGTTGACCCACTTGCAACTCAAAATTAGATGCATTGTTAGTTTATAACTACTTCTAACCCCTTCTATGATGTCTATTGAAGTTCATTTGATTGACTTATGGCTAGCAACTTTTGAATACTTCTTTCACTACTTTTGTTATGGTAAAATCTTTTATTGTAATTTTTAAATGTAATTCACAACAAAGCGTCTATGTGCAGTAATAAAAAATTACTATTATTTGTAATTATATTGATGCATTATAGGTAAAAAATTGTTAGAAAATAATAAATGAAAATTAGTATAAAAGTTGTTAAAAAATGAAGCAAATTTCAATGATAAATTAATTTAAAATTAATAAAGAAAAGATAGTGACATGTTGGTTGGCCCATTTATTTAACATTGCTTGAGATTATGTGCCTCAACGCTAATAAGCCTAATGTCCAGGTACACCTATGCTTACGTAACTCATGCCAAACCCATGAGTGCTTAGGCTTGGGCACAAGGCCTTTTTGCTACCCCAATGAGTTACCATGTGGTTGCAAGCTTTAAATTTGGAAAATTAATCTAATGTAGATGTCCAATATCTACTCTAAAACCGAATATATCGTATAGGGTTTGATAGGTTTGATGATGCTACATATTTCAAAGTATAATAGCTTAAACGTTGATTTAAAATTTGCAATAGATTACTTTTAGAAAATGTGTAGGAAATACAAGTTGTACACTCAAGTGTTTGATCCTAGTAGAAGATACATTCAACAAGCTTCAATGATTCTTTTGTTAGGTTGTTTATAGATAGGCACTAATAAGGCGGAAGGAAAAAATGACTTGTGGCATGCTATTTTTCACCTTTATAATGCCAGAGATCATTTATTGTTGGAAAAGAAAAAAGAAAAGAAAAGAAAATAGGTTTGTTCTGAATATCTCATATGTATATGTCTTGGAATTCAATTTAAAAAGGCGCAATTGACATACGAGAGTCAAAATTATGAAAAAGTATAGCATGTCAGTTCTAAACTATGGACCATCTATTTTTACTTTTACATTATAATAATTTAAATGATATATCGGTGATATTTTCTCTAGGTATGACTATATTTTAGATAAAATTCTTACTAAACATAAGAGAAGTCCTTTCAGCATATTTTTATCAATGCAAATAAACATATGAAAGTATGTTACTTTCTAAAAAAAAAAAAAAAAGTTTTTCCTAGTATTGTTAGATTTGGATTAACCTTTTTGATTCAATCATAAACTTGACTCTTCAATAAAATCAGTCTAGGTCATCCATTGATTTTTATCAATAGTAATCCTAGTTTAACCAATTAACCTAACTGGTCTAATTTGGTTCCTATAAGAGCCTACCTGGTTCTTTTGAGTAAAAATAATATCATTTTATCTTATAACTTTTGGAAAATATATCAATTTGCTAAAAAAATGAATGTATATCAAAGAAAAACAAAAAATAAACTATAAAAAGCTTTCAACTTTCAATTGTCCATGAATAATAATTGTACATGTGCGAGACTAATAATTCTTCACGAGTTGAAAAACTTATCCTTTATTTGATTTCATCCACCTTATGGATCCTTCCTTTTGATAAGTTGCATTGAGATGTCCCATACCAAAGAAGTTAACCATTGTGTCATTTCATTTTTCTTAATAGTGTATAATGTAAGAGTTAATTACTAACATTACAAGCTTAGTATATATAAATGTATTAATACACAATCTTGTGGCACCGTTTGCTTGTACATTACTTTGGGCTTGCTAAAATGACATCCTCCTAAGATAACTTTTAAGGAGGGTTAGAGCAAGACTATAGTTTTGCCTTAGCATGGCCTCAAATCATGAATAATAAATAGCTTAGTAATAGATTGGCTCCCTCGTGATGAATTCCAAGTAACGTGCTATTTCATCTTATTGTTGTGTTATATTCAAATCCCAATACTTGCTTGACAGTATAAAGCTTTTAAGAAGAGTGATAAATCCATATTCCGTTATTTAATTCTCTCAAGATAATATTGGCCTTGCATTATTCAATAAGATGTTATTGAAGCCTTCGACGATTACTTCATATACCTTCAAATATCCAAATTCAAATGATCTCTTTAATTCTATATCAAATATATGAAAATGTGTATGCAAGAGAATAAAACCCATATCTTTTTAAGTGTAGAAGCCTAACGAAGCCAACAATACATATAATTAATAAATCACCTAGCCAGTGTACCTATGAATGAAGCAACAATTTAGGATATTAGCTCATTATTATTTATCATATCATGCCATTTGAGACCAAAAGTCCACGTATCATGAAATATATAAATCTCAGGTCTTGATCCTTAGTCCATGTTTACAATCCATTGCGAGACAAAAGGGAATTCCTGAATTGGAATTGACACATTTGCATGACCTGAGCTCAAACATTCGAAATAGATTAAGATTGCTAAACAAAGAAAAAGAAAAAAAAAATCTGCTATGCTAACACATGCCCAATACAGGCGTCACCTTTTGGTATGTGCATAAACCATTGAGAATATTTTTTCATTATGCATCTATGTGCCCTCATATTCTTTCCATCATTCTCATCAAATCTTTTTTTTTTTTTTTTTTTGGTCTTCACGCATCATCTATCTTTCATCCTTCTTCTTAAATATCTTATTTAACTTCACTATTTTCCAAACTTTTTTCATTGATAATCTACCTTGGTGCTTCATGTAGTTCCACATCTTCATTCATTTCCCCATACTTCTTTATTCTCCTTCGGCACTTAATCTTTTGGTTTTGTTTTTCACCTCCACACCCTTACCCCCTTTTTTTTTTAGATACAGATTCCAGCTAAACACAAATTCTTCTGTTATATACTTTCCTTTTCGATTTTACTAACATCCGCTTCATACATACTCTCTTCAATTTTATTTTACTCTTAACCCATACACATCTTCAATTTCACTCTCTTCCACTCCTTACCAAAACAATTCAACACAGAACTACATTTCCTCCGACCTAAAATTTGAATATGGAGAAAAAGCAAACTATGACAGCTATTGAAGATTAAAGAGCAAAGAGTGAAGGCTGAGAGAGAAATCTATGGAACATGACAGTAATAGAAGCTTGTTACCCTCTACATAGATTGAAGAATACTAATTTAATACCGTGTTGAGGATTGAAGACCAAAGGCATTTGAAAATAGGAGTGTTGCGGTGGCTTGAGAAAATATAGGTCAGTGATCCTTGTCACTATTTTTCATTTTACATTTCTAGACTTTCTCCTCTATTTTGCTCTAATACTCGTTTACCTTAATGTTCTTATCTCTCTCTCTCTCTCTCTCTTTTAAACATCTACTCTGGTAGCTTCAATACTAGAAGGCAGTAGAAGATGTCACTCCTTGGAAATTAAGCAGCATTTATGTTGCTTAGAAAACAATGGTAAGCTCTTTCCTTTCTTCTTATTCTATTTGCAAGACTCCATTCTATTGGAACAACCCATTAGCTATCTTCTGCATTGCCATCTTGTCTATCCTTGAAATCATCTAACTTACCTATCTTTATCCCACCTCAATTAGAATCACTGTCATTTTTTAGCTTCAAATTTTCAAATTATTTTCAAACAAATTTTCTAGTAATTGCTTGCATTTGAGATTATTGAACTCCAAATTTATGCTTTCCACTTGAGAACTCTATTGCACCCTGTAGGAATAGAATCTTAATATAAGTTTAAGACCATCTACGACCACTTGCTCTTAGATGGTAGCAGATTGCATGGAATAGAACCTTTTCCTTGATTCTACAAGTAAATATTTGTTACCAAGGGCTCGGGCTTCCACGTCCAAAACTGCATTGATTTTCTCCTTCCATCTGAATTCGTCCTTTGAATATCCATAAACCTCAAGATTGTCTATTCTAGGTAGTATTGAACCATTGAAGATTGGGTTCATAGTGATTATAAATCTCTCATCAGCAAGAAGTGATTTAGCAATTGTAAATGGCACATTGTGCCAAGATCGTATACCCTTATTTGGCTCAATCACCTTTTGAAAAATAGAAAGACTAGGAGAGATGTGATTCTTGTAGGATTTCTGTGTGAAGCTTCAATACTATCACCTTCTCTATCTCTTTTCCTTCCCTTTCGCGAATCATCTCTTCCTTTCTTTTTCTCCTTTTTCTATTCAACCATGTCCCCATTTTTTTTTTTTTTTTACTTCATCATTGTACATTGTCGTATCCATCTGCCTGAATTAATTCTCTTCTTCATTTTTTTTTTAACATGACAACACATATTCACTCTTTACATCTCTATATACCTTAATTGGCTTTCTTCTTCATTATTTATCATTTTTATATATTGCAGGACCTTCTTCTCCACAAAATCGATTCCATTCTTTTACTTTCGCTTCATCATTTTCAACTCGTTTCATCTCCACTTCATCATTATTCATTTTCATCATCTCTTTTATCTCTCTTTCTCTCTCCTTTTTTTTTTTTTCATACACAAAATTTTAGCCTCATAGCATCCCTTATTGTCCTCTATATTCACTATATTTCTTTATCTTTCTTTAGAAAAGAACTCTTATTCAGTCCATCAACAACAACAAGCACCAACACTTACCTTTGGAAAATACAGACACATAGACCAACAACTATGGAGATGTATTAAAGATCAAGAGAAGTCCACTGAAGTAGAAACCAACAAAGGAGAAGAAGGCTTGAAGAAACACATTGAGGCCAACCATTGGAGTGAAGCATCAAAGTCTTCATAATGAAGACCAATCATTGAAAGTAGAAGTCAAGGAAATTAAAGTGAAGGATGAAGGTGCCACCATAAGAAGAACAAAGAAGACACCAGGCCACCATTAAGACTAAAGACCATTTGAAAACACCAACAGTGACCATTGAAGAGAAGCAAAGCTTGTTGAAATCAGGGCTCGAAGTTAAAGAAGAAGACCAAAAACTGAAGACCATTTAAGTGTAGTGGTCATTAAAGAGTGTTGTAAGGGAAGTTTATTTGAAGACTAGTGTTCAAGAGAATACTAGAACCATTGTTGAGCATTAACAAAGTGTAGATTGGCATTATAGAGCTTGAAGGTTGGAGCATTGCGGCTTTGGAAGCTAAAGAAGACATAATAAGAACCTTCACTAAAGGCCATGGATTTCATCTTTTTTTTTTCTTGTTATTTGCTCTAACACCACACCCTCCTTGTTTTTATGAATTCTAATTCTTTTTTTTTTCTTCTTTTGCAACATAACTTTCTTCTAGTAGCTGCAACTGCAGATTCACATAAGAGCAAAGAATAAGAGTACGAGTGTAGGGCGGTTGTCCGAAAGCTATTAGTCAAGCATTTTGGTATTCTCTTAACCTGCAAATATAGATATGCTTAATTCCCTATCTATTGTATGCTTTCATGTTTTCTCAGATGTATGAATCCTAGTGCCTTCAATTTTCATTATAACAATAGTGTTGCACTTGCTTTAGGCCTTTCTTAGACTTATCCATTGAATTTGACATAAACATAAGTACCCCCTATAATAAGTATTGCACCTTATCTTGTGTGCCAAAAAGTTGTCTTACAATAATTTTGTAGTGAACAATCAAAAGGTTATAAATTCCAATATTTCTCCAAGATATCATACATTATACTACTAGCATGAAGAACATTTCCCCAAAGCCATATTAATACCAGATGTTTTTGCTTTGCTTCATCTCTATGGCCCATATCTTACATCACATCTAACATTCCAAGCATCCCCTTTAGAAATGTTCTTATTGATCAGTCCAATGCGAAGTCTGCTAACTCTCTCCCTCCCTTACTTTCCATAACATGCTAGTGTTATTATTTGCTAGACACCATGTATGAGTAAGTTTGCAATCATATAATTCCATGACCTTGCATTTCTTCATTTCTACTTTACGTGTCATTGTGTCCTATTTTCCATGAAGACCAATTGCACTCTGGCTCTATTCTCTTGTACATACATAAACAAACCAATTTTAACACATACACCCAGCTTGAGTATAGTCCATAGATAACTTCTTGAATTAGGCTTCAAATAACTTTTTAGCTACACTCTCATTTAAGCTTTTTTTTTTTTTTTTTTTCTAAAACGCTCCTAATGCTTTTGAAATTGCTAAAAAAATGCAACCATTGTTTCAATAAGTAAACAGTTCAATTTTGACAAAACCAAATATATGAAAGCAACCTATCTCCTTTGTCTAAGCATACACATATGAATGAACTGAGCACACCACTTATTGCACTACACTAGACTGGGCAAAGTAAAATGGAGACAGTAGCTTGTGAAGCAAAACACATACAAATGTAGCACATTAAGCGTCATAAACACCGATGCATTGAACCTTCTACATGCATGTGTACCTATTGAGCATCATAGGTATGTGTGCATTAAGCATAGCAAGTATGCCTGCATCAAGTTTCATGCATATGCGCACATCAAGCATTACTTACAACGAGAACGTCGCGCGCATGCACCAATTGAGCATTACATACAAGGAGTGCTATATAAAGTAGGTGGCATGAAAGACAATAATCACGCATGGATAGCCTCCTCAAATATCATATCTATTTATAACTTTCCTCCCCTAAACATTAATATGTAGTGATGGGATAGGATAATGAGTCTTAGTGTTCCTCATTTCTTCATGACATTATTAGACATCCAGTATTGTACTATAGTCCCTTATAAGTAGTGATAGCTTCGATGGATCATATTGATTTAACTTCATGGCAGCATATCGTTTGCATAGAAGCAATTATGTACACTTGTAAATAATCGCTTACACTAGTGGATACTGTCTTAAGCTCTCCATTTTAATTTTCTTGATCCCACAACCGTAACTTTATTTTCTTGCGAATACGAGTTGTGATGAATATAGAGAATCAATAGCGATGAAATCCATTTATTGACCTTCATGTTCCTTCGCTTCTTTAGTGCTTCATTTACTTCCATAAAGATGTTTGGCCACTGTAGGATCAAGAGTGATAGCTCTTCACTTAATAACATTGTGGTGGGGGGAAACATAGTGGGATTGCTTTGATTCCCTTAGTTACTTATAAAATCTTAATAAACCGTGAGAAGCATCTACTATTATTAACATGACAAAGGTTTAACAATTGCTAAAGAAGGCATTCACTTGAGTCTAAGTGTACTTTATTCTTGAAGACTTCATGTGCTTATGAGGAATGTATTAACTAAGCAACGATGTTGTCTAGTGTGAAGTAGTAAGATAAGCTTGTTATCTCATTATCTTTTTAATAGCATCATATGGAAAGGAGAGAAGGCTTGACTTAGCCACACTAATGAGTAACATGAACCTTGAATTTTTGAATTGACATAACCTTAAGGCTGCTTAGACTCTTTGATCTAAAGGGGCTCTTGTAGAATAAACGTAATTGTGAGACTACTTAGACTCAATGATCTAAGGGGGCTCTTCTTTTTTAAAAAAAAAAATAGGCATAATTGTGAGACTACCTAAACTCAATGATCTAAAGGATCTCATACATCATCTCGTATTGAGGCAAGAGTTTTTGCTTATATAAAAGATTCCTTTCAAAAAGTATTCAATCGTGCATATACGCCTATAATGGCACTGATTGCCTAGATCAATAATTCTTTCTCATTAGTCAATGAGGTATTCCTTACTACTTGACTATGTAATATGACTTACCAAGGTATTATTTGGATTGAAGTATCAATATGTTAATGTGCTCATCAATGGGATTGTCTCTACTTCTTGATGGCAAGAGACATATGGATCAACTGGATAGCATAATAATATGCAAGATTGCTATAGCTTGTTTGCGCTCGGGAGGTAAAGCTCTTACTGGGCCACACATACGAGCTAAGTTTATCATTGTGCACTTAAGAGTCAAAGCTCTTTACTAAGCAACAACAATATATAGACTAGATATAATGTTCACTATCGATTTTCTTTTAAACAATCAAAAGGGTCTAAATGACCCTAATGAGATGTAAATTGTTCTATGATATTAACTTTGCGCATTTAGGAGACAATGGCATTCAAAAGCGACTATTGCTTCACTTACATGTAACAAGAAAAGAGAAGAGAGAAGAATAATAAGGTCATCCTCTACTCTTAGTAGTTTTCATACCTCTTTTTATGAAGCACCTTTAGTTTTCATAATATTATTTATTCGTTTGCGTTTCTTTGCACCTCTATGATAATCGTGCATTATTTTCTTCTTAGATGCTCAAGCATGAGCTTCTTCTGCTATGGGTAACGATACATTAGGAGGTTCTTTTATATTTTGCAATGCTGCCTCTTCGTGTTCATTGAAGAAAGCTGCTTTAGTAAGGTGTAGTTCATTGTGTGTAACAGGTCCTTTGTTGTAAAAATAAAGACAACATCTTCATCCTAATGACCCTTCATGCATTAATGCCATGTTAAGGGTTTTATTATCGTCATGTGGGTATTAAGTCTTCCCTACCCAGTGAAGTCGCCCAAAAAGTGTATGGGTTCAGATTGTAAGAAGGTCACATATATACTGCGTGACTGACCGCACTAAATATGACTAAGGAAATAACCTTACACAAATGAGATGATCAAGTGAAATAGGATAAGGAGAAGGAGTAAACAATCTTGGTAGGTTTTGACACATAAGGTGATAAGTAGAGGAGCGCAATTATATCAAACTCTACGATCGATGAAGAAAGGGGTAATGTTTTTGAGATGCTTGCTTGTTTTAATCTTTAGAATAAGATTTCAGCAGAATAACAGTGTTAGTTAGAATTTTTCTCCCATCAAATGAGGAAATGAAGGGAGTATTTATAAGAGGTGGTAAGTGGATTCGATCCGTTGTATCATAATATTAATCAATGACTAGGATTGAAGTCTTTTATAAATATATCTCGAGTGGGCTTTTTTTACGGGTTTAAGCCCAAATAAAAATTTTTGTTATCTTTTAGTGTGAGCCAAACCAAGAAAGATCGAATCAAGTAGACCGATCTAATAAGCTCTTTTCTAAGCCCACCATGCTAAATCTCTCTTAATCATCCCAAAATATATGGTCTTGACTTTCTGAACTCTATTACCCTAACCTAAATAGTCAAATCCATTTCGATTATTGGACTTAAAGCTCACAAGTTAGATTTAGCACTCTACAAATATAAATTATATTATTATTATTTTTAATAATCTTGGTTTGACCCTCTCGATCCTCAATCCCTTCTTATTCTCGAATTAACTTTCCAGTTTAGACTTGACAACATTGGTTTTTATAAAACATATTTTCATTAATAAGTGAACAAGGCCTAGATAAGATGGTATAAGCTACGTTTTATATCATCACTTGGGAGAATATCGAGATACTTATTTGGCTTATTAGCAGTAAGCTTTGGTTTGAGATAGAAATCCACGTACATATGTGATGGTTTGCAGTCCTTGAAACTTTGGTAATAAAGGGCTATATATGATTGTGTTGGCAATTCAGTTTTTAGGATGGTCAGGTATATGAGAAAATAAGATCATAGTGATCGAAAGACTATTGCGTATATTTCTAACGTGGGGTGCAGGACTATTTATGGCTATATGTTCCTAACCTCTATCGTTTTAATAAAAAAGATACGACTAAAAAGCCAAGAGACTAGTCTTACGTCGGATGGAATATAATGATAAAACGAACTATAGTTATTCTGAACACAATTACTTGTAAATTTTGTTTTAAAAATATAATAGCAAAACGGGCTATGATTATGTTGGGAATACAAGCTAACATTTTCATATGTTATTTCACGGTAATTGTTGTTTCCATAAAGAAATATAACCGAAACCCCACTAAAATAACCTTCAGCCATATAACATAATCAACAAATTTGCTGTACTCTACATCCTCAATCTCCAACGTAGGACTAGATAAAGAGCAATCAGAAACTGCATGGACACTTGCCATGCAAAAGCTCCTATTGGAGTGAGGGTGCGTAAATGGGCACCGAACCATGAATGCAAGTAGGGACAATAATCACGTAGATTGTCATGTAGTTGAACTGGAATGGGGTGTTATATCGGTGACTATTGTGTGAATTTGAAGCAAAAAGTAGCGAAGCACAATTAAGAAAATTTCACTCCCAACTACCACCGCATGTTCAATCCTTTCTTCCTACGTTGCTTTACCCGTAGAGAACTCGGAAAGAAGCACAACTTGACTGCAGAGAATTAATTGACAGTTGAGTCGGTTTTCCATATATAATGGTACCATGGCCGTAGGGACATGCAGGAAAAAATAAAATAAATTAATTAATAAATGGCGCGAATGACACTCGTTGTCATATTAAGCATTGCTTTTGTTGTGGGCAGTAGTAATGTAGTTATTGAGGGAAGGAAGCTTGAAGAAAATGGGGGAGAAGTGGTGAAGAAACCAGAGTGGTTTTTTGACACCAATGGGGGTTGGATAGGTGATGGAGGTGGACATGGACGTGGAGAGACAAAGGGTCTTAGCTTTGGACATTCCTTTAGTTTTGGAAAAGGAGTAGGCTTTAGCTTTGGTTATGGAAAACCTGATGGAGTTGTTCCAAAGCCTAATTGTGTTGGTAAAGGTGGAGGAGGTGGCGCTGAAGGTGGAGGAGGTGCCATTGGTGGTAGCGGTAGCGGTGGCATCAGAAAGATCCACAAGAAAGGCAAGAAGCACAATCATGGTAAAATTGGAGGTAGAGGAGGAGTAAGAGGAGGTGGTAGTGGGAGTGGTGTTGGTGGTGGTAGTGGAGGTATGGGTGGTGGTGGAGCTGGTGGAGGTGGTGGTATTGGTAAAGGATTTGCTGGGGGAATTGGAAAAGGACATGGTCGTGGAGTTGGTAGTGGAGGCAGAGTAAGAGGAAGCATCAGCGGTGGTACTAGAAGAGGAGTTGGTGGAGGTATTGATGGTGGAAGTGGTGCTGGAGGAGGAACTGGTGGCGCTAGTGGTGGAGTGATAGGAAAAGGAGGTGGGTTTGGTGGTGGTGCAGGAGGTGGTATTGGTGGTGGAGGTGGAAAAGGAAAAGGAGGTGGCTTTGGAGGTGGTGTTGGAGGAGGTATTGGTGGTGGTAGAGGCATAGGTAGAGGGGTTGGGGGTGGTGGTGGTGGAGGATTTGGTGGAGGAGGAGGTGCTGGTGGAGGTTTTGGAGGTGGGGTTGGATTTGGTGGAGGAGGAGGTGGTGGGGGTGGGGGTGGCGGCGGGGGCGGGGGCGGCGGCGGCATAGGTAGTGGTTTTGGCAATGGAGGTAGATTTGTAGGTGATGTAAGCAAAAATGAGAATTCCATTCACCATAATAAGTAGCAAAAAAGCCATCAACTTTAGGGTTTCTCTAAAAACATGCCACATTATATAAATAATATCCTTAGCTACATGTGTATCAACTATTTTATCAAAATAATTTTGTGATTATACTTCACAAATATATCTAAGCAATAACCAAAAAGAGCAATGTTAACAAATTATGTTCTTTTTGCTCGCAACTATTAATAACATTGTATTCATATTAGTCTTATTTATTTTGATGTATGTTAAAGAAAAAACAACCAACATGGTTGTATAAAATAAGTTTTAGATTCATATTTTGTTTATCCAGCACACTTTGATTTATTCTCATCTCAAATAATAAAGAGTATGAAATTTGGAGGAAAAAAGAAAAAAGGAATTGCAATAGTAGACTTTGTACATTGTAATGAAGTGATTTACTTTTTCCTCATTGGAGTTGTACTTAAGTATAATTAGAACCATAACTTATCAATCCATGAACTAAATGGACCCATCATAACTAATCAGGTTTTAAGATGCTCTAGCATTGCTTTTTTTTTGTCGATAAATGCTCCTGTTATACCTAAGATCTTTGAAGGATGAGAACAAACTATTTCCCATTTTTTTTTATTTTTTCTTACTTGCTAGCCTTGAGTGGCCATCCACCACCTAGTAGGGTTGTGTCATACCCTTATGTGTTGGGTAGTTACCTACAACCACTAGTGGATTGCCATCTAGTTCACCTTAAGTGATTAGTGGCTAGAACTGTATTTTTTTTTTTTAATTTTCAATTTTTTACCTTTTTTTATATTTTGGATTTTTTTTTATTAATATATGTATATAGATTATTGTCTTAATTTTTAACTTTATTTTGCAATTTTTTTATTTCTAACATGTCTCTTTTATTTTCTTTTTTTTTTAGATCACATGGATTCCTAGGTGGTTGTTGTATTGTTAAAACAATATAAAACGAAACTAGTCAAGTCGTCATCCATCCATATATCCACGTGTTCAAACATTCATTAACGGAGTTACATCATGTAGTATAAATAACTATGAATAGTTTTATTAGGTAGTAAATCGACTATTTCAAAATTTTGATATTGTATTGCAAATTTAAGTAAAATTTAGATAGAAAATGCCTATTAACCTAACTTTTAAGCATATAGCATTAATTAAGGAAAAGTACATTTTTTATTCCCCAAAGTTTTTTTTTTTATTTTCTATTTGAGCTATAAACTTTTTGTTTTTCACATTTAGGTCTTCAACTTTTGTAAAAACTTACAAGGTTAAACTTTCTTAATATAGCTAAATTTCCCATTATTAGTTGACATGTAGAATAATCTAATTAGCTTGAACAATTAATTTAATTAAATAATATAATTGCACATATTATATAAGTGAATTAACAAAAAACAAAAATAGAAAATTGCTAAAAATTAAAAAAAAAATTACAACTAAACATCTTAAGTGTAAGTGAGAGGCTAGTGACCACCTTAGGATAAGGAGAGTCACAAAAGCCCTTAGAGTTGATTGCTACCTCCCTCGCTGTTGGGGTAGTAGGAGTAGCTATTGTTTGATAGATGATTACAACCCATTGAAAGAAGTGAGTCATTTAACTTACTTGCATTATCACTTACCACCTTATTAATAAAAAAAAAAAAAAGGAAAACAAAGAACTAAAATCTGATTGGGTTGCAATTAGATTGCATGACTCGAGTTTTAGTCTTTCTTTCATTTTTATTTTCTTTTAAAAATAGATGTGATGGGTGGCAACCACCATCTTAGGGGGTTTCAATCATTTTGCTAATGGGTCACAATTCACATGTCAAATTGTAGTAGACTAATTATCCCTTATCCAAGGGGTGGTTAATTGTGTTTTCTATAATATACTAACAATTTATTTTTTCTAATTTTTCAAAACTTTTTAGTTCATTGATATATATAATACACATTATAATATTTTTTATTTAATATAATTATATGGACAGATCAAAGCATGCGACGTGTAATCTATTAATGGAAAATCTAATGGCATTACAAAAGGTACTCGTTTGTAAATATATGCAAACATTAAAAACTCCAACTTAAAAATAAAAAGGTTTTAAGAGTCAAATAGAAAATTGGTAAGACATTACGAGCTAAAAATGTATTATTCTCTATTAGTTATTCCCTTTAGAATACCATTATAGTATCAATGACCCAAGAGAAAAAAAGCAAAAAATAAAAAGGAAGAATAAAAAGTTATAGCCATCTATATTTTACGTTAATAACATTATAATATTTTATGGGAAAAGTTAAAAAAAAAAAAACACTTGCACTTTTGAAAAGATTCCAAAAATAGGTTCTTGTTAAAAGTAATTCCAAAACCATAATATTTGAAATCGTGTTTTCAAGTCACTATTTCATTTTGTTAAGAAATCACATTTTCAAGAAGTTGAAATGGTGTCTCGCATAAACGTGTTTTGAAAGCAAGTTTTCTATATTAGACAAGTTGCCTTTAAAATCTAATTTAAAGATATAATTTTAAGTGCTATAGTTTTGAAATTAGTTTTAGTATAACCCCATTTTTTGAACTTTTTTAAAAAGTGTAATTTTTTTCCTTTTCCTAATATTTTATAATATTAATTTAATCATATAACATTATAGGGCAAGATTAATTCATTCATTGATTGTATTATTTTTACTTATAAAGTGCTAATTGATATTAACACCATTTAAATTATTTTAGCATCAAACTTAATCTAGATATACAATATTGATTGAGATTAAGGCATGTTTCCATTTTTTTTTTTCTTTTTCCTTCCATTACTTACTCACTACCAAAATCCTTCCTTCTCGTACTGATGTTATGTACCCCGCAAAAAATCATAGGTAAACAAGCACCCTCGAGATTTGGCCTAAAAAAGAAGAAGAAAAAAAAAACACGATGATCCTCGAGCAACATAAGAAACCTCCAAAGTCTACTTCCAAAGAATTAGGGTTCCTATTCCACATCAGTGGGCTTAGCAGAATGAAAGGCCCATTCCAAAGTGACTAGATGTAATAAATAAAAGACGGTTCCTACATATCTCTTTGCCCACAAGATTTGGGGCCCTGCTTAGTGGCCCATAATTTTATTGTGAAAATGATGAGTCCACTTGTATGTTATCTAGTTTAAGCTGTCTGTTTTGTTTTGTTTTGTTTTTCTTTTTTCATTTTTAGGGAGATTCTATGGTTCCGTCCTTATTTTTTACGGAATGAATAATATCCTTTATTACACCATTCATTCATAATATTTTAAATCTGAACTATTAAATCTAAAGTTCTTATTCAATTATTGAGATTTAAATGAATATAAATTAATGATTAGATGAAGAGCGATACCAGTCCTATAAAAAATAAAGATAGGATCGTAGAAAAATCCTCTTTTTTTTCTCCCATTTATCGGAGTTCATAATCATGAAAAGATGCAACATATGAGCTTAGGGATTTGTCATATTTTTGTTAAAGAACATAGTGTAAAAATAGGCTGGTTTATGACCTAATCAAATTGTGATATATAATTTATTAGCAAGGTAGTTCAGTTTTGTCTTTTAAATCTTTTAAAAAGGCTCCATTTATTGTTTCTCCAAATGCAATTGCTTTAAGCCAAACTACTTAACTTAAAAGGAGAAAAAAAAGTAAAAGAGATACTGTAACTTGTGAGAGAATCTTCATTTCTTCTTCTAAATAATTTATTTTATTTGAACTCAATTATTTTGCCTTATATCCATTAAATTTGAACTATGTTACGAGTGATAATAACAAAACTACGACAAAGAGGAGTACTCAAAGACCCAACTATTTGAATGATTACATAATAGGATAATATGGGTCACAAGTACAAAAGCAAAGCAACAATTTACAAGTACTTATAGTTACAACACTTTGGGCTTTTCAATAATAGATTGCTCTAGTCTCTTCCATACAATTGTTACAAAAAGAAGAAGTATAAATAGTAAAAGAATAGAAAAAGGGGACTATTGTTTACCATAAAAAAAAAAACTTGAGCCTTTGGTTAGGAGTTGCTGACACTTGAAGCTCAACAAAAGCTTTTCTTTTCCATCCTTTCTTTCTCTCTTGAAAACACTTTGTGATTTCCTTTCATTCGAACCAACCTTGCATAAACATAAGCTAAGGTTAGATACTAAACAATATATATTAGTAACTTGAAAACAAATTCATAGCAAAAGATAAAGAAATCACATACTCATCATTTAGCAAAAGAATTTTGTAAAAATACAAGTGAATAGTGGGCTTTCTTGCAAACCCTAATTGAGATTTAATAGAAAGGAAAAAGATAGAGATAGAGAGAGAGAGAGAGAGAGATGCCTTAGAAATAGCTAACAAGGAAGTATCGGGATTCTAGGGTTAAGAAGTGTATGAAAGAAAATTGTTAAGAAATGATAGCATTGAAGATTTTTGGAAATAATGAGGAAGTAGGCCTAGGCTTCCCAAATCGGCCTAATAATTGGTGCTCTCGTGATTTTCCAAGTTAGCCATGGCAAATAGCACTTGCAATATTTCTAATTTGTAAGAAGAGGTACATTCTTTAGAAAATCATATGAATCAAGTCATTGCTAAAATTGATAGAACAGAAAATATGATTATAGAACTGAATGAAAATATGAAAAACATGATGAAAATCTTCAAGGTACATTATGAGAATTAGACAAACAATTTGCCACAATTACAAAATATAGATGTGTCATCATCTTCTCAACAAATAAGGGAGTTGCATGCATTTAGCAGGGACATTAAACTTGATTTACCAAAGTTTATAGGCTAAGATCCTGAATCTTAGGCATTTAAAGTGACTCAATTCTTTGATTATCATGAAATACTTGCACCTAAGCATCTCAAATGGCTTCTTTTGCCATTGAAAGAGAACCACTTAATTAGTTTCAATGATTATTCAACAATGAGATGCTTTCTACATGGTTAGCATTCCTTCATGCTTTAAAACTTAAGTTTGGAGCTTCTTTGTATGAGGATTTTCATGGCAAATTAGCAAAATTAGTGCAAAAAGGTTTTCATGGCTTAATATTAGAGTAAATTTGAAGCCCTTTAAAATCATGTTATTGGATTATTAGATCATTTTTTTGAAAAGTTGTTTCATATTAAGTTTAACCCCTATCTTATGAACAGAAGTACTAGTAGCTAGAGCTATTTCCTTATTTGAAGTCATGAGTTTGGCTAAGCTTCATGAAACCAAACTATAATACCTTATTCAACCTTCTCAACCACATAAACTTTTCCAAACCTAACTTTTAAACACATAAAACAGCATTTTCTTTCCTTCTTCAAATCATAAACTAACCACAACAAAATAAAAAAACCTTACCAAATACTATAATTCCATTGAAAAACCTACTAGTTAAACACATGTTAGCAGTTGAATTGGCCAAAAAAGAGGTGAAGGGCTTTTTTAGAACTATGATAAGAAGTTTCATAAATGTCATGTTTCTTATGACAATTGAGCCAGATAGTGAAGAAATAATAGAGGATGATGACAATTTTGAAGACTGAAGTGTAGAAACGATGGAAGATACAACATATGATGCAGATAACAATGAAAATGTTGAAATCAATTATCATGCTATGTTAGGTGTTTTAGCACCTAAGATTTTAAGCTTACAAGGTACAATACATGGATATGTAGTAAATATTTTGGTGAACTCTAATTTTCATCTAAATAGATGTTGCCAGATAGTTGAAATTGCTAATTTTGGCTATTCCAAAGTTTCTAGCACTTATCATAATGGGGATAAAATGGTATATACAAGGGTGTGTAAAAGAGTACCACTCAAATTACAACAAATGGAATTTCTAGTAGATTTCTATGTATTGCAAATTCACGATGTAGAATTGGTGTTAGGAGTGCAATGGCCAACTACTTTAAGTCTAATTACAGGGGATTATACCAAGCTTACAATGAGTTTTATTATGTAAGATCAAAGAGTGGAGTTATAAGGTAATACAACCTTTGGATCTAAATAAATTTAGCACAAACAACTTCGCAAGTTAGTATTAGCTGATAATGTCGCATGTTTATTTCATTTGGTGGCATAGAGTAGTTTTCATCCATGGATACCACATGCAATCATGCTGTGGTGGCACTTTTGGTCCGATTTCCAAATGTTTTTGCATCTCCTTCACGCTTACTACCATTAAGTGAGGTTCAACATCACATTCACTTAAAGGATGAGAAGTAAGCTATCAATGTTAGACCATAACATTATCCTTACTTTGAAAGGGTGAAATTGAAAAATTGGTGAAAGAAATATAGGAAAGTGGAGTTATAAGACAAGTATAAGTCCTTTCTCCTTACTTGTTTTGTTGGTTGAAAAGAAGGATAGGTCTTAGCGTTTTTGTATGGGTTATAAAGCCCTTAATCAAACCACTATATTGAATTAGTTTCCTATTCCCACCATTGATGAGTTGCTTGATAAACTAAGGGGAGCTACTATATTTTCTAAAATGGACTTATAATCTAGGTATCATCGGATTAGCATGCACCAAGATGATATTCATAAAATAGAATTTAGGAATCATGAAAGGCATTAGGAATTTTTAGTAATGCCATTTAAACTTTTGAATGCACTAAACACTTTCCAATCCATAATGAACAATATGTTCAAACCTTAATTAAGGAAATTCATCATAGTATTCTTTGATGATATCCTTATATATAATAAGACTCTTAAGAAACATTTATTACACTAGGAGACAACACTTAAATGTTTGAGACATAATTCATTTTATGTTAAGAAGGCTAAGTGTTCTTTTTCTCAACCAAATATTGATTGCTTGGGTCATTTGGTTTCAAAGGAAGGAGTACAACCAAATCTAAACAAAAGTAAAGCTATATAGCGCAACCAAATTAATCCTAAATAGTTGTGTGGTTTTTTAGAAGTTATTGGATACTACAGGCATTTTGTCAAGAATTATGCAAGGATTGCACATCATTTGAAAAATTTGTTGAGGAAAGATGGTTTTCAATGGATCGATAATGCTAATAAAGCTTTTAACAAGCTTAAGCAAACTCTAATGTTAGCTCCTATATTAGGTTTGCCTGATTTTTCTAAAACTTTCATTATTGAGATAGATGGCTCCAGAGTAGGAATAGGGGGTAGTCTTGCATCAAGGTTATCAACCTATAGCTTATTTTAACAAAAAAGTTCAATCTTAGACTTTAAAAGGCAAGTGCTTACGTAAGAGAATTAGTCGCTACAGTTAAATCAGTCAGGAGATGGAGGCAATATCTTTTGGGAAGAAACTTCATTATTAGAACAGATTGGGAAAGTCTTAAGGAGATTTTGAATAAGGTAATTGAAACTCTTAAGTAACAACAATATTTGAATATTTGGTGAAATTGTTAGGTAATGATTATGAGGTCCAATATAAACTAGGTGTAGAAAATAGAGTTGTAGATAAATTGTCTCAACAGTTTGAGAACTAGTTACAACTATTAGTTCTTTCTACACCTTCGTTTGATTACATTACTATGTTGAAATAGCAGTTAGCTATTGATATGAATTGGGTTGCTATGAGAGATAAGTGTATAAGTGGGGAGTTGCCGCCTACTCATTTAACTTTTCATAATGATCTTATTTATTTTGGGGATAGAATTTTCATTCTTAAGAGGTCTCATTTAATTCCTACTCTGTTATTGGAGTATCATGTTACACCTTTAAGGGGACATAAAGGCATTTTGAAAACTTTCAAGAAACTATATACTACCTTTTATTGGGAAGGGGTGAAATTGGATGTAGAAAAATTTGTAAAGTCTTACCATGTGTGCAAAAAAATCAAATGTGTTACCACATCACTAATTGGTTTACTTCAACCATTGCCTATTCCTTGACAAGTTTTTGAGGACATTTCTACAAATTTCATAATAAGCTTACCACTTTCTCATGGGTATTCCATTATTATGCTACTAGTAGGTTGCTCAACTAAGTATTGCCAATTTGAACCTTTGACAACCACTTATACGGCAATTTCAGTAGCTAGATTATACTCTAGGGTCTATTGTATGTAACAAGGACAACATTTTCATTAGCAAATTTTTGGAAGGAATTGTTTATGTATAGAGGCATTACTTTAAAAATGAGTTCAACCAACCATCCTCAAACAAACAACCAATCATAAGTTATTAACTGCTATTTGGAACATTATTTGAGATCGTTTGTCATGGATTCTCCTAAGGATTAGCTAAAGTTTTTACTTTAGGCTAGGTACTATGTTAATACTAGTCACCATACTACAACTGATATGACTCCTTTCAAGGCTTTATACGGTTGTAGCCTTCCTAAAATCCCAAATCATGTTAAGGGATTTAGAGAAGTTAAGGCAATGGACCAAGAATTGTTAGACCATGGTCATATATTGAGGGTGTTGAAGCTTAATATTACTAAAGCTCAACAAAGGATGAAATCTTTGGCTAACTAGAAAATGATAGATAAGGAGTTGCTAATGGGGGACTATTCATATGTCAAACTACAACTTTATCGCTAAACATCACTAGAGAATCGGTTGTCTTATAAGTTGTTCAATAGATATCATGGTCCTTTTAAGATCATTGAAAGAGTTAGTCTAGTTGCCTATAAGCTTAAGTTACTAGAAAATTCTCGAATTCATCCTATTTTTCATATCTCGATTTTAAAGAAGGTCAACTGTAATTGTTCAAAGAGATGTTCATTGCCAATAGATTCATTTGGGGATTTTTCTATAGTAAAACCTTTAGTAGTTTTAGATTACAGGGAGTTGCTCAAACAAGGGCATATAGTATCATAAGTGTTGGTTCAGTAGGAATCCCTATTGCCAAAGGATGCTACTTAAGTAGATGTGGTTGATTTTTAGAGACACTACCCTAATTTTAACCTTGAGGACTAGGTTATTATTTTAAGGAGAGAGGAATCTATTACGACTGATAATAACAAAACTACTACAAAGGGGAGTACTTGAAGACCCAACTATTGTAAAGATTACATGGTAGGATAATATGGAGTCATAAGAACATAAGCAAAGCAACAATTTACAAGTAGTTATAATTACAATAGTTAAGGCTTTTCAATAATAGATTGTACTGATCTCTTCCATACAGTTGTAACAAAAAGAGGAAGTATAAATAGTAAAAAACCGAAAAAGGGGACTATCGCTTACCCCAAAGAAACTTAAGCCTTTGGTTAGGACTTGCTGACACTCGAAGCTCAACAAAAGCTTTTCTTTTCCATCCTTTCTTTCTTTCTTAAAAATACTTTGTGATTTCCTTTCATTCAAACCAACCTCGCATAAACACAAGCTAGGGTTAGATATTGAACCATATACATCAGTAACTTGGAAACAAATTTATAGCAAAAGATAAAGAAACTACATATCCATCATTTCGCAAAAGAATTTGGTAAAAATACGATTAAATATAAGGGTTTACGTTAGAAATCACTAAGGAGGAAGTATTAGGATTCTAGGGTTAAGAAGTGTATGAAAGAAAAAAAAAATGTTAAGAAACGACAGCATGGACAATTTTTGGAAATAATAAGGAAGTGCACCTGGGCCTCCCAAATAGGCCTAACAAACTATTCTAGCCCTAATGGCTCTAATGCTTATAACGGGAATGGGAATGAGGCAGGGCGAGTACGGTTAACTATCCCTATGCCTTGCCGTTCTTAAATGAGTGATTCCTATTCCCCTTCTAAACCTATGCAAGTTAAACAATTATGGCTTATTCCTCGATCCATCCGGATTGAATGCTATATAAAGTTAATGTTGCCAAGTATAAGATAAGAGATAACATTTCTAAAACAAAAAGGATTGAATGCTATATAAAACTACCAATTCTAACTTTTAGACTTGGATTATGATTACTGCCTGCTAGGTAAGGTAACCCAATATATTGTAGCTGATCATTATTATAAGCCAAAGATTAAACTCATATCTACCAAGGGTTAATAAATTTATGTTTCTTATATAATAACCTCTCTCTTTTTTTTTTTTTTAATTTTTTCTTTTCCTATATATTTAGATATCTACGTCATTATGGCAGTTGAGATATGCTCTTCAATTGTATGGGTCCTATAAGGGGGTACAACATAAAAGCTTTAGGTTTCATTGTTTAAGTTGGCATGGCCCGTGGGACAACGAGAAGATCAGACATCATAGAAATCTATAAGTGAAAAAAAAAAAAGAAAAAAAAAAGAAAGAGAAAAGATCTTATGATTATTTCATTCATCTGGTTCATAACCAAAATTTGATTGTTTTAACAATAATTGTTCCTAAAAAACTAGTTAAAATAATGCTTAAAAAATTGTCTTTCTTTTAGGATCGATTTTACATTTTAGAGAATGCAACCGCATGGAAAAATGGAAAAGTTTTTTCTTGTTATTCTTAAAAATTATTTTAAGGCACCTATTAACGTCGTTCGTTATAGAATCTACGTAGATTACCGACTTACCGTGCTTTGAACTGTATTATATTGGAATCCTTACGTCATAATTTCTACTCCATGTGAGTTTCCTTGCTGACTTTAGGCTTCAACTTTATGATATCAAGCTAGAAATTCTCGTTATTAAATGCCTTTTGAAAATGAATATGTTAAACCAAATATTTTTAGATTTTTTGTTTTTCCCTTTTTTTTTTTTCGTTTGGCGTAAAAATTTAGATTCATTAGCTATAAATTAGTGTAGCATCTCACGGGGCAACAAGATGTAAATTTAGGATTTTTGAAAAAGTTTATCCAATTAAATTTAAACTTTACGATGTGGCACAAAAATTAGTAAAAGTCATTCGATAAACTTAGTTTTTAAAAATAATTTAATAAAATATTAATTTTAGCATTTTGAGTGTAATTTATCAATATTTAGAGTGAACCTTTTTGCTCGTAGTTGGATGTAATATTCCATGCACAATGAATATAAGAGTCTACTATGGATCATTTGGTTAGTTATAATGATATAATTCTAGGTTTTAGAAGAAGGGGTGTGATTGTTTACGAAGAATTAAAGGTAATGAAATCCACGTTTATATGAAAATTTGCAATAGATTTACAAAGAGAGATCCTCACGGGAATAGTGTCGGGATGCTCTAATACTTGAAGCCAAGATTTTAATCCATAAAATTCACCTTACGTATGAATCCTATGTTCAATTTTGGAACGCGGTATCTTGTTGCAAACACAAATCCAAATAATGAAATATTCTGAATTTTCGATGCGGTCGGATGGCTTGCTTCGTACACACATGCAGGATAATTTTGTTGACCAAACAAATTGTACAAATTTGAATAGTTAAAACGATATAAAAAAATCTGGGTCCTTTTTTTTTTATTATTTTGACGATACAAACGAGATAATAACAACAAACTTGTGCTACATCATTAAGTCCCATCAAAGACAGCTTATTCTAGCTGTCACACATAGATATTCAGTTCATTGTACTTTTATTTCACTAACTTTTTTTAGTTAAGTATTACGTTTCTACTTGTACTTGAATGCAGCCAACGTTGTTTTTTTCTTCAATATATTTTGGGTATTTCGCTCCGATTTACAGGTTCCTTGCTGCAGGATGATAACATTTGATAATTGTTAACTTAGGCATGTGGGTATAACAGTTGTCGGACAATGATTGACAAAGCATTTTCTTGATACCACCTAGAATATGTGTTGTATTTAGATTTTATTAGAATATATATCTCATTCTATGGAGAAAAAGAAACAGTCGTTGGGCTATCCTTTTTTCCCGATAAAAGTTCCACACCGTGTAGGCTCCTTTTTCCACAAAAATAATTGTTTATAGGAAAATATGTAACGGGTGTGCATTCGTACTATTTATTTAAAGAAAACTCTAGATTTGTTCAGTGTGCATTCATGGGTTTGTATTTGCAAATTATTTTAAGTTTTGGCATCCATCTATCTATTGTTATTTCTATCCGACGCAGTGTACATTAGCAATAAATTCGCTAATGTGGGCATAATAAGATTTTCAACTCATGAATCTAAATTCTTATTTGCATAAATAACACAAACCGAGGCCGTTAAGTACTTGATAGGCAAATTCAAATCCTTATTTGCATAGACAGTATAAATTCAAACCCTTCTTACGATATCAAACCTTCATTTGTAATTTTTAAAAGAGTTAATATTATAATTTACACCTCAATTTTACCATTTTTTGTAATTATACACTTAAAATTTTAATTTATCTAATTATACATCAAATTAAAAATTTAGTTATCTTTATATACATTTTAATTAATTTAAGTTTATACCATTACTTTAATCAATATGATCAATCAATACGGTTGCCTCCCATAGCCTCAACGAAATTGTGCAACTCCTGATAAGTAGCCATTAACTATCTCTTATAGAATAGTGAGTCACGATATGCTTTGAAAATGCGAATCGTAAGATCCACTGATGGTCATAAGTGACCACGTATGACCTTAAGAGAGTTGCTTGACCTCTTTAATATCGTAAGATGTTATCGTATTGATTGATTGTACTAATTAGATTAATAAATGTAAATTGAAGTTAACTAAGGTGTAAACGGTAATAATTAAATTTTTAATTGGATGTATAATTAAATAAATTAAATTTTAGATATATAATTATAAAAAGTGATAAAGTTGAGGTATAAATTATAACATTATCCCATTTTGAAATAAAGCATAGGTTATTATGTTGCTTTGTGAATAATTTTTTTTATAAAATATCTAAGTAAAACATACATATTTGGAGAGGTAATATAGGACCACTTAATAGGAATGATACTCTATAAATACTTAGAAATAGATTCCAAGTTGTGCATAAAATTTTAAGTGCCTTTCATATTAATTTATTAATAGATAGGATTTCGAAGAATATATACGTATGTCTGTGTGATAGTATATGGATCAAATGAAACCATTAATCTGGTGTTTACAAGATTAATTTTTTTAATTAATCATCCATCCTAATCTTTATTTTTTCTAGGAAGCTATGAATGGTCCAGAGAGGGGCTATGCAAGATTGCTATGATGGAGGAGATAAAGCCAATTGCATCAAAATCAGACGTACAGTTGGGTCAAGGACGAACGTAGATAATACGATTAGGGTGCTTGAGCCTAGGAAAATATTTGCTTGTTAATAAATTGTATTGCATTTTATATGTATATATATATATATATATATGATATTGTAAATTATTGCATTTGGAATATATTCTAAACTTTATAAAACATAAAAATTCTTTTAAAAAATTATTAAGAGTAATTGGTATATTTCATAAGAGGTTAAAAAAATAAAAATTTACCTTTTCTTTTAACATATTTATTTAATTAAAATATAATTATTAATTTATTGAGAAAAATAAAATTAATGTATAAAACTTGTATAAATTTTGATTTCAATAAAAATATATTAAAAAATATATGAATATAAAATTGTAAGTAGAGTAAAAAGAGTAAATAAACATATCTATAAGTTTTTTTTTTATATCTTTTCATAATAACTTTATAAAATTATTTTATTAGTTATACTAAAAAAAATTTTTTTGATTATAAGTTATCACATAATCAATCATTAACACTACATATTCATTTTCATAATATTAATTATAAAAGAAATATTACCAAACTAATTTATAATTAGTATTATTTGCTAATAATTTATGCTATAAGATTGGAACAATTACAATATAAATAAAATAATAATTATTTATGGTGTACTATTTATAAAAAATCACAACTCAAGAAAATTTATATAGTTAGATATAGTTTTGTAATGATGAATTTAATATTATTAGTTATTGTGGAAAAAGTAGGTCAAAAGAAAACAAAAATAAAATGTCATTTAAATAATAAAAACATATTGAAAAAGTAAAATTTGCTATGAATGGGATTTGAACCCATGATCTTCTACTTAGAAAACATGCATTCAATAACTAAACCACATTCTATATTGTGAAATGAATTGCTTTTTAATATATATATATATATAATATTTTTTCTTTTAAAAAATTTTGAAAAATATTAACTTTTTTCAAGGATTGGGGGGCAAGCCCCTCTTTTGCCCCACTCTAAATCAGTTCATGAATTTGGTGGAGACTAAAGGAAGGAGGGCAACAAAGTTTAAATTAGTGTATGAAAAACTGTAATGATTTAAGACTAAAATATTCATCTTTTGATACTTGTTTTTAGAGGTCTATAATAGAAATGAATTGCTTTTAAAATATATATATATATATAATATACTTTTTTCTTTTAAAAAAATTTGAAAAATATTAACTTTTCCAAAGGATTGAGGGCTAGGACTCTTTTGGCCCCACTCTAAATCTGTCCATGAATTTGGTGGAGACTAAAGGAAAGAGGGCAACAAAGTTTAAATTAATTTATGAAAAATTGTAATGATTTAAGACTCAAATATTCATCTTTTGATACTTGTTTTTAGAGGTCTATAATAACAAGTTTAAATCAAATTTAAAGTCCAATATAACTTTAAAATGAGGCAACATATTAAAAAGAATCTTTAACAAAAAAAAAACATATTAAAAAGAATCTAAAAAAAATCTAATTAAGTTGATCCTAAATGGAGAATTGTACATACTCAATTTTAGGAATTTATTACCTCAAATTCAATCCAAAAATCTAGTGGATCAATATATGCTGAAAAGATTGGTATTTATTCTATATTTTTTTCAAATTTTTTTTCTTTTTTACAAAATAGGCAATTAAACTCATAATAAAGGTTTTAAAAAATACTAATAAATAAGGTTTTTATTAAGAAAAGAAACTAATAACTAAGGTTTTTATTACTTCGTGTATGCAGATACGTAACTCCTGAGCTAAAAGGAAAATATACAAAGTCTTTATATAGTAGCTTATTAATAACTTCAAGATATAATATACAAAATTACTTCTATTTATTGCTTCCAAACTTTGGCTAAAAAATATTTATTAGGAGTTAGCTTCCATACATAAGTCTGATCCAGATTTTGTTAAGTAACTAAAGGATATCGCTATAATTATTCAAGAGAGGAAATGTGATGTACTAGTTAAAGTAATTTCCATTTAGTATCAAACTAAGGGATTTGAAAATAGATAGGTTAGATTTTTATATAAAAAAAGCACTTTTTTTTTTATTAATAAGAGAATTTGATCTAGTTAAGATAAATGTAGTGTAGTGATATATAGACCTATGCAAAGATCGGTTTTGAACCTTGAACCAACTTAAGCCTACCTTAGGGGGCTCTAAACCAGCTATTAAACTGATGGGCCCTAAGAGTCAAAGCAGTTCAATCATGGCAACACGTCAAATTACTGGGCCATTGAACTAGTAAGTCGAATTATCCTTTAAACCGATAATTTGGCCCAACGATTCAAAACTGAGCCAATCACGAAAATTAAAAAAAATATATAAATAATATATAATATACTATATATATATATGATGTAAACAAGTATATAGGATATGTAATATTTAATAATTAATATACTATATATATATATACTATAATATACATATATACTATATACTATACTATATATATATAACATAATATCACGCTTACACAGTCTAAATGAATTATTTCGAGATTGAAAAAAAAATTGAACCAAAAATAAAATTTTTAATTCACAAGTGCAATGTAAAGTTTTGGATTTAGTTGGAAAAAAAATAATTTACAAATTATTATTATTTATAATAATTAAGGGAAATTCGAAAAAAAGTAAAAAAAAAAAAAAAACCCATAGTTCAAGAATGCTAAATCGACCTTTGAATCGCTGGTTCACTTCCTTATTGACTCGTGAATTGGTGGATGAGGGTCGATTCCAGATTGAGTTGAACCGATACATGGGTTTAGTGATATAAATATTAATTTTCCAATAGATTGAATTAAGTTTGAATTTTTCTTCCCCAATAAATATAAAAGAAAAAAAAAAGAGGAGAATTGAATCTATATGCAAGCACTTTTCTTTATATGTAGACTCAATAATCCTATATATTAATAAGTTAATACAAAATACACTTACAATTTCGTATACAACTAATTACACTGTACCTATTTTCTTCAAAAAGAATCTATTTCCAAGTGACACATAAGACTTATTGAGTTAGTGATTCTGAATCCTAATAATCGACAACGCGTTACACTATAAACATGTTTTTGTTAACCGGATGTCGCTAGAACTAATTACTCAACAAACAACTTTTTTCATAATTTTGCAAAGAAAGTTTGATTTCAGAAGAATGGTCTGGATTTATACCGCTTATGCAAGGAAGAACTCTCATGCATGAACTTTAAGGGCCTAAATTTATGTTATTTATTTAGAGAACGGCCTATATTATTATTATTATATATTTTTTTACCACAAGAATGGCCTATATTATACAAAAATAATGATAGATAGACTCTTAGTGAGCGTAATTTACAAACTCAAACCCTTAAGTGCATGCTCATCAAATTCAAATCCTTCTTTGCTTAAAGAGTTCAAATCCAAATCCTTCCCCCGCACTATTTTCATTATTTGCATGTCATAAGGAATTGATCTTTTAGATTCATTTTTTTAATGTACATATGAATGTGTATATATATATATATATGTAGGAATGGCATTTCTTTCTAGACTCCAAGACAACTATAACTTCATGGGATAAAAGATTTGAAATTTTTCATTCTATTATCTGAGGAAGTAATGGGAAGATATGTCTAATCCAGTACCTTCATTCGAGTTGAGCCCACCATGCAGATAAATCTCTAGGAGAAATATGTACTTAAATAGTCATTACCAATGAATTGGATTTGTAACCAATGCATTCGAGCTATATATACAGCCTAAATGAAACTGAACAAAATGGCAAAGAAGTATAATTTGTTGTGATGTTGTTTGAAGAGTAGTTGACAAAATTAAACCTCGTACATCATCAAATCCATTTCACATATCCTAAAAGCCACTCAAAATCAAAACCTTGAAGTTTTTCTGTTTTCCTTTTTCTCTTTTTAAATTCAAGGCACAATGTGCCAAATTAGTCATGCGTGAGGGTCATCTCAGTCTTTAAAGAAACAATTTTCATCAGTTTCAAACTTTCACCTTTTATGATGATATTGTTAATGGGTTTGGATTAATTGATGATAATTTCAACTATAGGTTTCCTTAAGCAAATGCAAGTGGTCTTCGTCGCAGTGCTAGTCACCATGTCTAGAGGTACATGGTGGTGAATCATAAAGTCGATTAAGGTTGCTAGAGTTGGTGCTATTTGTGGTGATGGCATTGTGGGCTTGGTTTAAGTTAGCAGAAGAAGATGAACAATAGCTTAAATTTAGTTTAATAATATTTTACAAAATAGCGTATTTTGTTTTTTAATTACTTAGCTAGGTGGTGTGCAAACTAGGTGCCACCTCGATATAAGTTATATTCAAATACGCATAAATTGTGTCTCAGAGTTACTAAAATGTAAAATATTACGTCTCAAATATATATTCACTGAAAATTACATTTAGCAAATAAAAACAAATGGGATCGCTGGTCAGCAATCAGAAATTAAATGGATATTTATGAAAATTTTATGTAAAACTTTCAACATTATCCCATTAAGATGTCGATGAAAAATGCATAAAAAAAAGCAATTGCATGTTATGCATCTCACCAAATATGTCCAAAACTAATGGTGAATATGTAGAGAGATACATGTTGATGAAAAATTTAGGGTAAAGTATATGTTAAGTTTACGTTTTGAATTTACAAAATTATGGATCTTTAGAGTATAGAGAGAAAAGGAACTAAGCAAAAAAGTAGTTGGAAGTGTCTGTAGGGGAATGGCATTCAACCGACAATATCAAGGATTTAACTGGCCTATATGTAGGGTTTCTAACAGCTTCTTGCAACCACAATACATAAGTTATGAAGCCTATTAAGTAGTATATGTGACAGTAAATGACTCTAAGGACTTGTGAAAGGAAAATTGGGCTATGTTATTGTTATACATTTAGTGAATCCATTTAATCTTGTCCATTTTTTTCTCTTATCCTTTTGTGGTTTTCTATGTATACTTTATATGTCTATTTTTCTCTCATTACTATTGTGTGTCATGTAATCTACTACCTAATTAATATCTAATCCAACAAATGTATTAGAGTGAGGTTAAGAGATTCAGAGTTTGAGAGTTGTAATCTACACATTGAAGCAAATCACTATCTAATATAGTATCAAGAAGTTTGATAGTTTAATGAACTTTGAGTTGTAGGAAGAGTAAAAATAGGGGATCTTAGAGCAGTTATGCTTAAAGAAGGCTCTCAATAGGCAACTAAAATCAATGAAGGGTGATGAATAGGTGGAATTCTAAAAGAAGGCCTTGATAGTGATCTAGCTAAGTCTGATAAATAGTGTATTATACAAGGTACTTGCCAAAAATATAGCTGTTGAATCATATAAGAAATTGGAAGAGCTTTACATAACCATTGCACCACCTCTATAACCACCATCTTCGTACCATCAACACCATCACTCTTGTTACCATGCTACTATTAGTGCCACTACTACTACCACTTAGTTTGTCATAGCACTACCATCATTGTCGTAAACCCACCTCTAGATTGCTACCATTACTACCATTTTACCACTATTATGGCCACCAAATTTTTGTTGCCACAATATCTTTACATTATCAACCCAACCATAGCTACTATTACCACTACTGCCACTATCTTCCTACGACCATCACTATAAACTCCTCCTCTACTATTGTCAACACTTATGACCATTATTATCCATACAACACTACCATATTCTCATACGCCTACCACAAAGATCACTATCATTATCATTGTTGCCATAGCACTTTTCATCATAACCATTGCATCAGCATTAGTCACGATATTGCTACAACACGCACATGACCATCATCATATCACTACTACACTTACATGACCATCACCATGCTACTAGGTACTACTATTTTTACGCCATCACCTTTGCCTACATTACAATCAACACTATATTCCTTATCACTACTATAACCATCATCATTGATGGGCCTAAGAGGCTAGTAGAAAAATATGTATTGTATATACGTTTTCAAGAGCATCTATAGCATGATGTCAAACATAACAAAGTGGTATGTTTGATTTTTGCCAATATGAGGTCATGGGGTTCAAATATCAAAAGATCCATTTCACATTTTTAAATTGCATTTATTACTTGAATGGTATTCAAGGAATAATTTACAAAACCTAATAAAGTTAAGTGTCATTCATTACAAAATTATAATTAACAAAATAAATTTTCCTTATTTCTATTTATTTATTAGTGTTACATCATAAATAATAATTACATTGCTATAAATACTTCACTCTAATCACATGGTTTCAGTAATTAACAACAATAATATGACTTAATGTAATGAAGCTATTTTTAAAATTAATATTATGAAAATAAATGAGGATTATTAATTGATTGTATCTGATTGCTTAAGTTTAAAATAATATTTTCTCTATTATTGTTAAGGGAACAATCTTGTAAAAGTGTCATTAAAGAAATCGCAGAATACTTATAATTGTAACATGCTTTTCTTTTTACTTTATTTGCATCTTATTCAAATATTTTTTGTGATCTATTTTTGAATTGATAATAAAGTTTGAACATGTTTTATGTACTGATTTTATTTTTTATATATTTATGGTTGAATTTCAATTAGTATATATGTTACAATAAAAGGATAAAAAAGTTTACTCTTATAACCTCTTATAAAATGCATAGTACATTTAACTTTTATTTAAAATTTAAATGTTTTCATCCTATTAACTATTCAAAAGTGTTATTGACAATTGTTAACAAAATTCTTTTATAAGTATAAGATGTAATATCATTATAATAATAAGTAGATATTTTATTATGAATAATTTTAATGTTAATTTAGATAAAATATATCTTCGTCCCATTAAAATCATTTAATTTTATATTCATTCCTCACCATCATCATCACCACTATAGTCTTACTATTATCAGCACTATTGAGCCAACATGACCACAACTACAATTGATTTTACCTTACATTGTTACCTCACCTCTGCACCAACACCATTACCATTGGATGACTAGCACTACCATAGTAGTGTTGATAGTGGTAATGGTTCGATGGTGGCGGCATGCAACTCTAGAGGTGGTAGTAGTGGTGATAATAGTATGGTGATGGTGGTGGCTATGATGATATATAAAGGGTGGTGATAATGATTATTGTGGAAGTGATGGTGGGACAAGAACATTAATGTGATAAAGGTGGTATAGGATGATATCAATAATGGCGGTGGCAATGGTAGTATTTTTCATCAAACAAGGTATGCTATGTCGCGACCCGAGGGGACTAGTCGTGGCAGTCGCCGTATACCGTACAAAGGATTGTAGATTGAGCTCCCTTACAATCGACAACCCTTTTATACGATACACAAGGCTACAACTACTACTACTAACTACCAAGAGTGCGCAAGCTTAAGCAATAGCATTTCATGACGAATAATAATATACAAAACATAACACATACTTTATGTGTATAAAGATTTACAGATATAGCGTTTGAAACATGCCTAAAGTCAACTATATAGAAATTACATATTCAACTCTACATTTAGCCAAAAGTACTCTCTGTCCTCAAACAGCTCCCACAAGGATCCCGTATAGAAAGCTAACCTCGGGCATACAACGGTCTGACTCCACGAATAAGTCATCCTACAAAAGAAGTCTACGAGGGTATAAGCTTACTAGCTTAGTGAGATATTTTCCCTCAACCATACAGCAGTCAAGTTATACCACAGTTAAGTTCAACCGAATGAATGCATGAACAAGCAGTGTGCCAAACAAATACATGCAGGTGACCAGGTACTGCATGTAACTCAGATTTAACGCCCTCCGAAGTCAGGGTTGGAGATTCTTCGGTACAGTCAGATCCGGGTATCATATTAGAACTTATTTCATAACGAAACTCCGCGTTTCGTATTTAAAATGTAATGGTACATCCATTACCAGCTTTATCAAAACGAGTTCTACATATGATTGTGAGTAGGTTCACGCAGCCCTCACTCACCCCTAAACGAAGGCCTCTGGACTCGACCCATAGCCAGGCGGTTGGCGCCTCCAACGCCTAGTCATCCCGCGGGCAAGGGTAAGGTCATATCGCACGTGTGCACCGTACGAACTCAATAACATTCAATAATCAACCCAAGTATGGCCTCTCGCTACCTCCGTGTAATGTGACTGTCCGGAAATAGTTATGCAGTGCATGATTTATGAATGATCCAAATTAACTTTTTCTAGTCGAATAAAAGTTAAGTCATATTTAATCAGTGATCATTCCAAGTCACAAACAATCAATCTATTGAATCTACCATGCATCAAACATTATATTATTGAACTTTAAAGTAGATTCACAATTCACAACAATTATCATGCACAAGCATAACCCAACCCCATACACCTTCATTTATACATCATAATTTAGATTCACTACGTACAAACACAATCAAGTATGGAATCATAAAGAAAAACTCACTCGGCCATGGCTAGTTCAGGGATCGTAATAATCGGTGGGCAGCTCAGGGTCGATATCGTGATCACCTGAGAATAAGGAAAATTTGTAAGATAGGGAATTTTAAAACTAGCTAGAGTTATAATGTATAAGGTTTATTTCACTTAGTTACGTGAAACTGTCGATTCGAGCTTTTTATCGAATCGCGTGTAACTTTTTCGTTTTAGCTCGGATCGTTATGAACTTATAGTCCATTTTGATCGTTTTCGAGCGTATTTTCCCGTAATGAGGTCCGTTTTGGACGTTGTGACTCGTAACTTAAATTGTGATACAAAAATATCACAAAATTTATTATTTAAATTTAAAAATTATAAAATATTGATTTTCTCTTTTTCGTAACATATTTATAAGTTACTAATTATTTAAATCATATATTTGTTATTTTGGGTATATTTCCTATTTTTCTCCTTTTCCTATTTTCTTCTTATGTACCTTACGATTATACATATATATATATTCCAATAATTATAACATATAGTTTATAGTTTATGTTATTGTAAAATCATGAATTACGGTATTATATATATACATATATACTATATATATATTACTCATATGATATATGTATATGTATTTATTGAAAACATACTCTTATACATATATAAATATATATATTCGGCATACATTCATATAAATACATACATATATATATATATTCGGCCTACATACTTATATATACATATATATATGTTCGGTATACATATGCTTATATATAGTATTTATCATAAATATATATATATATATATATACAATACATTTTATACATATACCGTATACTATATTACTTATAGCCTATATTATATATATTTATGTGTCTCATACTACTACTTATGGAAGTATGTATATATGTACTATATTATACGATTATATATGTATATATATACTAAAATATTTATACAAGAATAATCACATATATATAATTTGGGTATAAATCATACATGTATACTATAGTATAAAATACATAATACCCATCATATGTATTCCAACAAATATACATAATACATCTACTCATGTATAATATACCTTTGTACATACATGTATACATATCTAATCTTATACATACATACACTATTTAATTTATGTATTAGTGTACATATACCATATTATATTTATAAGAAAATACTCTACAAATACTATCTTTATACATATGTATACTATATATAATATACATCTACATAAATAAATATTTACCTTTTTCTTTTAGTTACTTCCTTCTTCTTTTCCTTCTTCTTTTTCTCTTTTCTTTCTTTCTTTTTCTTTCCTTTTTGCTCACGGTTTGAAATTTGTATGTGTGTATTTGTGCAGAATTTTCTTTCTCTTTCCATATTTATATCAATCTTTCATTCCTCACGTGATATTGGCTTACATTTTAAGCTAAGTTACTTTTTATTAAAGTAAATAAAATAAAACAAAACATCACGTGGAGGCTTAAAGAAAGAAAAGCAATTGACAAAGTGCAGAACGTGAAACTTAAAGGAGGAAAAGTAAGTGGAAAAGAGATAAATTGAAATTAAAAGAGAGGGAAAATGAAATTTATTAACAAATATGTGTAATTTTTTGGATCATATAAATTATAACGAATTTCCTCGTAGATTGGTTTTGAAAATTCTGTGAAATTTTATCAATTTAACTGGTACCCGTTACAATTATAATTTTTACAAGTTATTATGAAAATTTTATTACAATGTCGTACAAATAGTCGATTTAGTCGAAAATTACATTCGACTACAATTTTATTGCTATTGTGTAATATTTAACTATTTTATAGGTTTACGTTTATGATTTTAGGGTCTCGAGCAATTTTGAGCTCGGTTTCGATTAATGATGCATAAACGAGTTTTAGAGTTTTAGTGAGCGATTTAGGGTTTTGATAAATTCCGAAGGTTTTGTTATCAGTGTTATATTTGATTTATTAAACTTCATTTTCTTTTATTATCATTCACCTTATCGATTTATTGTACAGTTTAGAATAATCGGACTCGAGCTAAGGTTCAACTATTGTTTTTCCTAGGGTTTACATGCTAGTACTTTCATTCCATTCCAACTTAATAGGGGTTACATGACAAGATGAAGTAGTTATCCTTTGCAATAGAATTCTATGGGAAATAAATAAGGAAATATAAATTATTTTGTTATTATATGTAGTGATTATTACCAATGACTACATTTTATATTCCAAATTTTTTTCTTCCTCAAAGTAAACACATCATAAGTTGTCCACTAAGAAATATCAGTAAGTTTTTCTTTTGCTATTAATGACTAATTACGCATTAACGAAAATTGATTAGTTAATGAATGAAATGTCTAGTTGCCATTTTCTATGGGAACCTTATTTAGCTTTTATCTTATTTTATTTTATATTACGATATGAGTTGGATTATTACATTAATTATATTCAACTAGATCAAGCTATTGTCGGTCTAAGAGCATGTCTTCTTTTTGGATTTCAATTATTGCCTGTTGTATTCAGTAGAAAAGGGAGATCGATATAATCCTTTAGTAAGTTTGAGAATAGCTATTATCATTGGTATTTGAAGTTACCCAACGTGTATTGGATCATAATAATTTGTAAAAAAAGAATTAGGTTTAAATTTTGAAATTATGTTTAGCATTGATGAAATCGTTGGAAATGGAATAAAACCACTGAAAATGTTGTGTTTGGGTATTATAAGTAAGGCTGGAAATAGATAGAAACGAGAAAAAATTACGGGAAATCTTTCAACTTTAAAGGTCACTTATTTTCTCTCTAAAGTGGAGAGATGAGTAGAAATAGATGAAAATCAACTAAATTTATAAGAGTACCCTCAAAAGAAAAATTAAACATATAAAGTTAGGAATATTTAAGTCTATTACTAACATCATTTCCCTCCATTTCTTCTTTATAGACCTAAAGAAGAAACTAATACTACATTTTCTTTCCATCTCTTTTCCTTTCATTTCCTTTAATTTCCTTTGCAATCATTTTTGCTCTTGCTGAGATTACCAAACACAGTATAAGTTTAAATTGAGAAAGGAAGATAAAATATTATTAAAAGTAGTGTAAATAAAAGATATTATAACTCTACGTTGCTAATGTAACATATGTTACACCATGTTTCACTTTTGTACTTAATGTATCATATTAGTAGCATATAATTATGTTATAACAACATTCTATATATTAGACTTAAGTAAGGACCAGTTTCAAACCGTGAATCGAGTCGAGTAAGCCTTGAACCGGCCTAGCCTGTTAGTGGCCGGGCCGAACTATGTAGGCAAACTGGCAAGCTTTTAAGGCCTAAGAGGTTCACCTAGGTAAAATCGCCAGTTCAACTCGGCGGTTTAAGAAATACCTCATTATAAACATAAAAATAAATTTGGTCGGTCATCACCCCACCCGCCTTCCCTATTTCTCTCCTAAACCCCTATCTACTGTCCAGTGTTCTTTGTTTGCAAATTTTACTTTTGATGCATACATTGAAAGAATTTAAATTTGCAATTCGAAATTTAAAATTTGCAATGTCGAACTGCTTAAAATTTTAAATTTTAAATTTCAAATTTCAAACAATACGCTCACACATTCCTCGATCCTTATAAATAGTAACTTCAGGCCTAGTAGCAATACTTACTCTACAAACTAATTAAATCTCTCCAACTCCAACAATTCTGTCTTCAATTTTTTTTCAGTTGCAAAACGTTATTAGAAATATTTTCTTCTACTAACTATAAATTTTTGTGCATAATTCTCTACTCCACTGCACTGAACAATTTGCATTAGCAAATAACGCTAATATACACATACCCACCATATAATTCTGCTTTATTTTCTTTTATATGTTATTTAAATCTTTCACTTATAAATATTTGCACTAATTGAAAGATTTTTACATCGTAACATTTTCAGTAAAAAACACAGTTCATCGTCTGGTGGTAAAAGTAAGGATAAGGGCGTTGGAATTTCCAATACGTTGTTTGTGCCACTATGATTTGAGGACGTTTACGCGTACTCGAATAACAAGTACGACCTGAATGAGTAGAAGACAAATGATATGATTGAGAACGTGGAAAAAGAATTTACATCACCTCCGGGCTTCCATGTAGAACCTCATTGCATGAGTAATCATGGCATACCATCTTCTAGATTTAATGTTGAACATCAACGTATGAGTTACTGTGGTACGCTAACTTCTGATTTCGAACCTCTATGCATAAGTGTCCCTGAACATCATGTTAGATTTAAACCCCCTCGTATGAGCGTCTCTGCACGACCTGCAAGATTTGAACCCCCACAGATGAGTTGTCTCGTAAGCATGTTCAAGGATGAGGAGGGCAACATAGAAATTATTCCTGAAACAGAAGAGCAACATATGAGACAATATGGGCCTAGCAATTCAAGACCATCCAACTCAGGTAAGCCCCCTAAACCCGGTAAGTTTAATATTTTTACTACTCATTTCCGTAAAGGTATAGACGAAAAGAGGAATTCAAGGGAATTCTGCAACTACTGCAACGTGAGTTACTTGTAGAAAATGGGAGAGAGATATGGTACCTTTAACAAGCACTTAAGGTCGAAGTATCTTGGGGAAGTAGGAATAGATAGAACGTAACAACAAATTACTTGAAGTGATGGTTCATCCGGACAAATGCTAATGAGGTATGATGAAGAGAGACATAAATGTAACTTGGTACAGTACCTGGCGAACATGTACCTCTCATTCAATGCGGGTACATCAGAATGAGAAAGTCGATACGAGTGGGAGACATTCAACCTTGACTTGAGACAACTTAGTCGCAGAACGATAACTCGAGCCACACAAGAGCTTTACCACAAAGGTAAGAGGGAGCTCATAGGTAAGTTTGCTTCCCTTGATACATAAGTATCCATATGTGCAGACACATGGATTGATCCTTTTCGTAATAATTCTTATATGGGTGTTATTGTTCATTGGGTAGACGATAATTAGCAACTTAATGAATGACTATTAGCTGTAAGGGTATTTAACAATCAACACACGGTGTAAAACATTTATAAAATTATTAGAGAAATCCTAAATGAATACTAATTAGTGGGAAAAATTTTTTCTATTGGTTTTGATAATGCAATTACTAATATTGCATCAATATCTAATTTGTAAAATTACTATCAACCAACGTTGGGGGAGATTTTTTTCCACATACATTATGCATGTCATATTTTTAACTTGTATGTCAAGGATAGCATTGTAACTTTGCATGACAATATAGCTTTGATTAAAAACATCATCAAGATAATAACAGGCAGGCCATCCCTTCACAAAAAGTGAAGGAACTTTTGCATGGAGCATGGGAAGAGAGCTCGAAAGTTTAAGATGAATGTGCAACGTCGTTGGAACTTGACTTACAAGTTGTTACATAGCACAGTTCCTTACAACGAACTGCTATGTAACTTCACAATGTACAACATGTAGGGAGTTAATATTTTCTTCAGTAATTAGGATTTTTGCATCTAATTACTTAAAAGTTTTGAATGTTTTTCATTATATTACTAAGATATTTTCATAAGTTTACAGGCCCAATATTCACTTGTTTGTTATGTCAGCGGTCAATATACTTGGCATGTTAGTTCAAGCCTGTGAGGACCCAAACCTACATACATGCGTATACAATAGGACGTTGAAGTGATTAACTTATTATAAAGAAATTCCTTATATCTATCTCATAGTAACTATTCTAGATGCTCGTTGTAAATCGAAATTATTACTAATGTATTTGAAAACTTATTATGGTTACATTCAAGATTTAACGAATTCTCAAAACGTGTACAGTTTAGAAGCATAAAAAGAAGTGTCGGCAGTGACGGCCGACATAAAGGAGATACTTAACTGCTATCAAAGTCAGTACGGTGGCCAGTCATCAGTCTCTCCTTTGCTACCCACCAAAGAGTGGCATTACTCTTTTATGGGTGAATATTTATTGGCGCAAAAATTGAAGAGGTAACGGTTTGGCAATCCAATATCTGAGATGCAGCATTACACCAATACAAATTTTAAGTTTTTGGAAAATATCTTCGTCAAGGACTTCGATATTTTAGAGTGATGGCAAAGGCATAAAAGGGACTAACCACTACTATCTCGCATCGCCCCATGAAGTATACTCTACTTCGGCTTTAACGGTTGCTGTTGAGCAAGCGTTTAGTACAGCAGACCTGATCATCAATGAACGCTGAACCTTCCTATCTATTCTCAATGTTGAGGTAAATGCTTTCATAGAAGATTAGTATAAGGCGAGCTGTAGACGACAAGAACCATACAGGACATCAAGCGAGGAGGATGATTACTTTAGTGACTAGAACCGATTTGATGGAAGCCCAAGCTCACTCATAGGTTTTACTCCTACTTACAAACATGAACAGTTACCTCAAGATGATATATAGTAAATTTTCTTTTTATCCTTTACGAAAATGTTTTATCATATAGAAAAATCTTTTTTTCTAATTGTCCAAAAAAACTAAATGGCATGGTTTTCTTAAAAGTGCTGATATAGTATTAGGTTTTTCCAAATTATGACCAACTAAAATTATTTTCATTCAAAAAATTTAACTTAGATAGTCTTGTACACTTTGATACTTTTTTGAAAACGTAAAATTGATCAATAAACTAAAGGTTTTCTAAAAATCCAAATCGAACTATGGTGGTCTGATTTCGATTAGCGGATACGAAATCACTTTCTGAGCGATCGTAAATACTATAAAAAATATTTTCCCTCCAACCACTTCATTCTATTTAATCAGGTTAGAATATTAGGTATTCATATTGTAAGAGACCTTTTTTGTATTTTATTTTCTTTCCGTTTTTAATATATATTTTATGGATGGATTGAAGGAAAAAAATGGTTGAAAGATCGGGAAGGTAAGAAAGAAAAAAAAATAATATAAAGACTTAGGAGAGAGGATAAAAAAACAAAAAAAAAAAACTGTTTAAGACCGTGAATCAGTAGGTCACTTGAACTAGCCTTGAACCGTCGGCTCACAAGCTAGTCATGGTTTAACATGACCTTAACCCGTGAGTCAAACATAACCTTAACTCATGAGCCGATGGTTCAAAACCAGTTTGAACCGCCACTCAGGTCTACTTCATATGTATAATTTTTAATAACATTCACCTCCTCTTTATACTATTAACTTTCCATTGTTTATTTAAAGTTGAATCAAATCTTGTCTTCTCTCATATGATTTTTCCATTATTTATAAAAACTCCTTTAATGAGTGTCTCTTGCAATAAAAAGCTACATAAAAAAATATCTCAAATTTTCATGACCCAAACACATTTCAAGAAAAAGTTAATGTATGAAAAGGTAAAACATTTCTTATCTTTAATAAATACATCTGAAATACTAAGATTATTATAGTATAGCAACATAAACACTATTCTTTCAATGGATTGGATCAAATTCACTTCCCTCCTCTCTCATGTTATAATACAATTAGAAAAAAAATAAATAAATATATCTAAAACATCTGTTAGCATTTTCCTAGCTACGATTATCATATCAATGAATTTTATGCTGCAACTTTTCACTGTGATTCCTTATTCCTTCAATTATTGGGGATTGAATCAAATTCTTAATTGGACCACAGGAGGTAGCCCACCGCAGCTAGCTTTCTTGCCCCTCTCAATTATAGTTATTCTTGTGAGGTCTGGAACTCTACAGGCGCGAAAGGACAGGACGACTATGAAATGGCCTAAACATTTGAGCCTAAATTAGTTTACAATATCATCTACTAAAACACATTTTCCTGTGTTTTTTTTTTTTTCTCTTTTTTTCCTTTCTTCATTGCTTTTAAATTTTAGTAGAATCTGGACAAATATGAAATGCCACAAGAATGAGGGTTTTTTCTTTCTTTTTTTTTTTTTCCTTTTATCTACTACTATATATATTATATCTTTGTAAAGGAAGAATTAAATTGGGTCCACTTTGTTAAGAGCAAAAGGTTTTAGGTTTTTTTTTTTTTTTTCCAACAACTATTCATACAACTGGAAAAACAGTATTTACATTATTAAACTGTAATGGCCTTAGTATTAAGAGGTTTTGGGGTTTTTTTTTTTATTTTTTGTCAAATACAATTACAACTATTATGGGAGGAGAGAATTGAACTGAGTCCATCCAAATGAGATACCGTTATTCATACCACTTAACTATAAGGTTTAATTTTAACTAAAAACAGAGATTTAATCATTTATTTTAGCTATTAAATAAATTTAAGAGCAAAAAATTAATTTTAGAATCTGAAATATTTTGCTTACCCCTCTGCCACAAAATTATTTTAACGTGTATTGGCTAATGATCACTTTAATGAATGTTCCCATCATGCTGATCATTGGATTGTCCCTCTAATGAAGCATTATTTCCAGCAAGACTAAAGGTGGTCGGATATTTAAGTGTGTCACTAGAAAATGCAACCAAAGGGAAAATTAAGATTAATGAATTAGAGCAAATAACACATTAGACAAGCAAATAAAAACTTTAGATTGGATTATCGTACTAGCACGAAAGTACAATCAAGATTTGCATTACTTTTGCTCTAGTTTCGGCCTCATTTTTTCTTAAAGCAATCCAAGATCAATTTGATCTTAACTAGACATGTCAATCGGCCAGTATAAATAGATTATTAATCATATAATTTTGTTTTAAAATGACACTAATTCAACATGTTTACACTCAACGGTGAAGTTGTTAGTTGTCATTTGTCAATTAACATGGTTAACGAAATGCTCAAAGTTAAAAGCTAAAAAATGGGATTAGTCTTTGTTCTTTATAGTTTTAGAAAATTATTTTATAATATTTGTTTTTAGCTTTTTTTTATAAAGGATAAAATAATTACATAGAAATCTGAAAAGATATTTTTTAAGATTTAATGAACTAAACGTTAATTTAAAAAATTATGACAGTGTGCAAATGAAATAAATATAAAGTATGTTGGCCAAAAAAGAAAAATAAATAAATATAAAGAATTTGCCTACAATTTACTCATATTTAATATCCAAGTACTTTATCTACTGATATTTTTATATGAAGTAAATTGCAAATATATCCCTTTATATTTGTTTCAAGTATGCTTAACTCTTTATCGTTAAAATTAAACGTCTGTTCTCCTAAATTTCAAAAAAAAAATGTAGTTTACACTATAAATGACGACCATGCCCATAATTTTATTTATCTTTTATCATTTTCGTATTTTTTCACAATTTTATCCAATCATGAAATAGTCAGGTTTAAAAATTATATAAACACATATATATATATATATATATATATATATAAGATTTGGAGGTTTAAACATTCAATTTCAGATATAGAGACTTAGCGCAAATAAGGTAAAGATAGGAGGTATATTTCCAATCTTCTCTTCCATTTGTACAAGCAGAAAATTTGAAATATTAATTTACCCTTGAAAGAAATAGTTTATGATTTCGTATTAAATATAAGAGGTACCAACGCCGTTATAAAACATAAAAATGCTCCAATAGGCTTTCATACTTTTCTATGGTTAGGGGACAAATGAGTTAACTTAGCTGGCATGCTAAGTGCTAAAATTGCTGATGGGCTATAATATGATGTTAATCATGTAAAATGTTCTATAAAACACATGTATGCTTCGACGACTCTTCTTCTCCTTTTTAACTTTAGAATAGTTAGGCTCAATGATTTAGGGTCGTTCTTTTCCACCGACAGGTTCACGGATTGGAAAGTAAGAAAATGCATAAGACACAGTAATTTCCGGTTCACATGAATGAAAGAAAGAAAACTGCAATACAAAGTTGTATCCAGGTAGGGAAATGGCAAACCTTGTATTGCTCTTACCTTGAATACTTGAATGTGATAAGGCTAACCATAAAATTTTGAGAAAAGTGCAAATTTAATCTCAAACTTTCGTTACTTTTCTATTTCAACTCTAAACCTTTTCTTTTTCTCATTTAAATCCTCAACAAACATTTGCAAACAAAACTTTTTTTAACAAAGTTATCTTTTCCATTGACGTTCGATAAGTGGTAACTTTTAGTTCCTCTACATGATCTAGAATAATAAAAAAATAGTTTCCGCCACCCTAACACCAATGGGTTGAAATAATACAAAAATAATTGAAAAGTGAAAAAAAGGAGGAGGAGGCTCCTGCCGCGGGGGTTGCACCTAGAATGTCCATTGCAGTGAAAGTGGGTCACAACCCACTTTAAATAGTAGGCCACCATATTTGAAAAGATAAAAGAAAAAGAGAGATAACTCAATTAGGTCGAGATTGTCCTGTGCAAATTTTCTATGCCACCGATCATCCCTTAACCTTACCATGGCTAAAACAACTATTGCATAATAATAGGTTACAACTTATCTTTAAATAAGATAGCCTTTCTAACTATCTAAGGGCAAGGGGTAGTCAAAACGATTACTTAACATTGGTTAATAATTTATGTAAAAATATGTGTTATTACATTATTTAGTTAACATTTTTATTATTTCAATTTTTTTGCCTTTTTCCTTTTTTTATTTTGAATAATTTATATTTATTTCTAATATTTATTGTATTATTTATTTAATAAAATTTCATGGACAACTAAGATCAAGCCACATGGCTAGATTCCTTTTTCTTTTTCTTTATTTTCTTATTTTTTGTTTTACTTTTTTCTATTTATTATATTTTTTTATTAATGTTATTTTATTTTTGTAATTATATAACATTATTTATTTTGTATAATCATGTGGATCAATGAACTTGTACCATATGCCATTGCTTAACAAAAAACTTAACACTACTAATAAAAAACTCATTTGTAAATGTTTACAATGTTAAGACCCAAATGTAAATAAATTAAACATATAAGAGTGAACTAGAAAATTAGTAAAACATTGAAGACTAAATTTGTAAATTTCCCTCAAAATTTTTTGCTAACACAAGTTTGCTATGATTATAAGTAGTGTTGTCAAACTCGGATTAACCCTTATAATCAAACTCAATTTGACTTAATCCAGCCATAAAGCCAGTCTATCGAACCCTAGTCTAACCACGATTGAACTGCAATGGAACTCGGTTCCACTTCTTTAACCTTTGATTTTCTTATATATCCAAATCAACCACCCATGTCGAGTTTAACAACATTGCTCGTAAGAATAGACCATGACTTGTTAGATGAGTATACATCAATGTTATCAAACCCAAACTGGAAGGTTAGCCTAGGAGTAAAAAGGGGGTTAAGGGTTGAGAGGGTTAACTATGGTTGAATTGAGATCAACAATAATATTATAATATAATTCATATTTATTTATAAAGTAATAAAAATTACCTACATCCTTACAAATCAAGAACTTTTTATAGTTTATTTTTATTTTTCTTCGATCTACATTTAGTTTTTAGCAAATTATTGTATTTTTTAGAAAATATAAGAGAAAATAATGTATTTTTACTTAGAAAAATTTGGTAGGTTCTTATAAGAACCATGTTGAATCGGTCAAGGAAATTAGGTCGAACTAGGTTTACTATCAACAAGAGTCAAATGAGTGACTTGAACCAATTTTATGGAAAAGTCAGATCAAACCAAGTTAGACTGCGCTGGTCAACTCAAGTCTAACAATACTGATATATGTTTGATTTCCATTACCAACATATCGACACTATTGATGGATAATTTGTCAATCTCCTACAAGTGACTCATGGTTTTGATGATTTGTCTTAACCTATAAAAGTAATTGGAGCTAAAGCCACTTGAGCTTGTTTTTATTAATATATATATATATATATATATATATAATTTTTGGATTCTTGTGAATGCACCAAAATTTATTCCACTCCCAAAATGTGAGATTCCTTTTCTTATCTAATTGCTTAGAGTTTTGAGACAAAGAAATAACCTAAGCCTAGTGTATAAATTACAAAAGTGACTTTATCCCATCACACATTAAATATACAAAGCTATTGTGCAAAAGGGTCGTAAAAACACCATTGAGAGCAATTCATGAGAAATCTTGGCAATACTTTACCATTTTATGCTATTATAAGTGTGAAAATTAAATATGTTATAACATACAAGAGAAGAGAACTTCACATAGCTCTTATAAGACATTGACTGATAATAATAATCAAATTGCAAGATACTAATGAGAGATAACAAAAGCATACTTCAATCTTTCCAATGGTATCATAGCATTAATAATATCAAAAGTCTTTTCCTTCATCATTTCTATGCCGTATTTTTCAATCGTTGAAGATGAATAGTCAAATTGATCAAATTTAAGATCAAACTATTTCAAATCTACTTTACATATCAGGATTTGATAATCATGGCATGTCATAGGAAATATTGTATTCAATGGGTTGACTTTCTCGTTGTAGAGTTGATTAATTAAGATAGACTTAGGTGCTAAACCAAAATTAGGGTTTATTAAAGGTAACATCCTTAAACTAAACCAACATTCACTAGACTTGGTGAAATGAATCATGAGTGACATATGGTTCCATGTTAGATCTTAAACTTGTTGATGACTAAATTTTCTCATAAGTGTCTTCATACTTAATCCATTGATGAGCTTTAGAGTGAAATTAGTGAGCAATATAGATAAGGAAATGGTCTATTTGATATTTCAATTGCAATATGAACTCAATAATGTGAAACAATTGAATCAAACAGTAACATATTACAATAAGCGTTGTTGTGATGAATTATAAGTTCTCCATTCTTATCCCACTTATGAGTGTAGTGGAATAGAGTATTGCACTTGTCATTTGAAGGAATGGGTATTAAATTTGAATCATAAAGCCAATTAATTCAATTCTTAATGGGTTTAACTGAAGGCTATGAATTAATTAGAAACCAAATTTTCCCGATGGATCGCTTTCCTATAGTTAATGAAGCCTACCACCTTATTCAATAAGTGGAAAACCAAAAGCAATTCACTACTAGTGTTTCAATAAAGACTGATGTGGTAGCATTTAATATGAGAGGATAAGATTTTAATAGAGGAAATTTTGATTAAAGGAAATGGCAAGGAACAAGTGTTAATAAGATAGTTTGTGACATTGTAAAGGGGAAGGTCATACTGTTGAGAATTGATTTCAAATAATTAGGTATCAAGAGTGGTATAAAGGGAAGAAGATTGGTAGAAGTTATAGCAAGTTGGTTGCAGATTGTTCTATTAGGAAGCTCACTCCACTTGGCCTAATGCATGATGAAATTCATAATTCTAATGCAAATTGTTTAAAGACTAGTGTATATTCAAGAATATAGAGTAATTTTATAAATTCTTGATTTTTCTAAACAATATGACAAAAAGTTTTTTAGATGAAGAAGGATCTACAAGGGCCTAATATAGCAAAAGCGAACACATCCATGTAATTTGTAGGCATGCTACATCCATACCATTGTTTTGGTGCTTTAAATATCACTATGAGTTTATGGATCATAGATATAGGTACCACGGATCATATAATACCCTTCTAAACACTTATTCAACACATATACCTTATCAAAAGCATACAACTTGTTAATTTAGTAGCTATAAATCCATCTTTAGTTCTTCATAATGTCCTTTTTTTTCATAATAACTTATTATTAGTTCATCGTGTTTTGTTTGACAACCATTTAACAGCTTCCAATGATTCTTATTCTTTTATTTTTTAGAACCAACACAATAGCTACGTTGTTATATAAGCAAAAGCATCTAATGGGCTCTATATTCTAGAGTCTTAAGTGGAATTGGAAGAATTCATGGAGTTGAAAAACAAAGTGTAGTTGGTGCATTATAGAAAGAATGAAACAATATTGAAGCAACTAATCAAAGTGAATGTAAAAATATTATTTATATGATATAAGATTGGCTAATTAATGACTACTAACAGCAAATAACATGTGAACTATCAAATAATAATTTGTAGCAGATAAATAAGCTCATATTATACAAAAGCTATTAGGAAACTCTACTAGTAATAATGTACTCAAGTCTCGTTCTACTCTTAATTCTTTGTCTAGAAAGCCAAATTTACTCCATTTATCATGCAACAAATTAGTCATTTCTCTTTGTCCATGTTACAAGTGTTTGAATTTCTATAAACAATTTGATTTTAATGTTTTCACTTGTGACATTTGATTGAAAGTTAAGATACATAGACTTCTTCCTCGTAGAAGTGATGATCATTCATTGAATGCTCTTCATTTCTTATATGTTGATCTTTAGAGTCCTTATAATATTTTTTTCTTTTTTTGGTGCAAGATAATTCTTCACAATTCTCAATGATTGTATTCAACTATTCATTGTACTTCAAATTATTTACTCAATAATAAGTCTCAAGTTATTGTTGTTCTTAACAAATTCTTTAAGATGACTAAGACACAATTTTTAGCTACTCCAATGATTATTAGATTTGATAATGAATCTAATTTCCTTTCATTTGCATATCAAATCATGTTTTGTAATGTAAGAATTATACACTAGTGCATGTCTTGGACACATCAACAAAATGGAAGGATAGAGAGAAAATATTAGCATTTACTTGATACTAATAGAGCTTTAAAATTACATGCAAACTTACCAAAACACTTTTGGGGAGTTTGTGTTCTTACAATTACTTATCTCATAAACTTGATGCTTGTGGCTAAATTAGGATGGAATTCACCTTATGAATTGTTATTCAAAGAAAAACTTTCTTATGAACACTTAAGAACTATGAGGTGTTTATGTTTTATTGCTAGAAATACTTTACATAAGGATAAATTGATCCTAAAGGGATTAAGGCTACAAAGCATATGATGTGTAATCGAACAAATTTCTTCTCAGTAGGGATGTTATCTTTTATAAACAAATCTTTCCTCTAAGCACAATTTTAGTCCATCATCACTTAATTCTTTTAGTTTTTTCATACTCATCCCATACCTTTTTTTTGCATCAAAAAATGTCTGTCATCTTCATATTATAGCTAGCAGCTTGTTATTCATTCTCATCTAACACTGATGTAATTGTTGAGGCTTAAGTTCTAGAACCAAATACAGGCATTCCAACTCATGCCGATGCTTTACTACGTATGGCTACTTATGACGAGGGTTTTTCGCGTCAGGTGACAACTTCTCCCTATGTTCTTCCTTTTGTTACTTCCACTTATCAGTCTTCTCTCCCAATTACTGACATGTCTCGTTAAGATAGGGATGTAACTCCATTACCTAATGTAGATTTAGATGAGAAGGCACTTTTTCATGGGTTTGAAGTAGCACCACACCTTATTCCACCCTTAAAGCACTTGATACTTTGGATGGGGAGTTCTAAATGAATTCAACATTTGTTCGATCGCATTTGTATCGTACTATTCTAGATATGTTAGGCGAAGCAATGATGCATGTGAGTCGGCTATGGAAAGACTTGTCTATGGTGGACTTAATGTCAATCGTGGATGCATATGAAGGTGCGCGGCAATTATTTTTTCATATGCCTAGCCTAACACTTGTAGCAAAGAAGCCCCATAAGTTAACAGATTGCTTTTCACTTTTGCAGGATCGGGCAAAGGTTAAACAGAAAATCACTGCTTTGAAGGATGAGGTAATAGCACTTGAAAAGGAGGCTAAAGCCCTTGATATTGGCATAGAGAATATGATTGACAAGATGGATGTTGAATCCATTGTAGAGCATGATTTTGGCTCTTGAATTTTTTTACACTATTTAAAGTTCTCAAGACAACTGACAAGTAATAACTTTTGATGATTTATTTGACTAATTGCCTCAACTTTATCACTCTCTTAACTATTAAATCTATTTGTTTATTATTTATACTTAAATGATGGCAAACAACTTTATTCTTAAACAAATATCTTATGAGTGATGGCATTTATTTCACGCAAATCATTCATATCATGTAGTAATGTTATTATAATGTTAGTGAAAGGCATTACAAATGCCAAGCCTGCTATGGAATCACTTTGAACCATCATAGCCGAGATTGCTTTAATCTCATGATTTGTGTGGAATTGCAACTATTGTGAAAAGGTTGCTTTAACCTCTTACAGATGAGGCTGCTTCAAACCTAGGATTTGCATTAAGACATTACAGTTACCAAGCCTACCGTGGTATTGCTTCAATCTATACAGTTGAGATCACTTTGATCTTGTAATTAGGTGTTATAGAAGGGTGTTATGCCCACTGTGTACTAAGGGATATGTCCCTTCTAAGCAACTATAACTACTATGAGAAGGTCGTTTCAACCTTTCAAAGACGAGGTTGCTTTAACCCCTGAGTCTGAATTAAGGCATTTCAGTTGCCAAGCCTACTGTAGGATTGCTTTAATCTAGACAATTAAGATTGCTTCGATCTTGTGATTAAAAAGAAAAACAAGAGTAAGTACAATAAAGGAATAAGAATAGTATATGGGAGATTGCAACATTTTCATTAAGTTCTAAAGAAAGATTATAAGTGGAATTTCTTGATGTACTAAAAATTAATGGGAGTAACGATCGCATCAATTTTAGGGTTTCATAACTGGTAGTATTTGTTGTCATGGACTTCTTTTACTATCAAAGGACCTTCCCATTTCAACGTAAATTTTAGAGTTGGAGTACCTTTCCTTATGTACTCTACTGTATGAAGACCAACATCTCCCTGCTTAAAGGAGCACTTTCTTACTCGGCGATCATAGGCGACACTAAGCCTTTAGAGATAATTAACCAGATTGTACTTGGCCATATCTCGCCTCTTGTCCAGCGCCTCAAAGTCTAACATACGAAGTGTGTCAAGCTCTAATTCAACATTAAGAGCTAACCGTACTGATGGTATGAGGACTTCAATTGGCATTACAGCTTTCGTTCCATATACTAATGAGAAAGGTATTGCTTTCGTAGGTGTTCTTTTGGATGTCCGATAGGCCCATAGTGCTAAGGGTAGCTTATCATGCCACTCCTTATTTTTGTGTACTATTCGACTGAGGACTTTAATCAATGTTTTGTTTATTGCTTCCGCCTGATCATTTCCTTTATAGTAATACTGTATGGACTTAATGTGGTTGATGTTATAGGATTCCAGTAGTTGCTGAACATGCGCATTGATGAATGGCGTTCCATTATCCATCAATATGTGCTTCATTATTCCAAATCTATAAATTATATTTTCTTGATTTAAGCTTTAATTTGCACTTCGAACTCAGAGCGAAATATACACTGGTGTTGCTTTATGTGCTTGTTTCCTAATGTGATGTTTAGTCAATGCATCACTAAACTAGGGTCTAAACCTAACATTTCATCATATGTCTACGCAAGTGCATCTTTAAACTCTTTGATGAGATCTATCCTTTATTTCTTTCAATAGGCCCTTACTAATAAAAATAGGCCTTGAGGTTTCTCCTGGAGCTACTAAGTTTAGCCCCTCGATCTCTTCTGCTTGTGATTTCACCTGGTCTTGTAGTTGTAGAGGGTCAAGTTAGGCTTCTTGCAAATTTATGGGGTTAGGAGAGGATGCAAACACTTCCTCAGACCTTATAGACTGTCATAAACAATATACCATATGTCCATTTGACCGAGTGTAACTTTCGATCTTTACAGATTTATTACCCCCCCATTTCGTTCATCTACCCCCATGAATAGGGGGTACCTCCCTTTTCTTATCATCCTACTTTAGCACATCTTCCTAATTTGGCAACGGGTTGCCACTTAGCCTTCCTATTATCCTTTGATGCACTAATGCCATGTCGAAGGAACAAGGTTGTGCTCATGGAGCCATTTCCTTCCCAACAACAAATGATAAGAAACTGAAGCGTCGAGGACATGGAATTTAGTTACTTCTTAAATAGGTCCTACCTTGAAATCCACATTAATGATCCTTAGTGTCTTAGTAAGGACATCATTGAAGCCACAGATATCTATTGGTTGTTTCACCAATCTCCTCATGTCAAGCTTTGTGGCTTTAAAAGTTGCTAACGGTATGATGTTTAGTGAAGACCTATTATCAATAAAAGTTCACCTAATGTGATGCCCATTGAGCTCACTTTCCACATATAATAGGCGATTATGATTTGGGTTACTCATGCAAATGTTGTCACTAGTGAAAATAATCGCATTTTCACTTGCTTTTGCCATCTTACGAATCGGCTACACTTCATTACATTGCACATATTGTTGTTTGGAAAACTCTACTAAAGCTGTTGTTGTTGCAACCCTAAATTTTTCATTAAATCTGGGGAGATCAAAGAAGCTTCGGACATTTGTTGTTTTTAGTAGGGCCATTGTAACAAGATTACTTGGGATCATTTCATGATCCTTCTCTTGATTAGCAAGAGTATTTTCTTGCAATACTCTCCTATGCGCCTTTTCCTGAAGTTGATCATCTTCTTGAGAGATTATTGGATCATAGGATATCGCAATGGTAGTCCCCTAATTGTCGTATGCTGGAAGTGGGTTCCTTTAGACATCGTTGTTGTTATCAAATTCAAGCTCACCATTCTAGACCTTCTCATTGAAGATCCTTCACAAAGTCCAAAATTCCCTCATTGGGTAGCTGATAGATCTATGAAAGTGACAAAATTTTGCATCATTCTTATCTTGTGTGGTAGGTTCCCTTTCGACCCTTAGCAACCTAATCACTCCATCCTTGAGCCATCGGTCAAGGAGAGCATGCACTTTGTTCATCAAACATGGAAAAGGTAAGACTTTTGCAGCATCGTCACTCTTCGTTTTTTTTGTTTCCCTTATAACTTCCTTCTTGCACAACACTCACAAATGGTTGCCACTTCTTGCTAAGGTCACCTCTCTACTTTGTGATAGAGTTGTTAGTTCTCTGCGCATTTTCTACCAGTGTGGAGAAGGACTTCAAGGATAAATTTTTGAGATGTACAACATATTCCGTAAACATCCCCTGAATATAGATCTTAACCAGCTCTTTCTCATTTCATATATCTTGGATGTCCAAGGAGCGTACCCTAAAACGCTTAATGAAATCCATAAGATCCTCTTTTGGACGCTGCTTAATACGTCCTATATCCATAATTGTGACTCATTCTTGAGTTTTAAAGAATTTTTCAAGGAACATTTTACACATTGTTCCCCATGAATCTACAAAGCCTGGGAGTAGGTTAACGTAACACATGTATGCCTTTTCGATGAGTGATTTTGAGAACCCTTTCAACTTCAGATTGTCGTTGAGGTTATAAACATTAAGCATCTCAACAAACTTAACGAGATGCTCTTTCATACTTCTTTACTTCCTATTAAATTTGATGAACTTAGGACCGGTATAGTCCTTCAGATAATTCTTATCCACAACCATTTATGGGCACGAAAATTTCAAGTTGAATATGTTAGTAGAAGATTCTGCTCGCATTTGCCTCATAAACTTCTCCATGTCTTCCTTCATCACACAGGACAAAGCAATAGGTGTACAATTGGTTACCGCTTGGAGCATTGGCGCCAGGTTATGAGGTGCAACCATGCTAGTTGTTAGCAGCTGTAGGTTGCATCTTGAAGGGAGGACCCTCCAAGATAGACCCTTATTTCCTCAACCATAGGTGTCTAATGTGCTGGGATCAGGTGTTGAAGTAGGTTCCCAAGGTCCCGTTGTTGCCCTCCTTCACCTTTTATCGAAGTTAGGACAATTTGTTCATGTTGTTGAGCATCTTTTGGGGTGATAGCAATAGGAACAAATCCTAGGACTTGCATGATTGGTGCAAGTACAACCATCCCAGAGGATACACTAACTAGTGCACTAGTAGCAATAAGTGCCTGTAAGCTCACTCCAAGTAATGCAGTAACGTTTGCTAATGAGGTAGTTGCTATAGTCGGTATTGGTAAAGCCATACTAGGTAATGTACTAGTATTCACAATAACTATAGCTACCATGCTTAGCAGGAATTGCATGAAAGTAGTAAAAAGCTGGTTCATCAAGTGGGTATTTTCCTATATTGCATGTAATACAGGTGTATTATCAGTAGCAGGTAGTTACATAGTTCCTATTACTTGCATAGCCCCATGTGCTTGAGTAACACCAGATCCTTGTACTGTTCTAGATGCCTGTGTGGTTCTAGGCGCTTGCATGTTCCTAAGCGGTTGCATGTTTCCCCGTGCTTGCATAGTCGTTAACGCATTAGTATCTTGCATCACTTACGTTTACTCATGTTGGTTCTTATGTTCTTAAACATACCTGTCATTTCCACTCTTCTTGCATACTGGTGCCATTCCATCAAATCTCTCCGTCTTCAGTAGAGTTGCCAAATAATGTGTGGTGGGGTTGTTGTATCTAACCAATCACGTACAATAAGTGTATCGGTTGACCTAGGGGATGTCTTGACTTGATGATGCGTGGAGGGACGTCGTTAGGATGAAGTGTAGGAAGAAGAATGGGAAAACTCAACATCTTAAATGTAAACGTGTGATAGTAGATCAAACTCGGTATTCTTGATTGTTCTTGATCGAATTGCTTGTTTGATTCTCTTTGGAGTGATTCTAACAAAGCTTTAGTGTTTGACTTAAGCTTACCACTATCCTGAATCGACCAAATAAGCGAAGAAGCCTCCTATTTATAAAGTGTAGAGATTAATCTTGTTCGTCGAATGGCTTTAAGATGGATGGCTGAGATTGAGTTCCTTTATTGAAGCTTATTCTCTCTTTAGCCTTCATAGGCTTGGATATAGGTCTAATATGTTTAAGGATTTTGTCAACTAAAGAAGGTCCATTATCATTATTATTTGGTTTAAAGACTAATTGAGTCCCCTTCAGGCCCAATATGACCAAATGAAGTCTAAATAGACCTAAAAGTAATGTTTCCGAGTTTTCTTTTTACACATAAGATAACTAAGCAAGGCCAAGAGTGGAATATCTAATCCGGCAATCCCTGTTATGAGCCTACCAAACTAAATCTCGTTAAAATATCCCTAAGTAAACCAATTTTGGAAACTCTGTCATTAGCCCAAGATATTGGCTCACGGTATTAAATTGGGTTAAAAGCCCAATTACCAAAATGACCTTCTATAGAAGCTTAAAAGACATATGAGACATCTATGGAAGTGAATGGATTTCATAATGGCTACCACCATAAGAAGAATATCACGAAAATGAAGGCATAAAGGACATTAACAACTACTCCATCTTAAAGCCTTGGAGGATGTTTATATAAGAAGTTGCATAACACGAAAGAAGATACAACAAATGAAATTACAAAAAAGAGAACCGTGCTAAAGTGTCTTTCAATATTGTTCTTAGAGTACTATGCTAATCTTGTGAGGAACCATGTTGTACCTCAAAGAAAGTTGCTAATCTCTTGAAAAATTAAGGAGACTATTTAAGAAGAGTGTGAGGGAGATCCTATAAACTTATGCAATTCTATGGTACAGATTAGGAGGCAAGGTATGACAATGGAGACTATTGACCTCATCGTAACATTCTTTCAAATAGTAAAACTATGATATGGACAACCATATCCTTGGTTGTAAGATCGAAAAGCAAACTAATACATAAGGCAGAACTACTATAAATAGCTAGCTAATCTTCATGTCCTTACTCTTTTATTTTACCTGGTTTATTTAATTTTTTATAGCTTTCATGCGATTAATCTCTGAGAAATATATACGTAAAGCATTGTTAAGTATTGAGTTGAATAACTAAGAAGGGTTGTATGCAAAAAATATATAACTTGACAACAACCAATTCAACCCCCTTCTTGATTATTCACTAGTACCAATAGGCTAATCACAATGTGTGCATTGGCATACTATTTGTATGTTGCATAAACATATTATTTTGTGTTTTGGATCATGGCAATATGCTTGGAATTGAATTGCTTGATCATGTTATTATTGTTTCATTTTAAGATATACTCACTTAATTCACATTATGAGTTCAGTGCTTATTTTTCTAACTTTATGAAAGAACAAGTTTGAAGGTAGGGAATGAGTCTGGTGAAAAAGAGCGTTAGGAGCCACCTTTGAGATGTTTTACCATGAACTTTGGATTATTATATACAAATCTTGAAGCAAAGCTATGTAAACTCTAATATGATTAGAAGCATACATACTGAATGATATGAGTGAACTTAGGGACTAAGTAGTCACAACAAATGTTTAATGATATGTATGACTAGGAGAAAATGGGATGCGAGCATGTGATGATAATTGTAGAGACAATAAAGAGATTGAGATTTTGCAAATTGAACCAGTCATGAGATTAAAGTGGTTGATGAAAAAATACACCCGAAAGAAAGAAACCATTAGTAACATATAGAGATATAGAGTCTACAAAAAGAATGAAGTTTACTGATGTGAAACCTTGTTACAATTATACGAAAAAAAGGGAAATTAAAAACATTTTACTCTTACCTAAATCTTGAATTAGCTTTCTACTATTAATCGTAAATAAATAAATGCTTAGAGAAAGAAGTTGAAGTTTATAATCTATTATATAGAGAGATAGAATAAAGAGAGGAAAAAGAGACAAAATGTTGTTTACAGATATATTATTATATATCGATTAACTATTACATGAATTTTTGTGGATCATCAATTCAATCCAAAGTAGGTTTTGAAATTTGCTTCTTGTCATTGATTTTAGCTCTTGTATTGGTAGATCTCTACACTATGTTTTTCCTACATGACATAGCATCAATTTGAAGATGTAATGCTATCTAATATGGCATTTAAGAATTTCTTCTTTATTCAAGATAAAAATAATATAGTTGGTGCCTAATTATAGAACAAAATTGGTTAAAGTTGCCATTGTATTAAGAGGCAACAACCAATTTGATTAAACTGAAGTAGTGACTCACTAAGTGAAAGAATTTGTAAAGTGGACAAATATTCAAAACTTGCCATTTTATGGGACAATTTTCAAAATATTAATGCCAATGGTGTAAATTTGAGGTATTTCTTATTCTAATTATAGCTAAATGGAGTGATGATCTATGATAGATCATAAAGCACGATGAGGGAAGCCAAACAAAATGAAAAAATAAAGGAACATAAGAAAAGAAGAGTGAGAGGGAAGCATCATCGGAGAGGAAAAACCATTTCAAAGTAACATAAAAAGAAAGAGAAAAATGTAATTTTTAACTAAAAGAAAACTATTTAGTAATTAAAAGTATATGCTACAATGAACGGAGAGATCCAATATTTTTTTTCTTATCAAAAGCAAAAAAAAAAAAACCTAAAATATATGTTAAAATACGAATCTTTAGAAGATGTAGTTTCCTCTGCAAACGTAGGATCTTATTATTAATATGAAATTCAACTGCCTAGTACTGCTACTTTTAGTTTGCCAATCGTGAATGTTAATATCTGAATTTTTCATGACCACTTATTCGATTATGATGCGAATTGTACTATACCTGAACAATAGTTGAGGCAATGGGTCATATTATCATTTCCGCTATACAAACTACACCTTCGGTAGGATTCTCTTTAGGATTTTTTGTAGCATCTTATTCCCCATTCTCTTCATTTGTTCCCCAAACAATAGCAGATTCAATTAATTTTTTTTTTCATAGGACTTGATAGTCTGTTTACATATGGTCGATTAAAGTGTAAGGTTCCCTTACAAGGTCCTATACAATCCAGCATCTAGAGGCAATTACTTCTCTTAGTGATAACTTTAATAATGGTGTTGGTTGTATGGTTTTTAAAAACGAGATTAAATAACACAGTGAAATAGGCTTTGTTACTAAGAAGGTATACTTTTCGAGATGATAACAACCATCACCAAAGAAGTGACCTTACACATATCAAAACTACGATATATTAAAGCGTTAATTTTGGATTATGATATCTTTTGCCAAATTTAGCCATAGAATCTATAATGTAGAAGTAGTTTTATTAGAGCCACTTATAACAATACTTGTAATTATTGCAGCAATTTTGGATTATGATTATGTTTTGCCAAATTTATCCATGAATCAATAGCTATTTACGGAGTGTGGACATGTTCCCATGTACTATTCTATTATTTCTTGTAAGTTATATTCTTCAAGATGGAATTTTGTTTTGTTTCTTTTTTTCCATTATTGCCAAAATAAATTGATGATGAAAGCAATATTTTTAACAATTGATTTCATTAATCAGTTTTTTTTTATGCTTTTATTTTTTTTATAAAATTTTATGACTGTTTCGAAGAAGATGATTGTATTATTGACTTGGATTTACCATTAGTGCTTTATTACATAGCAGTCAATTTTTTCTTTGAGATCAACTAATATAGATTCGTAAATATATGCTATGTGTAAATTAATATTAATGTACTTGAAACTGTTCCTCAAATGTTGTGGTAAAAAATATATGAACAAAAAAATGTGAAAATGTAGAAATTAATTAAGCTTTTTACATAGCCTAGATAAATAACTTTATGGTGCTTTTGGCATTGATCAATTAACCAAAGTCAACACTATTAAATATGTGATGGCTTTTGTGACTATCTAAGCATTACACTCACTCCCCGAGTTGTTAATTTTAGAAAATAATGCAACAACATTAAAACAAAAGATATTGTATATGTGTGTGTATATATATTTAGATGGTTCTAAATTCATTATTTTCTTTTTACTACGTAAAATTTTTTGTCTTTAAAAATGTATCATGACTTAAGTGAAATTTCAAAGTATATCTATTAAATGCCAAACTAAGTTTTTAAACTTATTATTTTAGCATAGGTATCCAAAGTTTGTTGTGCAGTTACTATCTACATAAACCAACCTATTTTTCAAGTATGAAAATACTTCATCCGCCTTAACAATAATACAATAGAAAGAAAGAAAAGAATTCACTTCTTTACTTGCTACGCTAGACTTCAATGAAGATGCCCGCAAAAAGAAGAAATATATAAATATATGTTTATATAGAAACATATGATGCTTTTTCTAGTCATTATTTTTTATGTTAGCGAATAAATTAATGCTTATAGGTTGTATTTTTGTTATAAATTTTTCTGGATTTCATGAATTGAGTCTCTATATGTGCATTTAAGTTTCAAAAGTTTTTAAAAGCATTAATTTGAAAATACAACCTTGAAATATGACCTAATTGATGTAATGACACAATGTCAAAAATTTTTAAAAGTAACAAAATTTTGAAATGTTTATGGAAAAACAAAGAGAAAATCATCATAAAAATTGTACAAAGTTCAGTCATAATTATAAAGAAAAAGGAATACAAAAATGTTTTCTTAGAGTGACCTTTGGACAAAATTTGTAATTATTGCGATAAATTTGGACTTTTATTACTATTACCAAACTTAGTCATGAATTAAGAATTAATTGAAAGTGTATGGACATCTTTTAATGTTCATAAGATGTCCATATTAGCTCTACATCAATATTATTTTTCAACATACAAAAGACTTTTGATAGTGTACGTATTGTATTATGCTAATTGCACAATATTAATTTTGTAGTTGATGTAATGACATCTTATAGCTAGTATGGAAATTAGAAATCATCCAATATTTTAGGATTTTTTTTTTTTTTTGCCATAATCTCTTAGGAGTTTCAAAAGATATATAAAATATTGCTTAAACCCCACGCTATAAGGTAATGTTTAGTTACATAACTTTAATGGGACAAGATTGGATAAAAAATTTTATCCATTGTTTGCTTTGCTATTGTGATTAGGTTACAAAAAAGAAAAAAAAAGAAAAAAAAAAGAGAAAAACCAAAGAACTGGATAAAGCCTAATTCTTTTTCCTTTAGAGACTCCATACAAAAATCAAAGTCACTAGACAAAACTTAATTTTTCTAAAAAATCTTAAAACTATCCTTCAAGCACACCCCAAAATCAAACATACGCTATCTTATTCCTTTACTCTATGTAAGTATCCACGCCAAAGCCTAAGCGACTAATCTAGGCTCTTTTGCAATTTATATCTAAAAGAAGGCTTTAGTTTGGTCATAATTAATCCTGGTACTCAACTTTAAACCCTAAACCCTAACTTGATGCTCAGCAATAATCTGTGTTATGTGTTCTTAATAACATTTCAATTGCTGAGATGTATTCGTGGATGCTAAGTTTGTCTTGCTTTCATTACACGGCCATTGGTACTTGAAATTAATGTTCAATTGATTTCTATGTGATTTGCTACCCTATCAACCGTGAATGATCTCTTACAATTATGTTTATGTTCACATATCAATCATAAACGAGCTTTTACGACTATGTTTGTATTTGCTTTTTCTGCTTGGATATCTATAATTCTATAATCTTGAAATTTTCTATGCAATTTAAGTAACTAATTTGTGTTACAACATGTAGTTTAATGAAGATTTTAATAGGAATGAAAACATTGTTTTGTATTTGATTTTACTTGATGCAATGGGAATGGTGGAAACTAATGCAGAATGGACTCAAATGAGAGATAATCTAGTACAAAAAATGTATGATGAGTGGAGGGGGTGTCATAGAAATTAGAAAATTGTTTCATATTTGTAATTGTTTTGGTAATGTATGTTAGACCATTCATATTTGTACTTTCTTTGGTTATGTATTTTGGATCATGCATTCTTTGGTTATTGAAATTTTTTAGGGTAATGTACAAAGTTGAACTTTTTTTGTCTCAATGCATTATAATTTTAGTGGATTTACAGTCATGAATAGTAAAGACAAAATATGTAGGCATAATTGTAGTGAGAATGAAGAAGAAATACTACTTAAAGTGTTAGAGAGAATGACACTTTTAAAAGCGAAATGAAGAAATATATTCGTTAAGTAAGTCTTAAAATCAAGCAAATTATTAATAAATTGAATAGGTAGTTAGTTAAATTGTCTAAAGTGCTTGATATGATGAATAATAGTGGATTCGGTTGGGATGACAAAAAAAAAAATGTGATAGTGGATAGTGATCAAGTCCTTTTAGAGTATACATAAATATATTCAACAGTTTGTCTATTCTAAAGTACATTCTCTTCTTTAATTCTACTTATCATTTATAATCACTTAAATTTCTATGTAGAAATATACAAAGGTTGGTAATCATACGAATAAGGAATTTAAATAGAATAAAAGATTACAAAATATCTTTGGAAAAGATAAAATAAATGGCAAAAGGGCAAAGACACCTAATGCTCTAAAAGATATGTAGATTGATGATAATTTTGAAGAAAAGATAAAATCAACGCCACAATGACTTAGATCTCATAACAATGTCTCATGTAGTGATTCATTTACACTACCCTCTCACAAGCATTGTATGGTGGATTATGCAGCATAATCCACTGCAACATTTGAAAAAAGTATAAATGATGTCAGAAGTGATTTCTCTTCACTTATAAGAGAAATGGGAAACACTCCAATAAAGGATATTGTTGAAGAATTGCATACTCTAGGATTATCTCAAAATGAAGAGTTGAATATTTTAATGAAAATGGATGAAAATCCACACTATGAGAATTTTTTCTAAAGACTCCAAAAAGAGTAGAGACTTGCTTTTGTTAAGTGTCTAATTGGTTGATTTTGAAACATAATTAGATCATTTGGCTAATTAGTAGTTTTTGAACAACATGTGCTTGTGGGCAAACTTATTAGAATATAAACTTTTGTTTTCGGTTGATTCTAAAAATGCATTTGGAGCATTTGGTTAGTTAGTAGTTATTGAATGATATGTGTTTACATGTGAACTCTATTGAGAATATCACTAATGGACTTTTGTTTTCATGTGGCATACATATATTTTGTCAATGTATCATTTAACGATTACAATATATGCCAAGTATATTGTTAATTGCTATATTGGGAATATTGGTTTGATTATTAATTAATATTATAACTAATAAATTTTAGAAAAATTGTTGTAATTTATTGAATTGTTATTATATTATAGTATATATTAGGTTGTTATAATATTGAGTTATTTAATAATATTTTTATTAAATATTGTAAAAAATATTTTAGCTTGTAATACAATAATTAATTTTTTTATAGCTAGCAAATCTATAGCTTTTATTTAATATTGTATATAATTTATTTAATCATATGAGTCTAATAATCCATTCAAATTGTATTTCAAATAATATGAAAATGTAATTAAATATATATATTAAATAATATTAAGAGTATAAATGTTAAAATACAATAATAAGTTTGGTACTTACTTATACCAAATAAAGGACAATACATAATTTTGTATTCACTCCTGTCCAAACCAAATAGTATAATAGACTTGTGCTGCTTAGTGCTCTTTATATTTGCTTTGTCTAGTTCTCTTTATCTAGTCTATTCCTTCCAACCAAACCATACCTCATAGTTATAACTCTTCCATAAACTTATTTTGTATGTTTTAGAAACCATTAACCCTCTTCTAGAACTAATGAGAAAATAAGTTTTAAGAAGAGTTGTAACTCTTATAACTTGCCCTCTTTTTCAAAACTATCCAAAAAATTAGGTTATTCATAATTTCCATTTTCCCTATGAGATGCCATTATATCAGCTATATCGTATATTTTTCTTCTCAGCTGGCAAAAATTCTCCTAGAGTTTTACTTGTGGCCCTCTTTAATATCAATACTGTAATTAGTATGCCAGCATAGTATTTGCAAAATCTATTAAGAGTAATTCAGAGAAAAGTAAGGTTTTTAAATTTCAGTCTAACATAAGATAGACTTACTCTCATTAGAAGATTTAAAATTTTTTTTCTCTTCTTTTTTCTTTTGAAAATAATCTTTAATTGAGAGTTTACTGGTGTTTTTAACATGTAAAAAATAATAATTCATTTAAAATTTATCCTTCAAAACCCCCATCACATTTGACAGCTAGTATAGAAGCACAATTATATTTCCTTACGATGTTGCCAAACAACCCCCTTGCATCGTGCTTTGGTATTTCCGTTATTGCAATATCTACCTAAAATAGTTAAAACTTTAGAAATTATTCATAAAAGGGATTGGAAAAGAAAAAAAGGTAATAAAGGAGGCAAGTGAATCATCTCTAATATTATTATCCTCGCATGTTCGAACATTTTCTTGAACTTAAGCACAATCAATATATAGGGGAAATTAGCAGTTACCAATTTAAAAAAAAAAAATCTCCTAAGCTTTATAAATAATTTTCTAAGTCTTCCCCATGAGGTTACATTGAACTAATTCATCAATTTTTTTATGCAATCAAACATGTATAGGATTAGCTAAAACCATCCAAAATGAGAATAAAAAACACAAAATCGAACAATTAGCATCCTAATATGCATATTACTAGATCCGCTTTTCCATAGATATTCAATAAAAAAAAAATGTTCGAGTGGCCAACTACATTCACATTTCCAAACTAAATCTGTAGATTCAACCAAAATTCACATTTCTAAACAAAATATGCAATTATCAATCACAAACTAAATGAGATTCCACCATATCGTAATAATGAAAAATGGAAAACAACAAAAATAAAGCAAAAGAAGTACACAAATAAACTTGGAACATAGAAAAAAAATCAAAAGTTCCTAAATCATCATAGAAAAGCATCAAAGAATTATATATATCTAATATGTGTGCATCAAAAGTTCTAAACTATGATAGAAAATTACATATACATTTAAGTTCTAAACATATTTATAAATATCAATTTAGTGTTTAAAAATGTTTTAAAAAATTATTTGAAATTTATAAGCTAAAGTGTTACAGGATTTAATGTATCTCTAAGTTCTTGGCCTGCTAAGAATGAAATCCAAATTATACAAGTGTTTAACCAAAATACATAACAATCTTATAGAACACAAGCTTTTAAGTAAAGAGGACGTAGAATTTCCTTTCTTTTTTATCATTAATTAATTTTGCCAACAAAAAAAAAAAAAAGCAAACATAAAAAAATTTTATCTTGAGAATATAATTTGCAAGAAATTATAGATTAGTACATAAGAATATCAAAAGATGTCCATACTCCATACTTTCTCACTGTTGAGTGATGGATAAATTTGGCAAAAAATAATTATAATCTAAAATTGTCACAATAATTGCAAGTCTTGTTATAGGTGGCTCTAACAAAACAATTATTATATTGGGGGATTTTCTTTTTTCACTTACACAAGTTAAAAAATAACACCAATATTGCATAAGGACATCAACTCCTGATCACGGCTAAATTTGCAATAATCATAAACCAAACTTACCGCAATAATTATAAGTTTTATTGGAGTAGCACTAATAAAATGATTCTTATATTCTTTTTCTTTATACTTATGGCTAAACTTGAACAACTTTTATCATAATTTTCTCTTTCTTTTGCCATAATCATTTCAAAATTTTTTTTACTTTCCAAAAATTTTGAATCATATCCCTTGCATCAACTAAGCTAGAATTCAAACTACATTTTCAAATTGATGTTTGTGAAAATGTTTAGGAGATTTGTTTATAAAGCTCAATTCACAAAATCATGGAAGACGTAGAATAAACAAATCAAAAGTACAAGCATGTATTTATACATTGAAACAAAAAATAATGGTAGAAAACACATCAAACATTTTTAAATCTACATATATTTATACCGATTTTGTTGTTGGTCAATTTTGGTCTTGCAAAAAAAAATGAAAGGTTAAAGGCGGTGCTAACGCTAGTTCGATACAGTCACTTTAATACCTAAGTGAGTATTTGAGTTAAAAGTAAGTGAACAAAAAGGCTTAGAAAGTTAAAGAGCATAAGAAAATCCTTACAATGCTTTCTTTCCCTTATTTGTAGGTACATATCAAATGTTTGTAATAACAAGTAATCATTTGTCATTGATCACGTGGCAACTTCTTAATTAAGCACATGCCTAGAGAACAAGAGTAGTGGTCGGATATATAATAAGGTCGTATAAGGCCACAACTATTTGTACCACTTTTCAAATTTAAAGAGTATATGCAAAATATATATCTAGGATGGTGGTGTGAGAGCATGATAGGTTGTTTAGGAGAAAATTCTAAGTATTATGTTACTTGTGGTCAGGTTTTGGGCTTGGTACCCCATTTGTTTCTCATGGTTACAGCATTTTAGGTATAAGATACTATTATTACTTATATTTGTTTAAGATAGTGAAATATAACCAAACTAAATAATTATTATTTGACCATTAAATAAAGAGTGTTGCTTATACTTAGTTAGGCCTAAGGGAGGAAGACTAGTGATATTGGGATGGTACCCCAATAATCTATGCACGAAGGTATCTTGAGTAAAGTTCTATATAAAAATAATCCAGATAGATTTAGATGGATTCTTGGTTTTCAAAGTGTTACAAAGGATCCAATATATATATATATATATATATATATATATGTATGTTTGCATGCATGTATGTATTTATGTATGTATGTATGTGTACATATGTGTGTGTATGTGTATTGCTTGTCAGAATCATGAGTTACTCCAAGTTCTAAGATGCTAAAACTGTGGTTTCTAAAGTGTTAAGGACCTAATGTATGTGGGTGCACGTGAATATATGCACGTATGTATGTGTATGTGTGTGTATTGCTTACCGGAGTAATGAGTTACTCCAACTTCTAGAATATTGGAATTGTGTTGGTTGCCAGACAAAATAAAAAGATGATAACCTATTGTTGTTTCATTTAATCATTTGAACTGCATTTGAATGTGTCTTTGCTTGTACACATGCTTATGTATGTTTATCCCATAATAAGCATTGCTCACCCTTCAAGGAATTTTTGTTTTTAGTTTTGCAAGCAGGATATGAGGATTATAAGCAATACATTATGATGATTATAGCTATCAGGATGCGAATTAGGCTAGAGAATATGACTACTATTATGATCATGGCAGTAGAGCTATTTAAATTTTATGATTGATTCTCTAGAGATTAAGTATTGATTATTATGATTGTCTATTTATGTTTTTTTACTAGGAGAGTCACTTGAGATAGTAGTGGATAATTTAAGTAAAGTTGTTTTGATAGTTTGTTTCTTGTTAGGAGTTTAATTTTTTAGAGATTATTATTATTAATTTCAAATAAGAATTGGTCATGTTCTCTTTCTAATTAAAAATAACTATAGCTAGATGTCTTGAACTTTTTGTGTATGGGAGACAATTAAGGATGTAAGGTATTGGAAGTTCCCAATTGGAGAACTTTCTTATTTTCATTTGACTAGAGAGTAATCAGTTTTGGAGATGCTAGTAAATTGTCAGGTTTCAGGTTGCCTAACATGTTAGCAGAGTCTAAAAACACGTAGTAGGTCGTAGTATCCAAAGTTCTAGGGCATTACGACATGTCAAACCTACCACAAGCGTATCAAATCGATAGCTCTAATACCATTAATGTGGTATGTCCAATAAAATGAACTAGGTTGCTCACAAAAGGATGGTACGTAGCTAACCAAACCCAAACTAAAATTAAGTACTATGAGTATTATTGTATGGGGATGTTCGGAACAAAAATTAATGGGCATGGACATAAATAAAATTATATTTGAATTTCTAGTGTCGAATGCAAACTAAGTTGTAATTGAGTTGATGATGGATATTACTTACAATTTCAATGTGAGCATAATCATAGATATGATTGATAAGAACACAAAAGAAATTAAAGGGGGTTAAGACACTTAATAATCCAAACTCATAATAAGTCCTAACATTGAAGACGATTTGCACAAGTTGGCTACTAAAAGCGAACTGTAAAACACTAAAATAAATTCCTTATATGTTTGATGGCAAACTTGTATATAAAGTCAATGTTGACAAAGTGAAAGCGTAAGAAAACAAGCTGCATTGACCTTAGAATACATAAGCTAATAGGTTAGCCACACTTGGTCAATCGAATGGTAGGAGGGGTTTTCTCGATGGTTAGTGTTTTTCCTTTTCCGATTAGATGGAAGATTAAAGTTGGTCGGATGGGATTGTAAACAAGTTAAATGGCTTACTCTTTGAGTGAGCAAATTGGATAGGGATGTTTGGTCATTAACATAGCCTTCCCCAGGCCGTCTTTTTGTGGTTCTTTTGCAACTTAAGAAGCTCTAATGATCAAATCACAAGCTCAACTCAATGCTTTGCTCGTTAGTAAGTTGTTTGGCTCCATGATCGCATCATTAGGTTAGGATCCGATTCCGACTAAGGCTATTTATAAAGATAAACCAAACAAAATTGAAAAACAAACTAAAAAAGAAACTAATTGCAATTCCTTTATATTTTGATTCGATTCAAAGAGAATTCAAATAGTTTATGGTTCAATTCAGAGGGTCAAACCAAACCAAACAATTAACCTAAATGGACCACTTCATAGTTGCTACTCAATATTTATACATACATACATATATATATAATAGCATATTTTTATTTGCGAATGCTAGCAAACATATTCAACTCAACAATCCTTTATGGCAAAAAAGGAAAATGAAATCTAACCCAAATTATAAGAAGTTGACTCCTGTTCTTCCATGCCTACACTTCTTCATTAGTCTCAATTTCTTAAACTCATATAGTCTCACTCTCATCTCTTAGTCTTTCCTCAATCTTTGGATTGGCAAAACTTGGAGTTTTGTAAGTACACAGTCCTTTACTTCTCCCAACGTCCTTATTACGTAATGTAGATGTTATAGTAGAGAATTAACAAGATTTTTTTGGATAACAAGTTGAGCTTGCTGGAGGGGAATTATTATATATAAATATTCTTTTTATTTGCATATATACATTAAAATCCATTTATTAATATTTTTTTTTACTTGAAATCTTAAATCAAATTGTATAAGTAAAAATTACAGCGAAACATGTGTATTATGAATAGTAAAAGTAATAAGAGAAACTAAATGTTTTTTAAAGCAGCTTTAATCAAATTGAATCGAATTAAACCACTTTTAAAGTAATTTGATTTTGAATCCCAAGCTATTAAAAGTATTTTAATTTACTAGGATTTTAAGCCAAACCGTTTTGAATGTGTTTAGTTTAATGGATACTATTAAGTGAATCAAATTGAACCAGGTTGAATTGATACAGATTTGGGAGTATGGCACTGGGGAAAGTCACGGTTGAGCTATTTAATTAGCTTCACAGAATCAGATTCCATAATGATTTGCACTTAATTTATGCGACTTACTGTTTTTCTTTTCTTTTGGTAATGATGATCTACGACTTAACTCGATCAAAAGGGGATGCAAGACTACGCGTATTTGCATTTTAAATTTATAAAAGAAGCAGTCGGTGCAGAAGTGGTAGGGATGTGACGGTATTATATTAAAAAAAAAAAAAAAAAAAAGCCATAACAATCCATTATGTGAAATGAGCACTATATATTTGATCAACATGACCTCGGCCTCGATTAAGGATGTAACAGAAAAATGGTATTTTATTTAGGATATATTTTTACGATTTCCGTTGAAGTAAACCACTAAAAAATACATACACCAACAACCCTGCTACATTGACCAAAGGGAATGTCTGCCACTGCCAAGAATAATATATAAAAGGTTAAAATGAGAAGAAGGAATAAGAATATATTTGCACTGCGATAGAAAATTCTCTATCTTTTTTCCGTCTCTCTCTTTCCACGCAGACTTTTCTTTCTTAATTTGAGTTTCTATTAAACGTGTTTGGAAAGTGGAATCATTCCCATGCAGTTGGCTTTCGTTTACTTTGAGACAATGCTAAAATTATTATTTAACGGTTTTCTATTTTAATTTTTCAATCAAATTTTTTAATGCTAAATCCACTACTTCACTTCCCATCTCTAATAAATATTTGCCATATCAACTTTCTAGAGAGATAGTGAAAGTATTAAATTTAGCAAATAAATTGTTAATTTAATGTGATATTTAGTAATTTCAAACTTTATACGAAAATATTAGAGAAACAAAATTTCAATTAAATATGATATGTAACAATTCTGAATTTCATGAGCAAAATTGAAACACATTTAAAGCTTTAATAACAGTTCTCACATTATCCCTTTATAAATAAGGAAGAAAAAAGAAAATTTCCTGGTGGGAATTGTATCTAGATTGATCTACCATGCTCCTTGTACTTGGCCTCACGACCTAAATAAGTTCATTAATTTTCTTCTTTGCTCAATTTGTTTGGTGTGCAACTATCACTATCAATAACTCCCCCAATAAAACAATCGAGATGCAATAAATGTTTGCGTCTTATTTCATAAAAATACATGGTTTCCCAACTGAAACTTTAGGGTCCTTTATATAAGGAAAAGGCATCTTATCTTCAAATTGATAAAAAATTCCAGATAAGAGATGAGAAAACTAGGACCGCACTAGGCACAATATGTATTATCACGTGTCTTGCTAATCATCAACTTGGTTTTGCAGCTCCATGGGTATCAATAATAGAGTGCTTGATTCCAACAAAGGGGCTAATATCATTGAAGTGAACTTTTATTATTCTTATCTTCATCAACCATTTTAAGGAATCCAATGACATTAATATTCTCCTAACTTAACTCTTAAGCCAGTATTTACATGAGACAGGTTATAGAGTAATGTATAGTGTGTATGAGCGAAAACACAAAACGAACCGACAATACTGTATCCGAGTTCTTTTGTCTACATTATTTATGGCGAAAAGGATGCGGTACTAGATTTTACGAAACTAGGCCATTTTTTCCAAAAGAAAAAAAAGAAAAAAAAAAAAAAGAAAGAAATAGAAAAATGTAAGTTATTGCAATAGGTAACTGTCGTATTTGAGTATTTGTCGGTAGTGATTGGGTTTTGCATGTAAAAGGCTTGTAAAATAATACACTGTGAGGGAATGTTGGAAGTTTGTCCGATGTAGTCACTTTAATACTTAAATTAGCAGCGAGGCTTTTGAGAGTAGAAAGTACTTTATAATAGTAGGCAAACTTGGTCCACAGAGTGTAGAGAGATTTACTGCTAGGTAGTGAACTGGTATTTATAATGAGATGGCGCTGATAGTTGAAGGTCAGTTAGTAGGAAGAGATTTTCTCCCACAAGTACGGGAGAGTAGGGTCGTAGTATCACACGTGTCTCACTTATTCCGGATGTAGCCGTTGGCACAATATTTTATCCATATTTTGTGCATTCTAACCATTATAAGGTTTATTGGGCTTGATCAATCTAAACCTAAGGCTTAAGCCCATAAGGACGAGCCCTAAGTGACAAGACATATCAAGTCCCGACTGACCTAAGGGGCTCATGTCTAAAGAGCCCTGTCAACACTTGCCCCGCCTTCCGGTAGTCTCTTTGCTAAGACAAAGGTAAGGAGAAGTGATATATGAGCTGCTCAAGCATATGATTGATTTGACTCAAAGGAGCCCAACTTAGCACTACGATGCCAACATGGTAAGGGTATAGGTCCAAGGTGGGATGGACCGACGGAGTTAGCAATTATTTCGAAGTGGAGTGCCGAAAACCCAAGTGAGACTAAGTCTTGGTTAGGGTGTCAAAGCAAGACACCTTCACATCTCATTAGGTAGGTACTTCAAGGCTATTAACTGGTCTAGTCGAACAACACTAGTCATGGATAGAGCAAATGCGACTGCACCGCGTCCTTATCATGTCGACCAAGTGAAAGTTAAATGGGCCTAAAGGAAACTTCTTGTCGAACGAACTTTTTCAAATTGTAACCTTTGCGCGCCCGTTTTCCGTACATTTAATGTGATGTGACAAGTGTCATGTTGTAGCAGACTAGTATACAACTACATATGCTTTGCCTTTTAAAGGTGATCATCTAATCAAAACTCATTCGACATGTCTGTTGTGCAGCATTCCAAGGGATTCATGTTTATACAGATCCCTATAACCACCTGTACGGCTTCCTAGATATTTTTCCTATAAATAACAAGGTTACAACGAGAGACTACTTTTCTGCAATCTCTTTATTTCACTACCGTATATTCTACTTTCTTCCTTCAAAAGCTTTCTAACTCTCATCTTCTTCATTGCCTTTCGCAAACATGTCAACAAACACAAGTGAGGTGAGTTGTAACTCATCATGATTCAACATTACTGGCTTCGAAACAACAAGGAGTGATCCCTACCCCCCGTGGCGACAGAGAGGATGAAGTCCTATTGCTAGCACAACTTGACAAGCATACTAGGATGGCCATAAAAGCACTGGATAAGGCCAGGATTATCAATACCATCCCAAGGGATGTATATGTAAAATCCCCCCCTCTGACCCCTCCTAAGAATTTGTTCAATGCATCTGGGATGGGCAAGGGGCCTAGCGGCCGATTGAGTAAGAGTAAACAATCCGCCCCTAGTTGGATTATAAGTAACTTCATTGTTATTGAGGTAATCCTTAGGTGGCATATAAGATTGTTGAGTAGAGACGAACGGGTGGCCTTGTTATTAGGGAGGTGCTTCGTAGTGTTTAAGAAGTGCTTAAAGTTTAGGCAGTTCCTTCCTCCAAGTTGCTTCAAAAGGAAATTCTTTAACTACAATTGGTACAGTCTATTGCAAGTCCCTCTTAATAGGTGAAGGGTGTTGAAGGCTTCCCAAGCACTCTGTATATACCTGGTGGTTAGGGTTACTCCCGAGCTCTTCAATCATTTGTACATATGTAAAGCCTGCAAAACAATACACTATAAGAGGATGCTAGGGAGTGGCCATGCCTCCAGCTGCACTTGGGAAAGAAGCTGTTCTATGGCTTCGTAAATTCAGTAAAGGGCTAGTAAGACGAGTATGTAATGGTTGAGCTGCCTAAGGAGGCAAACTTTTAGATACGGTGGACTGAGATGGTCCAAATCGGGGGTGAGAAGAGGCTCGGTCCCAGTGATATAGAGGCTGCCTAAGAGATTATGGCCTTCATGGTGCTTAAACACGGCTAGGAGATCAATGCTGCGAAGACCATGGAGAGGTACTTCCGGTATTCGGTATTCGATATCCGAACTCTTCCCTAATATGAAGAAGGCTATGGTGAAGAAATGGGTCAAAAGTACACATTCGTTATTTTTGCAAACATCTTTATTTGTTGTGCTAGTGTAGGGGTACTTCATTCAACGTTTCTGTTAAATTGGGGATCTTTCCTTTCCTGTACCGATTATAGTAGACGAATGATAGTGGTTGTTTCTTTTGGTTTTGCCTTCCTTTTCTACTTTTCTTACTATTTGAATTCAACTTCTTATAGGCAAAAATTTGGCTATTAGGGCTCCTCGTCCCTCTATAGATGAGTTGATGAGCTACCACCAAGCCAGAGTTAGGGTAAACCAACTAAAGGGTAAGGCAATACTGGCGAAGCCAGGGCCTGGGGACACTAATAAGGTATAACCGAAGGCTGTTCCTCAAGGGACTCCCATCGGTATATGGGACAAGACACTGGATGCAAAGCCTTTGGGCATGGCTCTACTTGCACTTGCCTTCATCCCCTCCACTGAGTCCATTATCATGGGAGATGAAGGCCCTGATGCGGAGGGGCCTAATGTTTAGAGCTTTCCCCTCGGAGGGTGAGGGAAGAAGAAATGACTAAAGGAGCTACCTTGCCTCAGGTGGCTGGCCAAAAGAGGAAGGCTCTCAAAATAGTTGAGGAGCCAAGGCTTAACGCCAAGAAACAAAGGCCCTTAACGAGGGCACCTTTAAGTTAGGGAAAATGGAATGAGTAGCCGACAGCTCATTCCTACTAATGTGTGGACGACCTAAGGGATGAATTTTTTTACGTCCTAAATAACTTTAGGTTGTTGAGGATCGAGTCGAACTCATTCTAATTGGTGCTATATGCCTCTTGGGATGAAGAGTTCTTGAGGAGTGCTCCTGAGATGGAGATGAAGAGGGCCAAGGAGAAGCTCTTGAGGCTGAAGTAGGAGGTTTGTGCTAATGATCTCACACTGCGGCACCAAACAGTTGGCTACCAGGCTTCAATGGGGTCTTATACCCTTGGTGATTAGGCTATCCTCGAGGGGCTCTCCAAGGAAGGTAGGGACGACCTCATGGAGATAGCGGGCCACTTAAGTACGCTAATGCAGCAAGTAAGTCTTTGTTACTTGTGTATGAACGTGCATCACTTATTGTTGTGTTAATGGTGGCCCTTATTTTCAATTTGCAGTACTACGGTTAAGTGCTGCTTCAACTGAATAAGTATGATGCCACCTAAAAGAGATAAAGGGCTTTAGGGAAGTGTTGCGTCAAGCTAAGAAGCATCTGTGAGAGGCAAAGTCCTTTACAAATAAATATTTGGAAAAATTCTCCAAAGCTAAACGGCGCTACGTCGCTATTCTGTAGAAGTATCGAGGCTTCAAGCATGGCTAAAGGATGCACAGCGAAAGAAGGATAAGGTCAAGAAGGCAGCACAAAAGGGCGACAACCTAAAGGCTCAACCAGAGGATGAGTAGAGGACCAAGGCTCGGCTCTCTCGGTGGCTAGATGAAGAGAAGGAGGCTAAGGCCCAAGTCAAGAAAGAGAACGTCAAGCTGAAGGCGTTAATCTCAATGCTTGAAATTGAGTTGGCGATGAAGGTGTTCAAGTGTAAAAGTGCCAAAGCTACTTTGTTGGAGATAGCTTGTTTGAAGGTTGAGTTGGAGCAGCAAGTTCAGGAGCTGCAAGAGAAGGTTTTGGAGATAGAGGAGATCATCTTCAAAATAGAGGGTAAGGAGGTCCTCAGCGACGCCGCCTCTAAAAAGGCTATCACCAACTATTGGAAGACCAAGGAGTAGTTGGACAAGCTGGAAAACTAACCCACCGACTTCACATGCTATACTAAGAAGGAGGTGCTCTCTCACTATCCGAACCTTAATATGAGCTTCATCAACTTCTTGGATTCCCTAACCTTCAACGAGAAGAGGGAAGCCCTAGCGCAAGAAAGGGAGGCCACTCAGGCAGCCTTTGATGTTTCAAGTGCTCCATCTGCTACTAGGGTCGGGCAAGGTGCTTCCACATCCACTTCTGCCCCAACAACCTAGTAAGAGGCTACCTTAGAAGTAGTTCCTCAAGATAATCAACCTCTAGGCGACCCTCCTACTACCCGTTGCTCGCAACCTTTAACCTTCGCTCTGCTTGAAGCACCGTTAGATCAGCACTTTGAGCATATCGAGGCTCTAGATTTTTCTGAGTTACCAAAGTTAGCTGATCCAAGGCAATAGTGTTTTTTTTTTTCCTTTTTTTAAAAAACATATATATACTGGGCTAGGATTTTTTCCTTCACTATGTAACTTGACAATCTATGAATGAAAATTTTTTACTTGCCTTCTTATTATACGCCTACTTCTTCTTACTTTGCCTTAGAATATATTTTCGTACGAATTCCTCTGTATAAGGGGAGTTTACCCTTGCTAAGGTTACTCGAGGGGGTTAGGTCAGTGGCGTTCTAACTTTCCTGAAAGATGGAAGTTCCTCTATGCAAAGGGTGTTTCCCTTTACCATTGTTACTTGAAGAGGTTGGGTTTGTAGTGTTCTGACCTGCCCGAAAAATGGGAGTTCCTCTGTATAAAGGGTGTTTTCCCTTGCTGAGGTTACCTGATGAGGTTACCCAATGGGGTCAAGTCGATGGCGTTCCGACCTGCTCGGTAAATGATCCATATGCCCTTTTGTGGGCTAGGATGGTAATAGAAAGAAGAGAGAAAGAAAGAGAGATAGACAACTGATTATGAAGTAAATTGTTCCATTTCATTATTTTAGAAAGATATACACTAGAATATGCTAATTAAAATGAAGTCGAAGATTATCAGCATTCCATATGCGTTAGATGAGCTCACCATCCAATGTTTCCATTCTTTGTGGTCCATTGCCCAAGCTTTCCCTTACTTTGATGAGGTTATCCCAATTAAGGGTGTAAACACTTTGTTTTTGTCAATTTTGTTAATTGAGCTAAGTTAATAAATAAACAGAAAAATAAAATAAAATAATAAAATTAAATAAAAAATTAAAAAACGAAATTTAAAAGAAAAAATGAAAAATAAAAAATGAAAAGAAAATCAAGTCAAGTCGTAGCAAGTTAAGTCATAAGTTAAATCGTGTTATGTTAAATTGAATTGAATTGGATTGGATTGGATTAGATTATAGGATTAGGTGACGATACAGGCTCAATTAATTTTGGGCCAAACCAATATAAAATAAAAATTCATCTAATTTAGGGGCTCAAATCAGATTAAGGAATTATTAAGCTAAATTGTAGTGGATCGGATCGGGCCTAAAAAGAAAAAGCCTAAACTAACTGGGGTTTATAGAAGTTAGGGTGAATCTTTGAAGAATCGCGATTGTATCTTTTGTATCTTCGATATGAAAGATTTGATTGTGAGTTTATAAATAGCACATCAATGGGGGACTTGAAGGAGGTTTTTTTTTTCAATCACAGTCCACACCAAACTATCACACGTTACCACGCATCACCACGTGCCACCCATAATACCACATAACCACTACACGCCACCATATACCACCACACAGCCACCGACGCGTTGCCCACAACACCACACAACCACTGTAGCACCGCCCACTGTCGCCTACAGCACCACCGCTCAAACCAAAGCCACTACTGTCGCCCACAACATCGCCCATTGTCACCCACAACATCGCCCACAACATCACCTACAATTGCTCAACTCTTGACTGCATCGCCCACAACATTGCCCATTATCGACCATAGCACCGCTCGTGATCGCCCACACATGTATAGTCTCACCCAGTGTCACCAGATCCATCATCCATAGCGCCCGTGTGCTCACCAATCGTCACCTATAAAGCCCATGCCCTTGCTCGTGCTCGCCCAACGCTTACCAGTGTAGCCTAGATCTTTGTTGCTATCGCCTAAATCCTTACCTACGCTTGCTCATGCTGTCGCCCAAATCTTCGCCCATGCTGTCACCCAAGCTCTTGCCCAGATACCTGCCCATGCTCACCTGGGCTGTTGCCCGTACTGTTGCCCACGTTCACCCGCATGATTCACCCACACGCTCGCCTAACTCTTGACAGTTCGACACTAGGTAAATTTTTTATTAATTTTTATTAGTTATATTTTTTATTATTTTTTTTGTTTAAGTGCAGGTTTTTTTTTTTTTAGTTATTTTATTGCAAACTTTTTAGTCATTCTAATAAAATTTAATCGAATTAAAATTTTTGAAATATTATGCTTTTTTAAATAAAAAAATATTTTTGACACATAGTGGTTTTGAAAAATAAAAAAAAAATCTTTATTGAGTTTTTAAAAAAAAAATTAGTTAGTTAAGGTTTTTTTCATTAAATTTGGAAAATTAGATTTATTAGGTTTTTTCTTCTTCTTAAGATAATAAATTAATAAAAAACGTAAACCTGATTTGGTTTTCAAAATAAAAATAACCCACTCACTAAAAATTTTATAAAGAAAAAACTACGGCCGGTTTGATCCCGAATAGCGGGTACGTAAGTACCTTTAGGGCAATCGTCTAAAAATTAAAAAAAAAAAACTTTTTCCCTTTTCCTTAAAAATTTATTTTTAGTTACATTTTGTGAATTTAGGTACATTTTTAATATTTTTAGAAAGATTACAAAAATAAAGCCCATTAGTTTTTTTTTTAGTTTTCACATGGTAACTTAATCTTAATAAGTTAGCCTCCAAACACAGTTTTTAAGTTCAATTTTCCAAAAAGTTAATTTTTTTAGAATATTCTCACCCAAAAATCTTAATTTTTTTTTTTTTTTACCAGTTGAACTAGTTGGCATATCCAATTTTTAAATATTTTTTAGAAAAATATTTTGTTAGTTTAATGTCGAGTAATTTGTATTAAGCAAGCTGGGCTTAATATAGATTAAATTAAAGAAATCAAAATAGGGATCGACAGAATTGGCGACTCTACTAAGAACCCTAGTGGGCTAGCCATGTAAAATTTAAAGATTAAGGGATGGCCTTTTCTGTAATTATTTTCTTTTTTGTATTATAGTTGTATTAATTTTTTTTTTTTAGTGATGCAGGCTTTGAGAAAAAAGCTCAGCCCAATGGGCCTTCTTAGGGAATTAAGGGGTGTTTTATTTTCAGTAATCATTTGTATGTTTAGATGTAGTCGAACCTAAGCCACGTTAAGAACTTAGGATGGGCCGCCATTGTGTAACCCTCAAGTTGCTAGGATCTTTACCTCTACCTGGTGGTGACAGGCGAGCCTACTCAAGTTTCAATGTAGCCCACCAGGTTTTAATATAACCTACTAAGCTTCTTTCCGAAAAGCTTTACAACTACAGAGCCTGAGACCTGTAGACTTTACCCTCTTGCATCACCCTTTTCGAAAAAAGGCGTAGTTATTCCTAAATTATAGGAAAAACCTAGTCAATCCAAGGTTGGCTCAATCTTACTCTTCAAAATAGGGAAAATTAAAAAAAAAAAAAAACAAAAACAAAAACTAGTAACTCCTATATATAAGTATTCATAAACTTCATTTTTCTTAAAAAAAAAAAAATCCTATTTCAAACCTATGTATATATAAGGGTATTTCTCGAACGCGGATTCATCATTTTTTTTATAATTTATTAACTATTAACCCCTATTGCATTGCATGCGTGTGTAATGTAGACACCTAATTTTTGCTCCTCTGAAGTCCTAATTTTTATTTTTACAAAAAGGGTCCTAATTCAAAAAAAATCAAAAAAACAAAAAAAATTAATAAAAGATAAATAGATAATAAAAATTAACAAATAATGAAAATACCAAAAAAATAAGAAAAGGAAAAATCATAAAGATTTCGTAGATTTTTAGGAAGTAGTTTATATTATGAATAATTAGTTTTAGTTTTAGTTTTAGTTTAGTTAAAAATTTTAGTTTAGGAAATCAGATAGTTTAAATATAATTTAATGGTAATGAATATCAAGGTACAGGCCAATGGCCTAACAGATAAGTAGCAGAGTATTTGGGGTGGATTTAGTTGGAGGTCATAGGTTGGAGTCTCAGCAGGCACCTATATTTTCATTTTTCTAAACACAACAGCAACGGATGAGCAGCAACTCCGGCAGAAACTAGAAACACAACAGCAATGGATGAGTAGAAACTCATCGCAGTTCATCCAACAATAGCATCAAGCACAGACTAGGTACAGCGCGTCCTCGCAGCAGCAGAAATCTGATCGAAGCCGTAAGTCCATCGAACAACAAATTTGCAGCAGCTTCGGGATCGTCCCTGATCGCATCTCCTTGTCCATCCTGCACACTCCACGTCCACGACCAGCGACCAAGTAAACAATTCCGATCAACTGATCGAACACAACAGCAGCAACTTAGTACACCGGCTGACAAAAATAGTACAGCAGCCCCTACAGAAATTAAAAAACAGGCCACAGACGTTAACATCCAACACTCACACAGTTTTACTGTGTTGCTAAACAGCAATCTGCTATCCCAACGCCAACGATCCCATTGCCACGCCCAGCAGCCAACAGCATGTGACCACTGTTGCCCCCCCTGACTGGACTCAAACACTGCACAATGGCCACAACCCTCGACGTTGACTATAAACCATTGCTGATCGCCAAATACATCGCCTACTACATCAACACCAAGCAGCTCCTTCACCGCATAACCAAATCAGGTTCGATTGATGAATATTTTTTTATTTTATTTATTATTTGATTATTATTATTATGTTGTTAAGTCTTTAGTGATTTAATACATACATTAGTTTAGGAAATCTTTAAGTTTAGCTTTTATACATTATTAATTCACTTAAGAGGATAATTGTTGAATAGAAATAGTGTAGATGCATATATATATATATATATATATATATATGCGCTTAGGATTCCTTTAGAATTAGTTTTCTTATTTATTTAGAAATCTTCATATAGGAAATTGTTTTTTACAAAGAAATTAATTAATTAACAAAAAAAAGATTACAATGTTTTAGGGATGTTTTAGGGAGTCTTTTGATCACTTACAAGTTAGGACCCTTTACTTATTTATTTATTTTTTTTGAAAAACTAAATTGATAATAACGTAAACTCGATCGGTTTTTAAAATTAAAATAAACCAACACATTACAGTTTTCGGAAAGAACTACGATCGTCTGATCCTAGCTAGCGGGTACGTAGGCACTTTCGGGGCGATAATAAAATATGTAAAAACTTAGGTTTTTTTTTCTTTTGATTTTATTTATTTATTTATTAAATATTATAATTAGAAAAATAATTTTAATTTCGGTAAATAAATAGTGGTACCCGTTAAGGGTTTAATAGGTTAGCCCCTGAACTTGAAACCCTCTAGTTCTTCATTTAAAATTAAAATCAAAGATCGATAGCCAAATCGTAATCAATTCACCTAATTGATTACGGTTTCTTTTTCTTTTCCCGACTTCGGTCTGGTAGCGACTCCGAAAAATTTATTTTTAATAGAAAGCCGAAATTTCTCAATTTCTTTAGTCGAAGATTAATATTAAATGGGTTAGGGTTTAGTATTAATCAAGAAATGAGAAATTAATTTTAAATAATTAGAAAACCGAAAAATCAGACTCGACATGTAATATATTGTATTTTTATATATTTGATTATACTCGTTTCTTTGTGAATATTCTATTTCCTGTATTATGTGTGTTTCATTTTTGTCGCTTCTTAGTAAGTGAAAGGCTACGTAATTTACTAAGAAATTTTTTTGAAAAAGCTACAAAATTATTAATATCATATCTAACTTTATTCTAAATTTAGTGGTCTCGTTGTAAATAATTGCTACATTTCATTTTATTTATATTTTTTTTGTAATATAAATATGGAAAGTTAAGGTATTGTCAGTCCAAAGCCCGTCCATAATGTCCAGTTGGATAAGTATTCCTTTCCTGAGGCCATCTTGAGAAATTGATTGAACCAACTTTCGCCCCCCTAGCAAGATCACATTCGCAAGAAAATCAGGCCAGTCATATCCCTCATGTGGGTCCATCTCCACTAGCCTTTAATTCAAGCCCTTATCCATTACTAGGATCTAAAATCTACAACTTTCAGTTTCGGCCCACATGTATTGATGCCCACTATAAAAGAATATTCACAGTTGCTTGGTACCCCGCCTCTCGAAGCAGGCATATATATGATCTATTCAAAGCTGCTACCAGTACCTATCTTAGATCTCAGAGTTCGGCCCAAGAAAGCTTTCATGACATTGCTAAGAGTCAAAAAGTCAGCCCTAACATCGGTCTTATCTTCAGAAGGCAAGAAGTGTCTCAGTATCTTAAGATTAGTAGACTAGTTCTCAAGCCTAAACGCTTATCAGAAGTATCGTTAGATCTTTTGTGGAGGATATGAATTATGGACTGAGTAGAGAGTAAATGCTTTTATCATAGCAATATTCGGGACAGTATTGTTTCCAGTCAAGTTCAGTCAGGTTCGGTCAAGTTCATTATAAGGTTGTCGAGTTAGTAACTCAATTCCTAATTGGTAAATCCTATATACTAGCATTACAAGCAGAACAGTTCAGGACACTCACCCACTTGAAGAAGCAGGGGATGGTTATTTCATGGCTAACCCTACAATCCTTGCAAAAGGGTATGGAGGGAATCTTCTTAGAGAGTCCCTAAATAAAAATATGAATCTAATTGGTGACTTTGCCCGTTACGTCAAGATACCAAATGAAGCTTAGTTTAATGGATGGGTATTAGTTATCAGCAAAATGCAGCCAGTAGACTTTATGTAGACAGTTAGATGAAGCCACTACACTCAAACCGTCTTAGGGTGTGCCGACTATGTAGGAGTCCCCCTTATTGGTATTACTGGCTGTATAGGATACTTCTTAGCTTATGTCACCAGACACCTGGGTTCACTTCAAGAGATAGCCTACAAAGACTCCTTGGACATTATCACGATAAATTATCAAGACCTTTGTCTACCTACGACTACTCTGATTCAACAACTAGCAGAACTTGTAAAGCTATGGGAACAAAGAGAAGTAAAAAAGATAATCAATGTGGGAACTTTGAGAAGTAAAGTCGGAGAATACCGAACCACTAAGCAATTCATTTATGATCAGTTGGAGAAGACTGGAAAGATACGGTATGAATCTCCAAACATATTCAGATATGAACCAGAACCAACACGTCTTCCACCCACTGAGTAGGCCTACCAAGACACCAATAGGCTAAAGTTGAAGCCTAGTTCCAAGAAAGTAAGAGAATCATTGAGAAATTAAAGTTGAAAAATGAGAGACTGCTAGAAGAAAATCAGTTCTTGAGGAGCAAGATTCGAGAAAGGGACGTTACGGTACGAAGACTTATGAGGGAAGTTAATGAAAGCCGTCCTAGCCAGATTCGCCAACTCTTGTAAATATAAGATTTAAGTTTTTAGGAAGATTAGTTAAGAGTTTTTCTTCTCTTTTTTTTTAGTCCGTTGTATAAGTTGGATCTTATGATTAATAAATTTGCGGCTTTAGTAAATAAAATTTTCATTAATTGTGTAGTCTTTTACTCATTATTATTATTATTTATTTATTTGTTTAGTTGACTTCTTAAAAGAAAACAAAAAGAGAAAATTTGGAAAAAAAAAACACAAAAAAGAGGTAAACAACAGAACAACAAAAAGCCGAAAAACAAAGTAAAAAAAATATTTAATTCACTAAAAAGTCTAAAACTTAGGTTTTTGCGTAGGATTTTGAAGATAGCATCCAAATGAGCAGGCTTAGCTAAAAGCCCAATATTCACTCGTTCGAAGGCTAGAATGTCAACCTAAGGTACTAGAAATGTCAATTAAACCGAGCTCGACCTGAGAGTGGCAACTTTAGAAGAAAACATGAACAAGATGGCCGAATAGATTTAGGCTCTCACTCAAGCTATTGGGATTCTTAACGATAGACAAGAATCTCAAGTCCACCCAAATTGGAATGTAGAAACGACCCTTCTCCCTGAATCAGAAGATGAAGAATCGATTCCTAATGTTGAGGTATGGAGGAAGGAGATTAAGGAGAAACACTAGGAGATGGAAAAAAATTTTATGCAGAAGATAACCAAGAAGATGAAAACCCTAGAAATGGTTAACGGGTTTGAATAGATGGGAATGATCAACTTGCCGACATATGAAGAAAATGACTTCCCGGAAAGATTTAAAGTACCCGAATTCGAGAAATACAATGGTATTGGCTGACCAAAGCTCCATACTAGTTTGTACATCAGGAAAATGGGAAAATACACAAAGTATGACAAGGTCATGGTCTAGACTTTTCAAGACAACTTGATTGGGCCAACCTTAACTTGGTACGTCCAATTGGATTTGAATGAGATCAATACTTGGAATAAGTTAGCACAAGCTTTCTACAACCAGTATAAGTTCAACATTCCCATCCATGTAGGATTTGAATAATCTACGAAAGAAGGCTAATGAAAGCTTTAACGAATATGCTTAGAGATGGAGGGGCATGGAAACTAGGGTGACTCTACCCTTAACTAAAAAGGATCTGACCTTTGCTTTCATCAATACTCTTGGAAGTCCATATTACCAACATTTGGTCGGGCACCCTGCCTCTAACTTTGCAGAAATTATAACCTCAGGATGCCGAATTGAGGAAGCTATTGTTATTAGAAGGCTTCCTAATCCTGAAGTAGTTGAGAAGAAGATACCTCCCTCAAGATTTTCTAACAAAGTAAAAGAAACCACAGTAAGCATTGTCAATATCGGCAACCTTATCAAACCCATAGCCCCAGCAGCCATGAATGGAGGATCTAATCCCCCGCCAAGTCCAAATCAGAATAATCACCCACAAAGAAGACAGCTCACACATATTCCCATTCCTCTAAGCCAAGTTCTCATACGATCAAGGAAGGAGAATCTCTTGATGTTTGAAATACCAAGGAAAGGATAAAGACCGAGAGATTATAACCCGAAGCTTCGATGTGATTATCATCTGGGGTAAGTAAGACATTCTATAGATTAGTGTTAAAGACTTAGACATAAGATCCAAGATCTTATTGACGCCAAATTGGTTCAATTGGATTTCATCCAAACTCTCACTCCCAATGTGGGTAACAACCCTCTACTAAATAATGGAAATTCAATCAATATGATCGTTGCTAAAATTACTAAACCAAAGATCGATATAGATAGCCCCCCCATCACTATTGAGGTGATGGCATGGAATCTGAGGCAAGCTGGGTACTTACAGAATAAGAATCTCAGGGATAGGACCCAGACTAGATCGGTAATATATTAGCTGCTGAAGGATGGGAAGATAAAGAAAACTGATATTATGGCTATAACGATTCCAAAACCGCGAAAGAGAAGTACTTAGAAGGAACTTAGAAAAAGCTATGAAGCCGGAGACCTAAAAGTTGATACCCTAGGAGAACTGTCAGGGAAGTTCAAGTATTTGGTAGATTACGTTAGTTCACCTGCCATATACGCTGACGCCCCACCTACTGGATGAGGTCCAAAATTTGAGGAAGAAGACAAACTTATTACAGAAGCTAAGAAGGCAGCAAAGATGGTTGGAATGATTAGAGATGGGCCCAAGCCATTAGTTTTTTAGTATGATAGGGAGACTAAGAAGGTTGAGGAATTGCAAAAGCCTAAGAAGATTGGTTTCAATGTCCCAATAGCCTTAGAGAATTACAAAGCGGCACCTCTAGATTACCAAGCGTTAAATTAGACAACCAAGGCCTCATCACCCATGGTCAGTAGGCTTACGCACTCAGGATGAGTTTATGATTAGAATGAGGAAGCCAAGAGGAAATCTACTGTAGAAGAGGCTTCTCGAAAAATCTTTGAGGATACGGATGATAAAGATCAAAATGTTGTCAAGAAAATAGTGAAAGCCAGTGAATATAAGATAATAGATCAATTAGCCAAAGTACTGGCCTAGATCTCTCTAATGGGCTTACTGTTGTCATCAGATACTCATCGAGAGGCATTAATCAAAATTCTGAAGGATGTCAAAGTACTTAAAGGGATTTCTACAAAAAAAAAAAAAAACTAGGGCTGGTAGTAAACTCGATATTTGCAATAGATCGGATTTCATTCTCGCCAGATGAGTTAGGTAAAGAAGGAGACCAGCACATGAAGCCCTTCTTCATAGTAGTTAAGCGTGCAAGGAAAGTGGTTGCTCAAGTTCTAATAGATAATGGGTCATCACTGAATATATGTCCTTTAGTGACACTAAATTTACTCGAAGTTGATGCAATTGAGATAAAGCCTAGCTTAATTTCAATAAGAGCTTTTGATGGATCAAAAAGGGAGATAAATGGAGAAATTGGTTTGCAAGTTGAGATTGGCCTACAAATGTTTACTATTCCCTTTCAAGTTGTAGATATATCGTGAACTTTCAACCTTCAATTAGGAAGACCGTAGATTCATTTAGCAGGGGCAATTCCATTCAGTCTACATCAGAAAGTGAAATTCATAACCAACAGGCAGTTGGTTACTATTCTCGGGGAGTAAGACTATGAAATTTACAAAAAAACGACTATTCCCTATGTTGGGGATGAAGAATTAGAAGAGCCAAGGTTACAGATTTTCGATTAAATTAATGTGATCAAAGAAGCAAGACAAGGGGCACAGGGTCATTTCAAATAGCCTAAGCAGCAAATTGGAACATTCGAGCTTGGGTATGAGCCCACTAAGGAGGAGATTTAAGAAATGAAAGCTAAAACTAAAAGTAAGAGAGGAGATCAGTTGTACCATGCTCACATGGACTTTCCGAACATCCGCCAGACATTCTTAATACCAGCCAGTGTTCAAGAACCCGAAGTAGCTAGTCTATCCAATGCCTTGACTCAGCAATGTAGCATTGGTCTAGATGAGAAGGAAGATATTGGAGTATCAGTTTCCCTATACAATTGGTTTTCCATACCCGTTAATAGGTCTCTTTAGAAACACAAAATTAGATTAATTAAGAACATTCGATCTTGATAATTAGTCCAATTAGTTAGACTTTTCCTTTCACACAATTTGAATTCATTCATTCAATAAAATTCATTCCTTTCTTTCTATCAATTCTTCTTTATTATTTATTCGTTGTCCTTTTTCTTTTTTTCCTTTATTCTTCAAATCTGATAAAAACGATGGACGTAATAGATATCTCGCACATGTAAATGATGAAAGTACCAATATCGCCTTCGACCCTGCTAGGTCAGACATTGAAAATGATATTGAGACTCCAAATGAAATTCTAGAGAGTTATCATCACTATGAATAGGGTAAAGTGACTATTGACGAACCAATGGATGTGATCAATTTAAGGACAGAAGAAAATCTACGAAACTTAAAAATTGATGGTAATTTAATGAATAATCAAAAACAGGAGTTGTCACAATTGCTATCAAAATACTTGGACATATTCGCTTGGTCTTATGAAGATATGCCCTGTTTAGATTCATCTATTGTGGTTCATAAATTGCCAACCAGGGAGGAAATTAAACCAAAAAGACAAAAGTTTAGACGATTTAAGCCGGACATACTCCTCAAAATAAAAGAAGAAGGGAAGAAGTTGTTAGAAGTCGGGTTTATAGAAGTGTTGGATTACCCCGAATAGGTGGCCAATGTAGTGCCAATATTGAAGGAAAATGGGAAAGTTAGGGTTTGTGTACATTCCATGATTTAAACTAGGCAATACCAAATGATAACTTTCCTTTACCGCATATTAACGTATTAGTGGATAACACAACCGAGAACCATCTTTTCTCTTTTATGGATGGTTTCTTAGGGTATAATCAAATTAAAATGGTAGAAGAAGATAAAATCAAAATAACTTTCGTTACCACTTGAGAAACGTTTTGTTATCGTGTAATGCCTTTCGAGTTGAAGAACGCTAGGGCAACTTATCAACGTGCTATGGTTGCTTTGTTTCATAACATGATGCATCAAGAGATCGAAGTTTATGTGGATGATATGATCACTAAATCCAAGGAGGATGAAAGTCACGTCGATATTTTGCATAAACTATTTGAACAATTGAGGAAGTGTCAGCTGAAGTTAAATCCTAAAAAGTGCATCTTTTGAGTAACTTCGAGCAAATTATTGGGTTTTATGGTCAATAGAAGAGGAATTGAAGTGGACCCAAATAAAGTCAAGGCAATCACGAACATGCCAATACCTAAGACTGTAAAAGAAGTTCGAGGACTGTTGAGAAGGTTAGATTACATCGCTCGGTCTGTATCACAGTTGACTGATAGATGCAAGCCGTTATTTAAACTTTTGAGGAAGAATGTAGCCATCGAATGGCATGAAGAGTATGAGCAAGCATTTGTTGAAATCAAAGAGTATCTTATGAATCCTCCCGTATTAGTCACTCTTGCACCAAGATGGCCATTGAATCTCTATTTAACGATTCTTCCTAAGTCGATGGGATGCATGCTGGGGCAGAAAGATAAAATGGGAAGAAAAGAGCATCTTATATACTATTTGAGCATAAAATTCATAGAAGGTAAGCAAAAATACTCAAAAGTGGAAAGAATGTATTGTACCTTAGTATGGGTAATGTATAGGCTTAGGTAGTACACTCTCTATTATTCAATAAAGTTATTTACAAAACATGACCCTTTGAGGTATTTAGCAGAAAAGCTAGCATTGATTGGGAGAATATCGAAGTGGTAGATGCTACTCTTTGAATTTGATATCAAGTATGTAAGTCAGAGTTCAATCAAGGGGCACGCGATAGCTGATCAGTTGGCAAAATACCCATTAGAAGATGAGGTTGATAGTTTAGAAGCACAATTTCTTGATGAAAATATGATGATGGCAAATGAATTGAGCAGTGAAAAATTGAGGTAGAAAATGTATTTTGATGGAGCAGTCAATATGTTTGGATATGGGATAAGAGCAGTATTAGTATCACCTGAGGGTAATCACTTCCCTGTGGTAACAAGATTAACATTTCCATATATCAACAACATAGCAGAATATGAAGCCTGCATTTTAGGGCTCAAAATTGCATTAGATATGAGAATACAAAAGCTTGAAGTATATGGAGACTCTTCCCTTATGATTCTCCAGATCTTAAGATAATATAAGATGAAGGACGAGAGATTGGTACCTTATCATGAATATTTAGGAAAGCTAATTAAAAAATTTCAGAAGATTTCATTCACTTACATTTTAAGGATCCAGAATCAATTTGCCGACGCATTAGCTACATTAGCGTTAATGGTGAAAGTCATGGATGGGATAGAAATTTAACCCCTAAAGATCGAAGTGGAAGAAAAATCGACTTTTTATTCGACAGTTGAAGAGAAGGAATCAAAAGAACCTTGATATCGTGATATTAAAAAGTTACTTCAAACTGGTGAATTTCATGAAAATACTTATAAAAAAGATAAAAAAACTTTAAGAAGATTGGCTACTCATTTCCTATTAAGTGGAGCCACGCTATACAATGGATCACCAGATGCAGTATTGCTAAGGTGTGCGAATAAAGAAGAAGCCAAGAAATTAATGAAACAAGTGCATGAAGGAGTTTGTGGTCTTCACATGAATGGGTATATGTTAGCTAGAAAGATCATGAGAATAGGGTATTTTTGGATGACGATGGAATCGGATTATATCAAGCACGTGAGGTACTGTTACCTATGCCAAGTGTACGCTAACAAAATCAACACTTCTCCCAAAAAATTGCACATATCACTAATAGCTTCGAATGGGTACAAATTCAGTTCAGTTGCAATCGACTATTTTACCAAGTGAGTAGAAGCAGCATCATATGCTACGGTAACCAAAGGAGTAACAGTCAAATTCCTGAAAAGAGATATTATTGCAAGATATGATGCACTCGAGTCTATTATTATAGACAACAAGATGAATTTGAATAACAAGTTGATGGATGAAGTGTGCCACCAATTCAAGATCAATCACAGAAACTCAACTCCATATCAACCTCAAATGAATGAGGTAGTTGAAGCTATTAATAAGAACATCAAAAGGATCATTGAGAAGATGGCGATTACTTATAAAGACTAGCATGAGATGCTTCCCTTTACCTTTATGACTTACAGAACCTCAGTCAGAACCTCTATTGGTGCGACATTGTATTCATTGGTGTATGGAACTAAAGTAGTACTACCGATGGAAGTAGAAATACCTCCGTTCCAAATATTAGCAAAAACTCAGCTTGATGAAGTAGAATGGATGAAGAAGCAGATGGAACATTTGAACCTCCTAGATAAAAGGAGGCTTGCAACAATATGTCATGGTCAATGCTACTAACAGTAGATGATCCAAGCTTTTAACAAGAAAGTACGCTCGAGATACTTCAAAAAAGGAAACTTAGTGCTAAAGAAAATATTGCCAAACGTAAAAGACCCTAGGGGCAAGTTTGCTCCAAATTATGAAGGCCCTTATGTAGTGAAAAGGGTATTATCAGGAGGTGCATAAGTGTTGATAGAGATGGATGGCCTGGAATTAAGGGGATAAGTGAATTTAGATGCAGTCAAGTTGTATTATCCATGAAAATTGAGTTCAATAAATATTTCAATTTTTTTTTAATAGTTTATGGTTAATCTTTCATCGTTTACAAGTAAAGTTGATATCCATGAATGTTTTCGAATTTGGATGGTCATTAACCAACAAACACTTCATTAATAAATCCTTGAATACCATGTTTTTCTAGTCTCATACACTTAAACACCAAACCCTCACCAATGAATAAACAAAAAAAAAAATGAAATCGAATGTTCTTAATAATTTAATCTTGTTTCTTTTGAAAAGAGATTTATCGTTCAGAAGTCATGAAGAGTGGAAACTAAAATTTGGTGTCAAACAAAGAAAATTCAAGACATGAGCCTAGTCCAGTTACAAGACTCAAAAGTTTGGGAGATTTTAGAGAGAGAAAAAAAATAAAAATAAGAAAAGAGGAAAAAAGAAAGAAGAAGCAAGCACCGTCCCTTGATGAAATTCTGCTGATTGAATGAGTGAATATTAAGAGTCGATTTAAGCATGCCAATTAGTTGCTATCTAGAAATTCTTTAATCCTAGGAAAAATAATCTTAAAAGTCTTTGGAAAAAGATATTTAGAAGAATTAAGCTAACTTTTGAAACTAAGTTGAATCTTAAAGAGATCTATCTTTTTCGAATCAACAAAAACCAATCTTGAAGAGATCTATCATCTTCGGATTAACCAAAACCCATCTCGAAGAGATCTATCCTCTTCAGATTAACCAAAACCAATCTCAAAGAGATCTATCCTCTTCGGATTAAACAAAGCAAGAATTTAGAAGAGATCTATCTTTTTTAGGTCACCAAAGTAAAATCAGTTTTTGAAGAGATCTATCTTCTTCAGATCACAAGTCAAAACGAATTTTGAAGAGATCTATCCTCTTCGGATTAAACCGAAATAAGTCTTGAAGAGATCTATTCTTTTTGGATTAAACCGAAATGAGTCTTGAAGAGATTTATCCTCTTCAGACTATCCACCAAAATAAAGTTATAATATTGAAGAGATCTATCCTCTTCAAATTATCTAAGTTGAGTCTAGCAAAAATAGGTATCAATAATAAAAACCCTAGAAATTGATCAAAACTTAAATTACGTACAAAAATCCTAAATCCGATGTACGCGCAAATACTTGGAATCGAACCCAAACTTGATTGAAATCCTAAAACTATAACTTTAAGCTTATAAAATGAATAAATATTACTTAATAGTGATATAATCGTAGTCAATCACAACTATCGACTAAATCGCGTAATTGCGTAAAACTTTTAATAAAAACATTAAAATAACTCATAAAAATTATAACTGTAACGGGTATCAACTAAATTGATAAATTTTCATAAAATCCTAAAATTAATTTATAATTATTATTTTTATGTTTAGATAAACTACATATATTTAATTTTATTTTTCTTTTTCTTCCCTTTTTTCTTTTCTTTTTCTTTCTTTCTAATTTTCCTCTTATTTCCAACACTTGAATTCAACTGCCAATGTGATTTTTTTATCTTGTACAAGTGTCAAATAATTAAGAGATAAAGGAAAATTACATAAAGTAAATGTCTTATCCCCATTAATACATAATCTATTAGGATTTGTTCAATTTTTCTTCCAATCTTTATCTACTTCAATTCTTTGCTCATTCATGTTTGGAATTGAGACCAAAACTAGAAAAAGAAAAAGAAAAACTAGAACACACACATGAAATTGGAATAAGGAAACAAAAGGAAAAAAGAAAGACTAAGAACAAGAACAAGAAAAAAAAAACTAAGGATATATTACCAAAATATTTAGGTAAGTGTAGTTATTTTACATATACATATATATATTATATAGTATGTACATGTATATACCAAGTATTTTGTTATATATTTAATTACATGTACATATATGTATGCATGAGTAGATAAATATATATGTGTATTATGTATTCCTTTCATTTGTGTATATACATATGTATTTGGTATGTATCTTTATGTATGTACATATATATTTAGGAGTGAGTATATATATATATATATCTAATATACGGTATATGTATATAGATATAAATAGTAGTATAATATGTATTTTTTTTACACATGTATTCTTGTACATATATAGGTGTGTGTGTTATATATGTATGTCTAATTAGTATTTTGTATATAATATATGTAGATATACACGTATAGTATATATATGTATACTAAATATTTCTTTTATATACATATATATATTTAGTATTTTACTTAATTAATTATGTATATATATGTGTATATGTACATAGTATTTGTTTTAGTATGTAATGTGTATATACATGTATTATATAATTTCGTATATATATGTGTACATAAGCACGTATACCTATTTTGTATTTTCTATATATATGTATATGTATATGTGTATATATATATATGTTGCTGACTTGAATATGTATATATATATATATATATATTATTAATATTTGTATTTTGGTATATATATATACGTATGTAGCACAACCTTATATATACATAAGTATATAAAGTATAAATACGTGTATATAATACTTGTACATAATGTATAACTAAGGTTAAAATAATTTATTATATAAAGTATAGTATACGAATAAATATACGTATATGAATAGTAAAGTATACGTAAAAATACAAGTATAATTAAATAGTGTATATACAATATACTATATTAATAATTTAATAAATAAAGTAAGATAATATATATATATATAAGAATACCGTAATTGTGAGAAAAAAATTTAATAATTAAGTAAATTGAAAATTTTGATAAAATATAATCATAAATATTTATATGTATATAATAAAATAGAAAATAATGAAAATTTTAGAAAAATGTATAAGCATGACACGTAGCACTTTAACGTGTTGCCACGTCATTATATATATATAAATTAAGCAATTTTTTGTAATTAATAATAATAGTAAATAATTAATTAATTAGAAAAATAATAAAGTAGGAAAAATGGAATTAATAATTCTAAAATCTCAAAAATAGGTAAAAATAAGTAATTATAGTAAAATAAGCTTAAAATAAGAAAATTATCGATTATATTATTTAAATAATTATTAAATCGTAAATATACTAAGAAAAAACTTCAATTAATATTTTATAAATTTTTAAATTAACATAATAAATTTTGTGATATTTTTATATCATAGTCTAAATTGCGAGTTATAACATCTAAAATGGACCTCGCTACAAGAAAATACACTCGAAAACGATCTAAATAAACTATAAATTCATAAGGATCTGAACTAAATCGAAAAAGTTATCCGCGATTCAATAAAAAGCTCGAATTGACAATTTTACGCAAATCAATAACTAAATTAAGTAAACAGTACAAATTACGATACTAGTTTAGTTTTTAATTTCTAAACTTACTACTTTCTATATTATTTATTCTCGGGTGATCTCAACTTTGACCTTGAGCTGCCATTGGACCATTATGACCCTTGAGTCAATCATGGCTAAGTAAGTTTTTCCTAATGATTCCATACTTACTTATGTTTGTAATTAGTGAATATAAATTGTGATTAATAATTGAATATTATGTGGGATTAGGTTATGCTTATGTATGATATTGTTTGTTGATAGTGAATTTACTTTAAAGTATGATAACATATTGATTATTGCATAATAGATTTGATAGGAACTGATTGTATGTGATCTTGTTGATCACTGAATAATAAGACCTAATTTTGTTTAACTTGAAAGAACTAAATCGATTCACATATAATCATGCACCGCATAACTAATTCCGACCATCACATCACACGAAGGTAATGAAAGGCCATAATTAGGTTAACTATTTGCTGTTATAGATTTCGTACAATACACACATGCGATATGACCTTACCTTAACCTGGGGATCACTAGGCATCGAAGGCGCCAACTGCCTCGCCAAGGATCAAGTCCAGAGGCCTCCGTTTAAAGGTGAGTAAAGGATGCGTAAACCTACTCACAATCATATGTAGAACTCGTTTTTTATAAAAATTGAGAATGGATATACCATTACATTTTAAATATAAAACGTAAAGTTTCGTTATAAGATAAGTTCTAGTATGATACCCAAATCTGATTGTACCGATGTATCTCCAACCTTGACTTCAGAGGGCATTAAATTTGAGTTGTATGCAGTACCCGGTCACCTGTATGTATTCGTTTAGCATACTAATTATTATGCATTCATTTAATAGAACTTAATTGATGTATAACTTAATTGTTGTATGGTTGAGGGGATTATCTCACTAAGCTAATTAACTTATACTCCTATAGTCTTCTTTTGCAGGCTGATCTGTTCGTGGAGTCAAGCCGTCACATGCTCGAGGTTAGTTTTATATCAGGGGATTAACGTGGGAGTAAGATGTGATAGGAGTGTACTTATAATAATATATTTACATTTCAAATCTTATGATATAGTAAGATGATACCAGTTAGTATTAAATACTATTATAAACATTTTATCTGTAAATTTCTATATAAATAGATGTGTTTTATATTTCATTAGCTTGTTATTATTATCATGAAATGATATTGCTTACACTTACACAACTCTTGGTTATTAGTTATAGCTGTAGCCTTATATATCGTATAAAGAGTTATCGATTGTAAGGGAAATCAATCTATAGTTCTTTGTACAGTATACGGCGACTGCCACGATTAGCCCTTTCAAATCGTGACACCAATATAGAATAAAAATTCATCTAATTTAGGGGCTCAAAACAGATTAGGGAATTATTAGGCTAAATTGTAGTGGATCGGATTAGGCTTGGAAAGAAAAAGCCCAAACTAACTAGGGTTTCTAGAAGTTAGAGTGAATCTTTAAAGAATCGCGATCATATCTTTCGTATTTTCGATACGAAAGATTTGATTACGAGTTTATAAATAGTACATCGATGGAGGATTAGAAGGAGGTTTTTTTTTTTTCAATCACATTCTACACCAAACCACCACACGCCGCGACACGCCACCATAAAACCACCACATAGCTACTACTGCGTACCACCACACAGCCACTACCACATTGCCTACAGCACCACATAACTACCACAGCACTGCCTCCTGTCGCCTACAGCACTACCGCTCACGCCCAAGCCACTACTGTCACCCAACTCTCACCCGCGTCACCTATAGCATTGCCCATTGTCGCCCACAGCACTGCCCGTAATCACCGATGTACACATAGTCTCGCCCAATGTTGCCAAATCCATCGCCTATAGCACTCGCGTGCTCTCTAATCGTTGCCCATAGTGCCTATGCCTTTGCTCGTGCTCGCCCAACACTCACCAGTATCATTCAGATCTTCATCACTGTCGCCTAAATCCTAACCCAAACGCCCATCCATGCTCGCCCAAGTTCTCACCTAGATGCCTGCCCACGCTTACCTAACTTTTGATGGTCTGATACTAAGTAAATTTTTTATTAATTTTTATTTATTTCGATAGTTTTTATTTTTTTTTTATTTTATTAGTTATATTTTTTTATTAATTTTTTTTGTTTAAGTGTAGGTTTTTTTTTTTTAGTTTTTAGTTATTTTATTGCAAATTTTTTAATCATTCCAATAAAATTTAATCAAATTAAAATTTTTGAAAAGTCATGTTTTTTTAATAAAAAAAATATTTTTGATACATAGTAGTTTTGAAAAATAAAAAAAAAATCTTAATTGAGTTTTTTTCAAAAAAATTTTAATTAGTTAGGGTTTTTTTTTTCATTAAATTAGTAAAATTAGATTTCTTAAGGTTTTTTTCTCTTCTTAAAATAATAAACTGATAAAAAATATAAACCTAACTCAATTTTCGAAATAAAAATAACCCACCTACTAAAAATTTTATAAAGAAAGAATAATGGTCGGTTTGATCTCAAGTAGTGAGTACGTAAGCATCTTTAGGGAAACTATCTAAAAATAAATTTTTTTCCCTTTTTCTTAAAAAATTCATAATAAAAAATCATTTTTAGTTGCATTTTGTAAATTTAGGTATATTTTTAATATTTTTAGAAAAATTATAAAAATAAAGCTTATCAATTTTTTTTTTTTAGTTTTCACATGATGACTTAGTCTTAATAGGTTAGCCCCCGAACCCGGTTTTCAGATTCAATTTTCTAAAAATTAATTTTTTAGAATATTTACAGACTAGTGGTCAAATTAAGTTGAAAACCCTAATTTTATTTTTTTACTAATTAAACTGGTCAACAACTTTAATTTTAAATCTATATTAAGCGGGTTGAGCTTAATATAGATTAAATTAAGGAAATTGAAATAGGGCTCAAAAAGGGGTTAGCGTACCTTACCCTTCGCGCGAACTTGTGGCTTCTAGCTTTTGACGTACTAGGTTATTAACCTTGAACTCCTTGTGTCTAACCTTCTGATCATAGTACCAAGTGACTCGATGTTGGCATGCGATTACCTGAGCTATAGCAAGGTCTCTAATTTCCTTGATGGTATCGCCATTAGCTTGCAATAGTGACTCGTTAAGGGTGACATCAAAACTTCAAGTTCGAATATTAGGAAACTCAAGTTCAATGGAGAGGATTGCTTTCAACCCAAATGTTAGGCAAAAGGGTATCTTACCTGTAAAAATGCGATAGGTAGTCCTATACCCCCACAAGATATTGGGTAGCTCGTTGACCCCAAGTACCTTAAGATCGTTCCATATACTTCTTCAAGCTATCCAAAATAATCTGATTGGTTGCGTCAACCTATCCATTCAATTGGGGGTAGGCAATGGAAGTAAAGTATAGGGTGATGTGGTGTTTGGCGTAGAACTCCTTAAGCTTGGGGTTATCAAACTGTTACTCGTTGTCCATAATGAGAGCATGGGGAACCCTAAACCAAGAGAGAATGTTGTTTCTAACAAAAGATTCAACACTTCTCTTCATGATCCTTGCCACCGCTTAAGTAATCGACAACAACAATTATAAACTAGCGTCCTCCTAAAGCTTTTGGGAAGGCATCGAGAATATCAGTACCCTACTATACAGATGGCCATAGGCTGGTCAAAGGTTGGAGGCTGGTGCTAGGTGTGTAATTGAGCGGCGTGTACTTCTAGCACTACTGGCACTTTTGGGCTTCGACTTTTGCATCCTACTTCATGGTAGGCTAGTAATACTCAAGCTATAGTACTCGAAGGTAGAGGGCTTGGGATTGAATATGTTTGTCGCATGCTCTAGCATGTAGCGCTTCCATGACACACAGCCCTTCAGCTTCTTGGAGGTATCAAAGTAGGGGAAGGCTGACTCCCTTGCGATAAAAGATGCGGTCGACTAACATATGGTTGGTGGCATGATATTGGAGCTTTTTTACCTCCCTCCTGTCATCTAGGAGTGTACCCTACTCCAAATGACTCTGGATAGAAGCCATCCAACTCGGCTTTGGTGTTGCTGTAGTCAATTCCAAAACTTTAGCTGAGCCTAGAGTTATGCTTTTTTCTAGCAGGTATTCTATAAAGATTTTGTTATCCTTCACCTTGGGCTTCTATATACCAGTAGAGGCGAGCTTGGATAGCCAATCTACTATTGAGTTCTCAAGTCGAAGGATCTTTGTGATGTCCCACGAAGAGAATTCAACTAGAAGGCACTTCACCTTCTCAAGGTACCTAACCATAATGTCGTCCTTAGCTTCGTATTCACCTTAGACTTACTAAACGATGAGTATAGAGTCCGAGAAGATTTGTAAATGCTTAGTACCAATCTCCTTAGCTAACTCAAAACCGGTGGATAAGGGCCTTGTATTTGGATTCGTTGTTGCTGGAATTGAACCCGAACTTAAGGGCATAGCAGATCGTAAACTTGTACAGGCTGGTCGGAATGAGACCCATACCTCCACCCCTTAAGGTAGATGATCCGTCGACGTGGAGAGTCCACACCGGTTTATCATCGCCTAGTAGTTCTTCCTCTTCTCCTGTATATTTTACCATGAATTTAGCCAACACTTGTGCTTCATAAGCCGTTCATAGCTGATATTAGATTCCGTACATGCACAATTCCATCATTTACTTCATCATCTGTTTAGACGCATTAAGCTTCTACAACATGGTGCGTAGCGGTTAATCTGTAAGTACGATTATCTAATACAATCGTACAGTGATAACGACGACTAAGGCGAACTTTTTTGCCTGGTTATACCTGACCTCAGGCCTATGTAGTATACAACCGACATAGTATACAGGCATGTATTCTCTTTCCTCTGCTCTGACCAGTACAAAGGAGTGCCCGATCACTTACCGTTAGGTACAAAAATAGGTCTTCCCTATGGGCAGGCTTGGAGAGGACTAGTGGGTGCGCGAGGAAGTCCTGGAGCTGTTGAAAAGCTACTGTACACTCTGGAGTCCATTCAAAACCCTTTGGATTTTTTAGGATTTTAAAGAACTCAGTACATTTGTCAGTGCTCTTCAAGATGAATTTGCTTAATGCAGTTACCATACCGATGAGCTTTTGTATGTCTCGAACTAAGGTTAGAGGCTTCATTCCCCTGATGGCAGTAATCTTCTTAGGGTTGGGCTCAGTACCACTTTGCGTTACCAAAAAGCCGAGGAACTTGCCAGATCTGACACCAAAGACACACTTTTGAGGGTTTAACTTCATATTGTATGTACACATCTGGTTGAAGGCTTTTTGGAGATCCTTGACATGATTAACTAGCTTCTAGCTCTTAACGATCATATCGTCAATGTACACCTCCATATTGCGCCCGATTTGGGGCTTAAACAGTTTCGTCACTATTCATTGGTACGTAGCCCCAGCATTTTTCAAACCAAATGGCATTACGGTATAGCAATACATGCCGCAATCGGTGATGAATGAGATATGGAATTTGTTCTTCGGGTCCATTTTGATCTAGTTGTACCTCGAGAAGGCGTCCATAAAGCTCAACAGGACATATCCCGAAGTGGAATTAACGAGTTAATTGATCCTTGGTAGGGGGGAATATTCTTTAAGGCAGGCTTTATTGAGGTCGATGTAATCAACACATTCGCCACTTCCTACTCTTCTTCTTTACTAGTACCACGTTTGCTAGCCAGGTCGGGTACTTTTCCTCCCTTACAAAACCGGCCTTAAGCAGTTTCTGCATTTCCTCCTCGATTGTAGCCTACCTCTCAAGAGCAAAACACCTCTTTTTCTACATGACAAGTCATGTTGTATTGTCGATATTGAGGCTATAGGTCCCTAGGTCGAGCAAGATTCTAGGCATGTATAATGCTAACTAAGCAAACCTGTCCGAGTTTGCCTATAGGAGAGCGACAATTTCGTACTTCACTTCAGGTAGGGTCTCAGTCTTGATTTTCGTGGTCTGCTCGGGTGAAGGTCCAATCTAGACTTATTCTATTTTTTCACCCGGCTCGCCCCTTTCAGCCAGGCTCTCTTGCTGGCCTGTTTATAAGGCAAAGACCCTATCTCCTTTGGCAACCCTAACATATAGGTCTTCGAGAGCTTTTGATCATACTTACATACTCCCACCCTAGTTAAGGTTGAAAATTTGGCCTTCAAATGAAGGAAAGATGTGATCACCCTAAACGCATTTAGGTTTGGTCCTCCCAAGAATGCGTTGTAAGGGGAGGGGCAATCAATCATGATGAATTCTATAAGTCATCGTACCACTTAGTTGTTATCACCAAGTTCCATATCTAACATGACAATCCCCTTGGCTCGGACCATATTACCGTTGAAGCTAATTAGATTATGGTGGTATGGCTTCATTTTTGTAAGCCCCACAACCAGTCACTCAAGGTTTCGATCGGCTAAAAGATCTGATCAAGCCTAAATTATAAGTAAAGTTAGAAATATTAGTAAAAATAATTCCGTAAGTTTGAATTTAAGAAAATAAGCAATAAAATAAAAGACTATAAAAATTCCAAATTTTAAATATATAACTCGTTATTTATTGAAAATGCGTAAAATGTATTCCGATAATTAACGAATAGCTAAAGATAAATTATATGTATACTAAAAATCATAAAATAACCTAAATAATATTTAGGAATATTTATTTATACTATATATGAATTTACATATAGGTATAAATACGCGTAATTACTTAAAATATGCGAAATGTGCTAAAATAATACTAAATACTTAAAGAAAATTCATAATTAATTAAGAAAAAATCAAGAAAAATTATGAAAAATAAGGAATGATCCAGAATTGGGTCGTGGCAGTTGGGAAAAATAAGAAAAAAATCAGCCAATTAAATTAAGGCAACTCAAAAGCTAAAAATTAAGAGATTTAGACAATATTTTGTCCAATATAATGCACAATAATTTCCCTAAAACTCTATAAATAGTAAGAAAAATTCAGAAGCTCATTTGGATAGTTAGAAATCAGAGAAAATTAGGGAGAGGCAAAAATTAAGAGAAAAATTAGGGTTAGAAAAAAAAATAGGAAAAATTGTACAATTAAGGCCTTTAAAGAGAACCCACACCAAACAAGCAGCTGGGAGTAGACGGCCACCACCACCATACGGTGGTGGCAGCACCTAGACCAGTCGATAAGGCTACGGCGGCCGGCGGTGGCCGGAGTCACCTGGAACGGTGAGTCCGATTTCCAACCTGATTTTGTGTAATTTTGTAAAAAATAGTAAATATTATTAGAAAATTATGAATTTTGTTATTCTAAAATATTTTTATATGTAGTTTTTAGGAAAAATATTATTTTGATGAAAATATATCCCATAATATATGGTCTCTAAGAAATCGTGCAAAACCGAGCATATTTCGGTTTAGAAATAAATGACCTTAGGAGTGTAGCTTTGAACTCAAAATTTTTGTGTAGACTACTTAGATGATATAGAACAGTGCTATGAAGCCTTTTTTTCAAAAATTAATTTTTGAAAATTTTTGAAAATTTTAGGCCCTAAAATGAGGCATAAAATGGGTAATTTAGGGTTAATTAAGTAATTAAATGGTTAATTACTGATTTAGTGAATAAGTATATGTTTTAGGATGTTAAAATCTGATGGAGTATGATACTTGTAGCATTTAGGGTGTTAGATGTAATTATTAGGTTAATTATGTAGTAAATAAGTAAAATGGAAAAATAGTACATTTTAAGTTAATTTTATAAATTAGGGTAATTAGGTGTAAAATCTAATTTAGGATGAATTTAGACATTTTGAAATGATAATTAATGTTGGGAGATAGTAATTAGAGTGATAGAAATATTAGAAGTGTATTATATACATAATAGGTGATAATAGAAAATATTAGGATAAAAATTGATATTTTATAAATAATAGGGATATATAATAAAACCGATAGAAGACTTGAATTTATATAATTATATGAAAAATGTAAAAATTTCTCCCATTAAGAGTGAATTCGATACACTAATACGGATTTAAGTGTACCGGGTGAAATAAAATACTAACTAGAGGTAATGATGATATTTAGGAGATTGGGAAGTAATGTGATTAATTTCACATTATTGGTTGAAAGAAATTTCTAGGGTTGAAGTATAAAACACTACTTAGAAATCGAATTAGAACCTAATTTAGGAATCAATACCGAACCCAAACCCAAACCTAACCCCAAACTTAGAATATTGTAAAAGACTTAAAACCTAAATAATTAGGTATATTAAACCCTAAACAAAACATAACAATAAACATTATAGGATAAAACGAACCTATAATAGTTATATGAAAAACTAAAACCACGTTTGTGTTATAGGGATGATCGGCGATGGCCTGAGCAAGTTGGACCTTGAGTGAGTGAGCGAAGAGTCGAGGTAAGTTGGGATTAATACGATGTTGTATTTTGGAGGCTTAAGATTATGCTTGGTTGTGCTTGTTAAATAGTTGAATATGTGCATGTGCTTAATTATGAGTAATGCTATAATTCTGTTTGTTGTTCTAGCTTGTATTGTATGATTTGTATAAAATGATTGACCACCCTAAACTGGACCTAATCAAATATACGATCTATAATCATAAACAGACCTATATGGCAACCTATTAGGGGAACTTAGGACTCTCCAGCCAAATACCGACTCCTTCGAAAGGGATAGTGCAGGATTGCATAATGGTCCCTTCTTCACCCTTAGTCGAACTAAGTGACAGGAGAGGAGATCGCGGCGAAGGTGAAGTCAATGGTTCGAAGGTAGTCGCGGGAGGAGCGAGGTTTCTATTGCACAAGCCTAGGTTTGGTTGTGAGCTGTTGCATTAACGGCAACTCCTCAACCCGAATTAAAGTAGGCGAAATTTCTCTAATCTCACGATGGGTTGGACAACGTTGTACGATGGCATTTGCTTGAACATACATTGTACTTAATAAGTTGATTGATAACCTTGTTGTGTTTATAGTATAGTTTTAAGTCCTTCATCCTAACTTACTGAGCTGTGGTTGCTCACATCCCTATAGACATCGTGCAGGTGTTGGCTAAGAAGCGGCATACAACTACTCTGAAGCTAGTAATTGTTGGATCCTAGGGAGTGAGGAAAAACATTTGAAGAATAAACACATATTTTTAAGGTTTAAGCTTTTACTTTAAAATTTTTCATTTCTGAATAATGTAATAACTAGGAAATATATTACGGAGAAATATTGTAAACGATAATTATAATAACTAAATTATAGTATATATATGTATCTCCTCATTTTCTTAGGTAAATGATTTATTTAAATTACAAATTGTTTACTTCAAAGCGGGTTAGTTGTGGACGCCTTGTGTAGATCAGGTCTGAGATAGCGGTTATAAAGCCAACTTATATCTTAGAATAGTTTACACGGTAAGGCTGTTACGACTCTACCACTTCCGAGCGTGACAATTTTCACTAGCGACTCCTTCTTCATCCTCTCATAAGTATGGAGGAAAAGTATATCGATGGAACTGCCAGTGTTTACCATAATCTTTAGGACCTTAAAATTCAAGATCCTAGCCCTTATCACCAGGGTATCTTGATGGGGTATATCAACCCCTTCAAGGTCTTCATTGAAGAAGGAGATAAAAGTGTCTAACTTCTATCTCTTCTCCCTTATGGCCAACACCTCTAATGGGGCATCAACCGAGCTACTTGTGCTAAGTCGACTCCCGAGGTGCAGCCTCCCCATGATTACATTAATAATGTCATTAGGGGTACAATCATTATGGCACTCATTGTTCTGCTCGGCAGGAGCATTCTCGGTTCGTCGCTTCCGAGGTACCTTATCTCCATCATTGTCAAAATGGTCATCATTCGTCAAATGGGCCACATATTCATTAAAGAAGTTGCGTTGAATAGCATATTCAATGGCATTCTTCAACTAGAAGCACTCTTCAGTTGTGTGGCTACAGTAGTCATGGAACTAATAATATTATTGGAGTTCTAATGGTTGGGGTTTCCCTGCATTTTCTACGATCTCTAGAGCAAATTCCGATACTTTACCTTGGAATAGACCTGAGTAATGGGTCTATTCAGGAGTGTATGATGCATGTAAATAGTAGGCAGGAGTGGGTAACGCTTGGCTCACCGCTTCTTCTGCTTAAAGTTCTCCCCCTCTGATCTACCCAATAACCTACCACTGAGGTGATCCTTCACGAACAATTTTTCTTTGTCCTACTTTCTACTTAACCTTTCTCGATCGGTGTCGCTCATAGTACGAATGTTGTCTTCATGGTCAATATACTTTTAGGCTTTATTCCAAAAGTCAGCTAAGGTCTTTAGCTTGCTCTTCATAAGCAATCAGAAGAAGTCTCCCAAAGGTCAAATGCTAAGTTGAGCAACATAGACGGTGACTCCTTCATTTAGCTAAAGGATCTCAACTACAATATTGTTGAATCGAGCCACATAGTTATGTAAGAACTCGCCTTCATCTTGCCTTATGAGGTATAAGGATGATGTGTCCTTGGATGAGGGCTTGCTAGCCCTAAAGTAAAGACTAAATCTCAATGCTAGCTCATCAAAAGAGCTAATGGAATTGTCGGGGAGGTAGTTAAACCATGTACGAGCTGCCTTCCTTAGGTTGCCTAGGAAGGCCTTACACATTATAGCATCCCTATAACCATAAAGGTTTATAAGGGTGTGAAAGTGGAGAAGGTGATCATCAGGGTCACTCGTGCTATCGTACTGTTCCATGGACAGAAATTGGCCATTAGGAGGCAACACTTCATCCTAGACATACATGGTGAAGGGACTCTTATTGCTAGTGATCAACTCGACATTGCCAGCAACCTTGCTTCCTTACTAATCAAAGAGCTACCTTACAATGGTACGAAGTTTATTTAGGTCGACATCGTCTACAAAGTGAGTTCGGTGTGCAGTTAAGTGAGCCTATAGTCCCTGGGAGTCAGCTTCTTACTCATTCCCAAGCAGATCGCGGGTAGCTATAGACTTTGCTGGCTATTGCTGCAAGGGTAGATCAGGTTACTAATCCCTGCCATTCTGATGTTGCTACAGGAGGTTGTTTTGCCTAATGCAGGCATCCAAAGCTTTAGGGGTGTAGGTTTGTGTGTTGTGCCTCTCTACTTCTTCTAGGTGAGCACATAGCTTGTTTTACACAGTATATTCCTTGACAAAACGTTCCACTTGCTCCAAGCACTCCTCTAGTACAGCCTTTGGGAGGAGCTAGTTGCCCATAAGTTAGTTATTTACCAACCAGTGGTTCTCCTACTCATCGTATTGAGACATGATGTTAAAGGAATTGTTTGTGGAGAATGTGTTTAATATGTTTGAGGTTTCAAGTATAGGAATTCAATTTCCCACATATGGCACCAAATTTTATCTCTGAGTGTTCATCAGTAGTGATTGGGCTTTACACGTAGAAGACCTGCAAAATAATATATTGTAAGGGAACACTAGGGGGTTGTCCGGTATAGCCACTTCAATGCTTAAGTTATCAATGAGGATTTAAAAAGAAGAAAGTACTTTGGAATAGCAGGCAAACTTGGTGTACATAGTGTAGAGAAATTTATTGCTAGGTAGTGGACTAGTATTTAAGTAGTGTGGTGACGATAGTTGAAGGTTAATTAGTGGGAAGAGATTTTTTCCTATAAATATAGGAGAGTTGAGTCGTAGTATTTGACGTATCTTACTTATTTCAAATGTAACTGTTGATTCAATATTTTATATTTATCTTATATATTTTAATTGTTACAGGATTTATTGGGCTTGATCAATCCAAGCTTAGCGCTTAAGACCACGAGAGTGAACCTTAGGTAAAAAGACATGTCAAATCCGAATTGGCCTAAAAGGCCCCAATCTAAATAGCCCTAGTAACGGTAACTATAGAATAACTACTTCATAATTTTAGTTTTGGAAAAACATTAATGAAAAGCATTATGTTTTTATGTCATTTAATTTTAGAATATAAAATTTTTTGAAGAAAAAGTAAAAATAAATGTTTATCCTTAAAAGTTTGTAATTATTACAATATCTTTTAAACGTACTATATACGTGTTAAAAGTGGGTCTACTCTTATGAATAAATTAAAAGTCAATAAATCAGAACAATTGAACACAAATCCAGGTCAAACGAACCCTAAATGTCAACATTCAACCCTTTAAGTATAAATTCGTGGAGTTTTTCTCATGTGGTTGATGATAAATCATGCAAGTTGTGGGATTTCGCAAAATCTGCAAGTGTCCACATGGAAATGGAACTTATATCATTATACTGAGACATCAAATCATATAATAATGCAATTAGAAAATATATAAAATTACGGGAAACAGTTGATGAACAAGGCTTTTTCACTACAGTATATTATTTCACCCGCCATTATCTATACATTGGCATTACACGTTCGAGCATTTAGTCTAAAATGGTGAGTCCGTACTTTTCGATTCATCAACAGTTGTTTCCATTTAGAGGTAGAGCGTCTGGCAAGAGGACCTTTAATATTAGGGCAGTGGGGCCGCTGGACCAGCCATTGGAAGGTAATGTAGGGAAGTAAAACGGGCCAACCACAACCATGCAATTGTGAACTTCTCCTTTTTTTTTTTTTTTTTTTTCCCAATCTTTATAAAATGAATAAACAACCTTCTTTACTGAGTCAAAAGCAGCAAGATCTATACTTATCAAGGACCTCATAAAGATATAATCTCTTCCAAATCCGCTCTCGTATAAGGTTTGAATTTAAATGATCTAACATTTTAAGTTAGGATCTTCCACGTTAAAACGTACGGTAAGTGGGTATTTATTTATTTTGTGGTTAATGTTTTCTCTTTGTTTCTTCACTCCATGGTCCTTCACCCCTAAGCAATTGGGTCCCACGTATTTAGGGCAAAAGCCCTAAATTGCCTTCTACCGACGCTAGGTGTAAATCATGACAAGAAAACCGTGCCGGATCATAAATTCCGGGGTAACGGTATCCGTAGGATGTGTGGGGTCTTGGCTTGATTCTTTATTGTCCAAAACGACCTTTTCTCTTGGAGACTCTACTTGCCTTCTGTACATTTTTTTTCTTTTAAAGGATTGTTTTTTCTCTTTCATATTAATGGAGCTAATTATGAAGTTTAACCATTGCCTTCCTTTTGGTTGTTATATGGTCATCCTCACGAAAAGTAAATGGCAAAAGTTAAAAGCTACAGGCATTTGAAATTCAATTCAACCATGTGATTATAAGACGACGGCTACCCGCTAATCGCATTCAAACATTTAATCACTTGGAAAAAATTACTGCTGTATCTTATTTATTTATCTAAATATTTGACATATATGTGAAGACAGGCTTGAATAACCACTTCAAGGCAAGAATCAATTACTTTCTCATAAACTCGTCTGTTGTATTTAGTTCTTGAAATAGATTTGAAGAGTATATATAATCATGCAAATTTTGCTTTATCTGTAGTCATCTCATTGGCATTTTAAGCCATTTCTCATTAGGGATTTTGTTAATAGAAGGGCAAGGGCATTTGTTAAGAATCGTATAGAACATGTTCTATTAATACAGTCTATAAATTTAAGAATCTCTTTTACTATTTTTACTGCGTTGTAGGGAAAAATAAAACAAGAAGACTTGATTACACGACATTTTAACAAGTGTTATTAAGCCTTCGTAATAATCAAGTGCTATTTGAATATATAATCCAACCCTTTGTTTTTTATCTTAGTTAGGAATACTCCTAATTGAAGCTCAATTAAACTTTTATTGGTCTTCATTTTCTTTACTTGACTTTATCTTCATAGAGAATTAAATTTGTTATATTAAAAACTGAGTTAAGCCTATAATTTACTTGTGTTTGACTTTTTAAGCTAAGTGACAAAGCTTAAAAAATCTAATCTATATTTTGGATAATTCGATGAGAATTGACTTGGTGAGCTTAGAATATGTATCCTTAAACCAGTCTATCCACCTCTAATGTTTTTAAGGCAATTTCACGTGCTTATGAGAAAGATTACTGGCCTTGGGCCTTTTAAAAAGTTCATTTAGATTAACTATGAACCGAGCAAGCTTCATATCATTTGTTGATCACTGAGATGATTCAACAGATATCGTTAAGTCCAAGAACTTATAAATGTTTAGTCATCTCTCCTTATTTGCAACTTTTGGAGAAATCAATGAAATGATATTCGACTGTGTAATTTCTACTTTCTAAGATCAAACAAGCAATTGAAGAAAGAATCGATCTAATTTAATCAAGCTACAAAGTTGATGCGTAGAGCTTTTGGTTCCTAGCTCCCTTGTATATCACTTGTGTATTTTGAGATTATTTGTTTTTCCTACCTATTAATTTTCTTAGTCATCCCATCAAGTATCATTCTTACACCACATCCTTAAAGGGATGTACAACATCAAACTTACGCAAAACTTATGTGACCACTCTAGTAGGAACTCTTAGCATCTACAATTTTTAATCTAATGAAAGCTAAATTTCCTCTAATTTTGGTTATCAAATATCATGTGCTAGAATCAAACTTGATATCGACCACATTAGCTCATTGAGTTGAGCATTTTACTAAACTAGTAAGTTATTTGAAATAAAATGCTCAACCTCAATATAGCTATGATGAAGACTAATTAAATGTTAACTATAATCAAGTAGCTCACACTTTCATCATCATAATTGTACCTTAACTTTTGAAGTGCATATAGCAATTCTATATTATTTAGTTCATCACAACGAATGGGATTAGAATAGAATACTAATTCTATAGGAATGGAATAAATAAAGAGTTTGTTTTATTATGTTGGCTTAAGCTAAAAAATAGTACTAGTTACATATTAAAAATATATTTAAAATGACCAAAAGAGCTTTAACCTTTTGAAAACCTAGTCCTTACATCTCTATCAAACCTTAATCTAGCCATCACTCCATGGTGTCCAAACCGCCTCTCTTAAACCAACACACTAACTAATGTCTGTTTGACATGTAATTATAGCGAGCCAAGGTGTTGATAATGCATGCAATCCCAATAAGCTAGGTGGTTCACAAGATAGTTCTTGCCATGCACTAGTTTGTCAAGCATGCGAACCTAATAAGCTAGGTGGTTACGTGTGTATGAAACTTAGGAGTCAAGTGATTTACATTGCATATGGATTCAGTGATCTAGTCGACATTCATTATAGGCTAATTATGCAAACCTAGGCACGAGCCTAAGTTTGTGGCAATCTTAGTGCTACCTATGTCCATGGGCTCAACATGGCACAACTAATAGGAAACGCACTTAAGCTTGCTAGACAAGTTTTAAGCTTAGTGGTTTCAATGATGTCGAGTTGGATGGCTATAGGTTCAAATGGTGATAGATAAAGAGGGTAGGAGTTTGGCTAGGTAAGGATATGGTAATTTTGTTGATGGTTCATTCTTCAAACCAAACATAGTAATAGTTTCATAAAACAGAAATAAGTATACCATGTTTCCCTTATGATATGAACCAAACGTGTATTAAATTCCTGCTAATATCCCAAGGTGATGTGAGCAAATTATTATTAAGATATGATTATTGCAAGAAAACCGATAAGGGATGATAAAGAGGAGAAATGCTTAATAGGAACAATATGCTATATAAATTGCCAGCCAATAGATAGAGTAAATAGAAGTCTGAAACTTGGAGTTTTTGTACCTACTTGTAAAAGAATTTTCATTCTCAACATAGTAAGTCGCAAATGAAATTCTTGTTTATTCTTACCAATTACTAAACATTATACATGATTGTTGTTGAATACTTTTGTTTTTTATTTGGGGAAAAAACAATCACCCTCAAATGTAGTTTTTTTTTTTTTTTCGGTTAAGTTGTGTAATCGATATTGAGAAGGGTAAGAACCCTCATGTTTTTCCCCTGAAAAGTACCCCAAAGACAATTATAAAAAATGTAATTATAAAATTGAAAAGAATATGTCCGATCATTTGGTACGCCGATTAGAAACCTGAGTTGTTTAGTGGATCTTTCATGTGGTGCATATATAACAGTTAGTGGTGATTGTGAATAAAGAGGTAGGTCAAAGGAAAATTCTAATGTTTGACTAGACTTTATGGTTATGATTGTCCAGTATTCTCAACTTTGCTCCATGTTATTTGCCTGGAATTATGCTATAGTCTTAGCGGTCTCTACACGCCATCTATTATTGTATTTGCACCGTCACCTTATTCAGGTATTATCAAACAGTTTACTGAGGAAGCTTCCCCCAATACTTGCTAAACTTATTTAATTAATTTCAAATATTTATTTTCCAAAATACGGGCTATGTCTTCTGCGAGAGATATAAATGTCCTTGAAAATATATATATAATTTTTCTTTAATTTTTGAGATATGCATCAAGGCTCCTTAACAAAATAATGATTGTTTTAATTTTTCTCTCACTTTCTTGGCTTCATCTCTGATTATCTCCACAGTGTATAATATGAAATTTGAATGATAATAATCATTAAAATTATTGGCCAGACAAAAATCGATTGAATGTGTCTTTCAAAAATTCTCATAGGTGGAAACTACAAACAAGGCCACTTTGTTGTCTTGCAACATTTGGCTAAACTTGTGACAGCTCATTAATAATGGAGACAAATTAATATCTAGTTATCAAAAAGTATTAAGAGTATGTCTTGAAAGAAGATAGTTTCCTCTTATGTAATTACCTGCCGTCCAAGCTATTTGATGATCGAGTTGCTTTTTTAAAGTTTTATGTGTGCAACTCTATATATACACTTTTATAGTAGAACAATAATACATAGAAAGAATAAAACTTTGATTGTTAGAATAGTTATTTTGTGATAGTAGATCTAGATTAGTCTACCCCTGATCTTTTATCCTAAATTTTAATTTTTCCACGTAGAATCTTCTCTTCTTCTTTTTGTTTTTTTTTTTTTGTTTTTTTAAATTATAACATATACAATATTTCCTTATTAGACCCTACATGGTTGGATAGGTCTTGGGGTATTAAATTACATGGGGTAGGTTTTGTTCTAAATTTCCACAACTTTTAATTAGAAGGTTAGACCTTATACTTATCCCAAAAACCTACTCAAATCTTATGCTTTGAATATTAAGATGTCAAGTTGTAGGATATTTCTTAATTTTTCAGCATTTGGAGTTTATCATGAATTTATCCAATACAATATCATTAATAAATATAATTTACATATTTTTTTTTACCAACCCAATGGGGATTTAAATTTATTAGTACATCTTGTTGAAGACCTATGTTCATGCCACTAGATTACAATGATCTTTACAAATATAATTTACATTAAAAAATCTCTAATTTACCATTCAAAGTAATAACAACTTACTATAATGATATCTGTTTATTGTATTTTGTTATTATATTATATTTTCATTGAAATCCTTAAATCTTATTTGTTATATTTTACCTCTCAAAGTCATAAAAATTTACGATTAGAGATCTTGATTTTGGATATGATTTTTTTTCTATGAAAAAGGTAAAAGAAAAGCTTACAAGTTCAATATGATATCTTAGAATTTATAGATTATAAAGGTAGTAGAGCAAAATTAAACTGAGGATTTAGAGTTTGTGATCATTCTATACGTTATAGAGATGAGGAAAAGCACATTGTAGACTGGTATTTATACCTTTTATTTTTCCACTCGAATTGAGTTGAAAATTTTTAAATCAAACTGAAGGCAGCTAAAATCTTTTTCATTGAATATAAATTGAATTATTTTTTTCGATAACACGGGATATCCATTCAAATTAATAGAATATATTCTGTACAAAATGGACCGGCTGCTAACAACAGTCTAAATAAAAGGAGCACTACACTTCCTATTATTTACTTCGCATAAGTTTTTAATCTTCAAAAGGTAAATATTTGTCAAAGGAATAATAAATAGGAAATGGTTTCTCTCTATTTTTATCCTCTTAATTTGTATCAATTTACAAATTATGTTTCAGCATGTTAGGGAGAAGAGGGAAAAAGGAAATTAAAAAAAAAAAAAATCGAGTTCTTATTCACCCTAAAACATTAAATATCTAGATCTTTTTAGACAGCATATGAGAAGAATTAAGCTGCAGGGAAGGAATCGGAGCATGCTGGGTCAGCAAATGCCAAATAATTAAGTAGTAGGTCAGGGCAGATGGAATTTACTTTACCCACCAATTTATCGACCATATATATGGTATGCATACAAATAAAAGAAAATTACTATTTTTATACAACAGTATATTACTAATGGATATATATAGATACATATATCATTAGAAGGCCATTTTTATTCAAGGTTCTTGGAAGAAAAATCTAAATTAAAACCTTTTCATGGAAGTCCTTAGCGAATATGATCGGATCCTTAGTTGTGCACCGTTCTTAGTTACGGACTACTGCTTAACTTCGGCATTTATCATACCATTTATTACTCGTCTAATAATAATTTAACCTTACCATTTATATATAGAAAGAATCAGTAATAAATTCTATTAAAAAACTTACAAATAAAATAGAGGTATCCATAAAACAAAAAGTTTTCTAAATGCCCAAATATAATCCTAAGAGCCTTAGGAGTAAAGATTATCTAAGAACTTTGTCCATCACCAACGTGCTTATTATTCAAGTTTCTATATTCTTATTCCATATCTTCAATATATGTTATCATGTATTTTGAAATGGGATTTTTAAGTCCTTTCTTTCATATATAAATATATATATATGAATATATGAATATTTTCGTCCATGGAATAGGCATTTGAATGACGTTCGTACTTACCCAAATGGCCCAACAATCAATACTCACCTAAATGATTCATAAATAAAATTTTCTATAATTTCATTAAACTTTATTTCACTAAAATTTTTATTTGAATTGCAATTTTATATTAAGTACTAAAAACTTATGATATTTGTATTTATAAAATTTAAATATTATTATTATCCATTTACGTTTTACGTATGCAATCATCTTATAAATTTTTTTATAATTTTTTAATCGATTAATAGGTTTAACTTAAGCACAAGACACACTTAAAAAACGGATTAGATTACGAGTTTAGATATTCAGTCACGATAAATAAACAAATCGTATCGCAAGTTAAAGTTTTTTAAATACAAACCTATTTAGATACGGACATAAGAAATGACACGATAACGTAAATCGTCAGTCTAAATAATAATAATGATTCCTATCCGAAAATATACACATTTATAGCATATATGTGTAGATAATATCTTACATGGAAAATACTTGCGTAACAGCTCCACTTCGGCATAAGAATTAACGAAAGCAATGCCCGTGGCTGAATACGTGGCGTCATAGAAACATACAGCTGGCGTGCCGGCTGGCATTTTTTGTCTAGCATTGATCGAAAGTTCACGTGTAAATCCATGTGGACCCACGCGTCCTGCCAAGTGCCGGCCTGAGCCTACGTCCTCCTGTTAATCGCTCTTTTACGTAATCAACTTTGGCGGGAAGCCTTGCTTCCTACACCGCATCAAAGTCCTACAAGCAATGTTTATCCCATCTCAAAGCTATAATAGCATTACCTTTAACGTGCTTTCCAATTATATACATATATTTAAACAAAATAATATCTAATAAGGAAATTTTTATTTTACCTATCTATATATATATATACACATGTAATTGATGAAAATATGCTCGAAAGAAGAATTCAAAATGGTAACTATTAATCAAATAACATTGCTATCGAATTTTGTATAAACTCATAGGTGGTTTCACCTAAATTCTAGATTTAATATCCCTAAAACCAAATCGCAGGTTATTTAAGGCCTTCTAACCTAATCAAAATGAATGTTGTCTTTTCTTAAGAACATTATAAATTCAATTCCTTCTCCCCCATTATACAAACCCAGGAAAAAAAAAATCGTAAGTTGAATTTGGATATTATTTACTTGTATTTCTTTATACGTAAGATTACTACAAAAAATATTATTAAAAAGAAAATAAATATTAAATTTATATATTTTAGAAAATAGGCTTTATGATGATGTTAGACATGGTTAAGTATGTAAGCGTATTCTTTTATATGTTGAAGGTCATGTGGTTAACTCCCAAAAAAATATATATATTACCTTTTACAAGTTCTATTTATTATTTTTTTCTTTTTAAGTTATTTCTTGATGTGGAGGAGTAAAGATTACAATGCAAGGAATAGTTGATCAGCAGACTAGAGCCTGAAATTTGTTAGGGGCGGCATGCATCAGAATCGGAAAAGGTCAGGAGCTAATCCTAAGCCATTTCAAGACCATAAAAAATATCAAAAACCATGAGATGAAAAGTATAGTTTTGATTTTCCTAATTATAGATCAATGACTTCGAAAATGTCATAATACATCAATAAAATTTGATTTGAGTCTTTTGGACTTAGATTAAACTGCTTTCCACTTGGCATCATTTAGAAGGTTAAATTTGTGCATTTTGGTAAGTTGTTGAGTTGTCAAATATTTTCTTGATAATTTAAGAAAATTTATCTTGATTTTATTTCTTCTAGTTTTATGGAATTTGAATTTTATTCCACTTCCTTAATGATTCTAGCATTCAAGACTAAATACTCTATGGTTCAGTTATATCAATATCTTATGCAATAATATCCATTTATTCTTCATACATATTTGTGCCTGCAGCATATTGTGTCATCTTTTTGTAATAATATGTCGAAATAATATTTAACTAAATAATAATAGTTCAATTTATTATATGCATTATTTTTTTAGTTAAATTTCATTTACAAAAATAATGGTTGACTAAATAAGTTCTCATTTGGACACAACTTATTTATTAGTAGTTATACCACATAATTATTTTGTTAATGCTTCATATTTTCGATCCTTATGCATAAAATATTAGTAAGTAATAACAATCATATTACTAACATTGCATTTTTTTTTTTCTCTTTTTTCTTTTTAATTCATATTCTGAAATTGAGTAGGTATTATTGAACAGCTAATTGTATAATCCTTTATATTAAAAAAGATCATTTTTTCTACCATTACTAAGGAAATAAATTTATAAAGTCATAGCAAATTCATAGAATACACATTTTTTTTTAGTTATGTTGTATTTTTTTGTTTTACTTGTAATAGGTAAATTTCAATTAACATATATAACTCAAGAAAAAGGTACAAAGTTTGTTCTTTTAGCTTTTTATAAAATGAACTAAGTACTTGTAATTATTTCATAAAAAAGTTTTAAAATTCCCTTCCTATTAAATATTAGAAAGTGTTGCAACACACTTATTAAGAAAAAAAAAAACTCTTATACATATGCATAATATGCACTATAAGTAAAATAATAATGGGATTCTTTTTACTAGTAATTACAATATTGACTTCAATAATGCAACTATAATCCCCTCAATCACATGGTTATTTATCTGGCCCTATTCGTATTTACACTATATGTGATAGATTTCCTTGAAATATAGAATCGGATTGTTTGGCTTTCTCCTCATATGAGTTTTTTTCATTTAATTCTACAATGTCCAAGTCCATCTTACATAGGCTTATTAATGCTAGCTCAAATCTAAGGATTGACAAGGGTAGTTGTAGGGTTAGTCTAAACTTGTAGAAAGCTTGAAGTAAGAGATATAAATAGTATGAAGATAAATAAAATAAACATAAGCGAACCCACGATCAGCTCCAAAGATATGATGCATCGATAAACTTTCGAATACTTATGGTATAACTTAATATGACACATGAGATGGTCTAGTGAATTTACTCATCACCTAATCTTATTTAAAGGTTAAAATAAGAGTGAGGTAAGCAAAGAAGCTAATGAGAGTAATGTTCATAAAGAGAATATTTAGTATATTAATAAGATCATTACAGTTATATGTAAGTAGGTATTTATAACTAAAAAACTAAGGTAACTTGTCTAAAATGGAAAAGTTTAAAAATGGTATTATTTAAAAGAAGTAATGTACAAAGAATAATATGGTACAATTGAAAATATAATAAAAATGAGTATCTTGTATGGAAAATTCTATCACATGATTGCTAAGATACGTGACTCTTTGTAGATGGATAACTATCTGGCAGAAAAGACAAATTGTACATTCAGGTTGGTGATTACTAAGCCAATGTGCCAAGTAAGGGTGGTAAGTCAGTGGTGCTAAGTTGAGTAGATAATTCTCCTAAGGTAAATTCGCCTTAAACGTATTCAATATAGCTCGAACTCAAGTCAACTTAACCAATGATCAGATGAACTAAGTTGATGTTCAACTGTAGTTTAAGTTGGCAATTGGAGATTAATGATGACTACGAGAGGGTTCGGCTTAGCTAAGACATCAAGTTGACGGATTGCAATAGCTCAGATTCCTCAGTGGTGGGTTTTAAGGAAAGAATTCACCTAGCTATGCTTTTCAACCCTTGGGCTTGGGCTCGAAGGTTTAGTGGTTTGATTTCTATCACTTATAGGTTAAAGATCCCTTCTTAAAACCTACTTCTAGAATGCAATGTTTGATAATGCAAAAAAATTACATAGGCTTTGTTGTTGGTGATTTTTCATCTAGCTTATATTAAGCTTCTCTGAGCCTACAAAACAAACATGCCAAAATAAGCATAGGAGATTTCTTTAGCATAGCCATTACTTAAGTAGGTTTTCAACTGATATGAGAAAACCCAATACGGGTGCGATAAAGCATTTGAATCACCTACAAACTCTTAAGAAAGTTCCCTTTTTATGTCTTTTCTTAGTTTACTTCTAGTTTTGCCCATTTTTGCCCACATACCTAAATGGACCATATACATAATTATGGGTTAGCAAAACTGGATCTAGCTTAAGCAGCTAGGTTAAGACCTAATGAACCTTTGTTGAGCAAGGCATGAGTATTGACACGATGGCCTAATGATGGGCTTACTAATGTATCACCTCATAGTCATTTCACTACATTAAATGCATTATAGCTCCTAACCCCTATTGGGGATGGAGGCATTGATAGGAGTCGGGTGGTTAAGGATCAAGCACTTTTTGATCATGCTTCTCTATAGTGAGACCCCATGGTCCTCTTAGGGTAAGAGTCGTGATGTTAAGGTACTAGAGGGTGGAATACTTTGGTTGTTTAGAGTGCTTCCTCTTGGGTGTTAGGCTCAGGATGCTTCGATTGGACCCTTCTATCCCTTTTTGAGCTCCGAGGCTTAAGCAAAGTTTTGACAAAACTCTAATTGATGCTTGAGACATACAGCTTTAGTTTATCATTAATTTACTTTATTATTGCAATTGTATTGTGGAATATTTTATATGGGATAGGATATGATGTGATATCAAAATAATAGGAATTTGGATATATTATGTATCTTACATTTAGGGTTTTTTAAAAACGAGGTACTTTTATGATTTTGATGTATCTCTAAAAGGTAAACAAAATATCAGCAGCACATTAATCATAGGATATCATTCTAATCTATCATAATTTTTTTTTATATCATTTTTCGATGTTTTGATTTGAATTCTTGTAAATGACACGTCATCTTGCATGATGAAGCTCTAACTTTTGTATTTTTATCCGTGCATAGTAGCAGCGGGGAATAGCCGTGGATTAAAAAAAATATTTTCCAATTTTAATCAATTTGAATACGTGGCGGGACATAAAAGGCCAAAGGAGACCTCAACCGCAACTGCTAATATTTGGAGAAAAGAAAAAAAAAAAAGTAAAAAGGAAACATTGTTAGAATCAAAGAGAAAGCATCCGATCGTCACTCGCAAGCGAAGCAAAAGCGCGTTTAATTGGTGGTTTCTCTTTCATCGCTCCTTTTAACGACTAAAACAAAAATACAAAACACAAGTTGAGGTTTGTTTGGGTTTAGAGAGAGAGAGAGAGTATTTAAAAAATAACAACTAAAAGAAAAGAGAAAGAGAGAGAGAGGAGATGCATTATGTAATGTAAATGCAACGGTGTGAATCAAGTCGTAAGCGGACGCGGTTCACCACAAGGAGATATGGGACCCACACCCAACGCCTACGATCCAGCCGTGCAGGACGTGACGCGTACGTTGCATTCCCACTTCAATTATCATATCGCTGTCTTTAACATCGGACATTCACACACACACACACATTTACATTTATACACATACTCTCACATTTACATTTATACACACACTCTCTCTCTCTCATTCTCTCTCTAACAGTATACATGGAAAGATGGTGATGGGTCCCACTCGTGCTTAAAAGGCCACGGTTACATCAACTGCACAATCAAAATCTTCCATCATAATCATTACTTGAGAAAATCACACCATGATTATGGTCAAAACTCTAAATTAGTATGGCCTTAAAAAAAAAACGAAAAAATAGGAATTTTGGTATTTTTTAATAGATAAATTGGGCAGATCTTCCAAAAAAAAAAAAAAAAAAAAAAAAACTTTTATGATTATATAGATACCTAATATCCTAAAAATAAAACACTACACCTCTAAAAAAAAAGACTAAATGCATACTTCACAAGAAAAAGAATATAATAAAATTTATTGTTTTAACCCCTTAATAAAAGTTTGTTAATTTACTATTTTATATGTATATGATTATATTAAAATGGATAAATTGTTAACTCACTTATTTAAATAATATAGATCTCAGACCCATTTTAAGAGTGTAAGTATTTTATTTTTAAAATGTGGGTTGTCTATGTAATTATAAAAGTTTTTATAAGAGGTTCATGCAATTTACCCTTTTTCTAATAGAATGGTTATTATACAAATTCATCCATATTAATTATCAAGATATGTTTTCTTTTTCCTTTTTTTTTATCTTTTCATATCATTTTGTTACCGTTTAAATCATGTATTTATTAAAATAAAATATAAAAAATAAAATTTATATTCATCTTTCAAAAATTAAATATTTAATGATTCTCTATAAGATTAGGTTAATTAGACTAATTTATACTTAATTTTATCTAGTTTTACAAAAAAGATATAGAAAAGCATAATATCTCCAAATATAAGGTTTAAGACCAAAACAAATTAGATACAAATCAAATAGACTTTTAAATACTAAATTTTAAACCTAATTTAGAACAATACATAATAAGTGCAATTGGGATATAAAAGAAATCCAAAAAGGCAAATCCAATTAGTCCACCAAAATTAAAATAGTGTTGAAGAAAATTTTAGAAAATTCTCTGAATACTTTTTTAACAATTAAAATTAAGAATTACAAAAAAAAAAAGAGATAAAATTAAGAAAAAGTCAATTTATCACATATTTGTTATTTCATTAAGCTTATAATTATTACTTGAAAAAAAATATAAAGTTGTTGTGAGCTCTTAGCAAATGCACCGGAGGCATTTGCTAAATGAAGCCTTATATATTTATTGGACTTTTATTTAGGGATATAAATCAATCGAATTGATATAATACAATGTTGCATTTTAGTTTATCTTAGAGTTTAGGATTGTCAACTCAAGCTCAATTTGGTGAAACTTTTTTAGGCTTGATTTTTGAAAAATATTTTCTTTTGATTCTAATAGTATTAAATATTCAACCTTGGCTTAAACTTGACTAATTTTTTATCAATCTCTATAAAACTAGATTGATTAGACTAATTTACATTTAATTTGATTTAGTTTTGCAAAAAAAAAAAAAAATACATAGAAGAAAATATACCTTATATTAAGTTTGGAACCGGGACAAATCATATATAAATCAAATAGATTTTCAAATAATAATTTTTAAACCTAACTTAGAACAAATACATAGGAGGTCCAAATGTCACGCCCCGAAGCGGCAGAGTCGTAACAGCCCCGCCGTATAAACCACCCTAAGATAGAAGTTGGCCTCACAACCGCTATCCTAGACCTGATCTACACAAGGCGTCCACAACTAACCCGCTTTGAAGTAGACAATTTGTAATTTAAACAAATCATTTAAGAAAGTGAGGAAATATATATATAATCACTATAATTCAGTTACTGCAGTTAAAGTGTTCAATATTCCTCTATAATATATCTCCTGGTTATTACATTATTCGGAAATGAAAAATAATTCTAAAGTAAAAACTTAGACCTTAAAATATGTGTTTATTCTTCGATGTTTTTCCTCACTCCTCAGGATCCAGCAGTTGCTAGCTTCTATGTAATTGGTTGCCGCTTCTTAGCCAGCACCTGCACGATGTCTATAGAGATGTGAGCAACCACAGCTCAGTAAGTTAAGACGGAGGACTTAAAACTATACCATACACACAACAAGGTTTTCAATCACTTATTAAGTGTAATGCATGTGCAAGCAAATGCCATCGCACGACGTTGTCCGGCCCGTCGTGAGATTAGAGAAATTGCGCCCGCTCTAATCCGGGTTGAGGAGTTACCGTTAATGCAACAGTTCGCGACCAAACCCAGGCTTGTGTAATGGAGACCTTGCTCCTCCCGCGACTACCTTCGAACCACTGTCTTCACCCCCGCCGCGACCTCCTCTCTTGTCACTTAGTTCGACTGAGGATGAAGAAGGGACCATTTTGCAATCCTGCGCTATCCCTTCCGAAGGGGTCGGTATTTGGCCGGAGAGTCCTAAATCCCCTAACGGGTTGCCATGCATGTTCGATTATGATTACTGGTCGTATATTTAATTAAGTCTAGTTTAGGGTGATCGATCATTTCATACAATTCATATAATATGTGCAGAGCAACAAACAAAATCATGGCATCACCCATAATCAAGCACATGCATACATTCAACTATCTAATAAGCATAACCAAGCATAATCTTAAGCCTCCCAAAATACAGCAACGTATTAATCCCAACTTACCTCGACTCCTCGCTCGCTCACTCGAGGTCCGATCTGCTCAGGCCATCGCCGGTTATCCCTATAACACGAACGTGGTTTCAGCTTTTCATATAACTGTTATAGGTTCGTTTTATCCTATAATGCTTATTGTTAGGTTTTGTTTACGGTTTAATATGCCTACTTATCTAGGTGTTAAGTCTTTTATAATTATTCTAGGTTTAGGTTTAGGTTTGGGTTCGGTTTCGGTTTTCGCATCAATTTCCAAATTAGGTTTTGGTTCGATTTTTAAATCTTAAACATGCTCGAATCCTAATGTGAAATTAATTACATTAAGCTCGAGTTTCCAAATATCCTATTGGGTCTTAATTTAGTATTCTAAGCTATTTGGTACACGCTAGTCCTAATTAGGGTATCGGATTTATCCTCGATGTGAGAAAATCTTACTTTTTTATATAATTACCTAAAATTCAATCTTAATTCAGATTTAATATTATTCTGATTTTTACTCTAATATTATCTAAATAACCCTAATTTTTCCATATTTATTAATTTACAATTTCACATATTACTAATTTCTTATATTACTTACCTAATTTCCTTAATTAACTATACTTAGTACCTAAATGCTAGGATTAGGGTTCCACTGCAGAGATTAACTTCCTTAAACATCTAATTAAGATCCAAATCAGTAATTAACATCCTAATCACCTAATTAACTCCAAATTACCCAATTTTTCCATCATTTTAGGGCTAAAAATTAACTTAAAAATTTAGAAAATTAATTTTAAAAAAATGGCTTCATAGCACTGTTCTATGTCACATGAGCATCCCACAGAAAAATTTTGAGCCCCAAACTACATCCCTAAGCTTATTTAATTTCCGGTTTAATCATGCTCGGTTTTGAACAATTTGTTAAGGACCCTATATTTCCCGACATAATTAAACTAAATCAACATTTTTCCCTAAATCTACATACAATAAAACCTCAGAATAACAAGTTTCATAATTTTCTGGGCAAAATAACTAATTTTACAAAATTATACAAGAATCGGGCTGGAATTTAGACTCACCGGTTCAGGTGGCTCCGGCCACCGCGGGCCGCCGTGGCCTTATCGGCCGGCCTGGGCGCTGCCACCACCGTGTGTTGGTGGTGGCCGTCCACTCCCAGCTCCTCGTTTGGTGTGGGTTCCCTTTAAAACCCCTAACTGCACAGTTTTTCTTATTTTTTTTTATTTTTCTGGATTTTCTCTCGAATTTTCGACTCTCTCTAATTTTCTCTGATTTGTATCTGTCCAAATGAGCTTCTGAATTTTTCTTGCTATTTATAGACGAATTTTGTAATTATTATGCATTAATTTGATGGGATTTTGCCCCATTTCCTTGATTTTAGGCTTTTAGTTTGTCAAATTCTTATTGGCCAATTTTTATTTTGTAGCTTTGGACCTACCACGACCTTATCTTGCTTCAGTTATCCACTTCTGATTTTTTTCTGATTTTTCTATAATTATTTTGTATTTTTATTTAATTATTTACTTAATTTTCAGCCTATTTCACTAATTACGCGTATTTTTATCTACACGTAAATACATGTAGGGTGCACGTGAACATTCCTAAATATTATTTTGGTCATTCTAAAATTTTTAGTATACATATAATTTATCTCTAATAATTTATTAGTTATTATATTACACTTTTTGCCTTTTTGGTAATTAGCAGTTATTATGCTTAAAATTTGAAAATTTTATAGTCTCTTATTTTACTACTTATTTTCTTAAATTTAAGTTTACAGGGTCATTTTTATTGGTATCTTGTTAAATAATTTATAATTTGGGTTTGATCGGATCTTTTAACCGATCGCCCTAAACCTCGAGTTCTATGTTCAATCCTACGGTTACTTGGCTGAACTTTGGGGCTTACACCAAACAAGATATAAAAAAAAAAAAAAAAATCCAAAAAGGCAAATCCAATTACTCCACCAAAATTAAAATAGGGCTAAAGAAAAATTTAAGAAGTTATCGTAGTGCACTTGTTTAAGAGTTGAAATTTAAAAAAAAAAAAAACAATTTTTCATATATTTTTTATTTTATGAAGCATATGAATAATATTGAAATAAGACAAAGTTCTTTTAAGAATTTAGCAAATGCATCAGATCACTTGTTAATTGGAGCCTTATATATTTATATCAGTTTTGTTTAAGGCTGAAAATTGATAGAGTTGATATTATACCATGTTGCACTTGAGTCTATTTAGAGTTTAATCCAACCTAGAATTGTAAACTCAAGCTCAATTTAATGAAATTCTTTTAGGCTTAATTTCTTAAAAATAATTTATTTTGATTATAATAATATTAAACATTCAACCTTAGCTTAAACTTAACCAATGTTTAGATTTGATTTCAGTTCAATTAGACTTGTAAGTTTCTTGAGTTAAACACTATAAAACTTAAGCTCGGCTTAATTAGGTAAGCTTAAGTTTGGCTTCAACCCGAATGTTATTAAATCATACTTAAGCATCTATTAAGTCGCACTCTAGTAACTAGTCGAGTAACTAACATATAGGGTTGATTCATTTAAAATACTAATTTTATTCGCGAACACATTTAAGGCACTCACTTAAAAGGTACAAAGAAGAATTTCTTTTCACATTCTTAAGGATGATTATATACTACATGAAAAACAAGCGCATATAGATATAGATATGAATCTTTTCTTTTTAGGTAAGACAAATGCTATGAGACATCCATTAATATTTTATTTTCTATTTGAGTGAAAGTATATTTTGTTCTTAACATTTACTTATTATTCAACTCAAATCTTCAACCTTTTCCTCTGCTTTTATTTGAATTCACAACATCATCTACTTCTATAAAAATATAATTTCCATCAATATTGTTAAAATTTTCTTTTAAACCTTCATAATGCTTAACATTAACCATATTTAATTACATAATATAGAAAAAATAGTCTTAGTGATAGTGGATATCACTAAAATAACTCCTAGGTGAACTCTTAGTGGTTTAATAGCTGTGTATGGTGATGGATCTGCAAAAAGCCCCCTGTGGTGTTGTCGGTGAAGGCTTTCCAACGCTTAAGTTAACAAGGTTAGTATTTAAGTTATAGAGGATATGGGAGTTTACAGATTAAGAAGGTTCCTTAGGGGTTTTAAGATCCTCTTACTTAATGGCTTTCCTTCTATTTATAGGTTAAGGGAGTTGACATATTCAGACACATACTAAGAGGGAATTAGCTAGAATGAAATCCAAGGAGGTGGCGCTATCAGTACGAGAAAAGACTTCTACTCTTCTACCGGTTGTTAAAGGCTTAGAGGATGAGCCTGTTCCATTGGCAAGGGCAGTTGCCATAGCGTAGTGGCTAGTTTATAGACTATGTGTCAAGTGGTCATTTAACATTTAACAAGGAGAGAAAAAGGGGCGAAGAGGGCAGCGAGCTGGGCCATATTGAGTGGTGGTTATCTTGAGCTAAGGGCGAGCTCTCTCTTAATGATAGAAAGGTGAAACCTCAGGCACTTAAGAGATGGCTCTTTGAGCGCCCCGTACTTGACCAAGCTTGGGTTCACTTGGTCATCAATTACAAAGATGTCACCAGTAAGTAGTCGATGCTTGGGGAGGGCTTGGAGGCTCCCCAAGTGCTCTTAGTTTAGTGGGTAAGTAAGGGCATGCTTCGGACTAGTCGACATACTTAAGGGGATCATTAGGACATGATTAGAGGTGTCCTTGGCCATGTTAAGTGAAGTTATTGATGGGCTTGGGCCTTCAGAACCTCGAGTCGAAGAGCGACCATCAACAAGTCCTAAATGCAATTAATTGCATAATATAATAAAGATATATGAAAAAAAAAGAGGGAAGGGTTGCAAAAATTTGTGCAAACCCCAACCACTTTATCAAGCCTAAGGCCAATTAAAAGTTAACATAGATGATAGATAAAAATTTTATAATAGTGACGAAAATCTTGTACCTCTAAAAATTTTAAAATGGTAAGAAAATGTTGAGATTCAAATATTCTTTTCCTTTTAACAGTGAGCATCACAGGAAAGTTAAGCTCTTTAATTTTAGTTTATAAATTGTTTGGGAAAGTTAAGGTGGAGGGTTGGGGAAGTGAAATAAGAAATGATGCAATTTACTATTCCATTAATTTTCATTTATCTACCATAGAGTTGGCAATTTGAGACTTGACTCACTAAACCTAGACATGATTTAAATGGGTTTAGGTACGGAAAAAATTGATACAGGGCACAAACGGGTTAAACCAATCTAAACATGTTTATATACGTGTCTAGGTTTGGGTTTAAGTTTTAAACCTGTTTATTAAATAGGTTTTATAAATAGGTCTTAGGTTCAACCTGTGAACCCATTTATTAAAAAAAAATTGGACACCCACTTAAGTAAAAAGACCAGTAACAAAATGTTAAATGTACATAGTGCATGCAGTGAAAACAAAACCTTAACACACCTAATCCTAAATCCCTTATATCTCGTACTCTCTCGTCTTTGTTCCTCTTTCTTATAGATCTTTCCTAATGGCTAATCCCCTATAAATATAGCCAATAGTGTCACTCATCTCTCAACCAAAGTGAAGCCAATAGTCCTCTTGGCCCTTGCCCTTTCTAATTATCTTGTTTTCGTCATTGTCGAAGAGGTAATTTTTTTTTTCCAACATGAGACATTAGTTTAAAATTAAGATCTACGATTCATTTTCTATAGAATTCTTATTACTTTGCTATTATTCAATGTATAAAATACTTCTCTAGTTCATTTATGGACTTTAGTTGCCATCAAACAAAATCAAAATCCTTTATAAAGGAAAAAAAAAAGTAGTATACCTAATTCAAAAGAAATCATTTTGGAGACAAAAAGATTTTTATTTATATTTATTAATCATAAAGTATATCGAAATTGAATAGTAATATTATTCTTTGGATGAATCTGGGTTGATTGCATTGTTTAGTCATAAATACTCATATTTATTTACCAATATATTATTTTTCCTTTTTAATGTATAAACTATCTCTATCTTATGTGATATAGAAGAATACTACAAATATACTAAAGAAAGTCATTAGTATCAATGATTGAGTCTTCAACTTTTCAGGTGAAAGGAAAATATGCTACATAATCCGCATACAACTAAATCTGAATTAAAGTAGTATTTAGATGATGAGCAGCATACAATGGATGAGTTGGATGTAATGAGTTATGGGAAAAGCAATCAATTTTGATATCTTCAAGTTGCAAGAATAGCACGTGATGTCTTAAGCATACCAATATCTATAGTAGTTTCATAATCTGTATTTAGCATTGGAGGTCACATCCTTAATCAACATTGCAACTCATTGAAGTAAGATACTGTAGAAGCTCTTTTATGTACAAAGAATTAACTTTACGGAGAAGAAGATAGTAAATATAAATTATTTGCTAAAATTTCAACATAATATATTTTATTGATATGTTTTTTTTTTTTATGTATAGATTATTTGATCTTCTTTCTTGAAGATCTAATAGAGAATATAGTTAATTTGGAAATTAACCCTGTTAGTAGCATCCCTTCAAGCTAAGGTTCCACTTGATTAAGTAATGTTATATGATTTAAATTTTGAGAGTTTTTGTAATTTGATAAGATTATTTCTTTAAAATTTTTATTTGGATTGTAATTTTATGTTAAGTGCTAAGATAAAAACCTTACAGCATTTATATTTATAGAATTTAAATATTGTTATTGTTAATTTTCCTTTTGCATCTGTAAATATCTTATAAACTTTTATATAATTTTTTAATCGATAAACGAGTTTAATCTAGATATGAGACACCCTTATTATATGGATTAGATTACAGGTTTAGGTTTTCAGATATGATTAATAAACAAATTGGATCATGAGTTGGGGTTTTTCATATATAAACTTGTTTAGACATGAATATAGAATATGACACAATAATACGAATTATCAACCCTAATCTATGGTGCGTGAAAGTTGATAACGAGTGTTAAAATTAGTAAAATAATTCTATAAAGCTTTAGTAAATGATATAATACTAAATTTTAACACAGAGAACAGCTCTTTTTATGAATGTGTTTTGATTTAAATAGATCTGAATTCACATGACACGGTAGTAGGTGCGAATGAGAAGAAAGAATAAATGTTAAAAGGGTTTTTCTTACGTTTTTTTTGCGAACATGTGTAGTTATTGGAAATGATTGCAAGAAATAAATAAAGTTTTTTAATAAATAAAGTTCTTTGTTCTTGAAGCAAAATCCATTTAACTTTTAAGATACCTTTCCATTTTTACCTTTAATAGAATGTAGACATGCTTTTAAGTTTAAATTCAAATTATTATTGCATAATGCAACGGGGTAAACCAAAATGGTTATAAAAGAATTTGACTGCTTATTGCTAGATTTCCTTTTCTTTTTTTTTTTTTAAACAAAATTATTGCTAGATTTTCTTGAAAAACATTTTTTCCCCTATTATTATGGTACAATTTTGAGTTGGAACCCATCAAATTAGAATTATGGTGTTCGTACCATGAAGCTTTAAAGTAACTAAATCAAATCTTAGATTTTAATTTTACATTTTAAGCTTATACTTATGGCATGTTCCTATTAAGCTACTACAGTGCTATTAGAATTTCTCTAGATCACACACTCATATATATATATGTAGAACGTAGTCGTTGGACAATCGTGCTATATATACTTATATTGATTATAGCATGATTAACTTTTAGTATTATATCGATGTGTAACTGGGTTTCCTTCGATTTTCTCATTTTCAACTTTGCATTTCCGAGAAAACTAGGCAACTAGGGTTTTGTTAAGAGCTAAAGAGTGAAGAAGGTGTAGCCTATTTATAATAATTTATTAGAATCCTACCATCACGATCCAGCTATTAAGCTAAAAAATATACACTAAGTCGTGTAACTATATCTTTGAGTAAGGTTGAATAAACTTAACACATAAATGGTTTAAATTAAAAACTAAGTCCAAAATTTATCAAATTATAATTGGTAAACCTCGACTTTACACAATAAATGGAAACACAATAAATTAGAAAATTTTCCTATACATACCACTTAACTTAAGTAACTTGTACTTTTCATATATGAAACTCTAGATGGTGAATTGGCAAAAAAAGAAAAAAGATGGTGAAAGAAAATTGTGAAATCTCAATTGTTAACGCTTTTTCTAGTTATACTAGCTAGCAACTAATTTTAGATATGTGACTTATAAAAGAACAATGATAGAGACCGCAAATTACATAAATATAACCTGTGTGTTTTTGACCTTTGTAAACAATCAACTTGTTCTTTTGTTTTAAATAAACTCACGACTTGTGTTTTACAACTATTTATTAATTTTAATTAAGAATATATTTCAGTTTTTCTTATTGTTTCATAGATAATTAATTACATTTTTACATTTGGGACCAAGATATATAATATAATATTATTAATTAACTTTTACAGAAAATCTAAAAAAAGGAAAATTAGGAAATAAAAGCAAAACCACTGTTACTCTAAACTCCTTACTAGCCATCTTAAGGACCAAAAATAGTTGTCAACCATTGGAGGTAAGCTTAGGTATCAGGCTGAACTGGCTTAAATCGTTAATTTACGGATCAATGATATAGTGAATTGTGATTGATTTGTGAGTTAACGATACCGTGATTGGCTTGTGAGCTAACAATTTGGAGCCAGTTTATTAGGTTCTTGAATTGTTTTTTTTTTTAATATTTAAAATTTTTTATTTTATTAATTAATTTATTTTATATATATTAATAATTTTTAATAATGTGATTTCTTTTTGTTTTTTTTTAAGTGTATTAATTTATTAATAATTTCTAATTTTTTTCTTAATTTCTAACTTAATGCAATTCCAATTTTTTTTCCCTCAAATTTTATTTTTTTTCCTTATATTCAAATCCTTAATATTTAATAAGTTTTACAAAAAGGACTTATATTAACTAAAATTGAATTTTCTACTTATCCTTAATATATAATTAATTTATGATTAATTATCTATTATTAGTTTGATAATATTATTTTAAAAAAATTGTCATTTACCATTACACATAAAGTAATTTTAATATACAATAACTTATTAGATATTATCTAATTATTTTTTCGACTTAATAGTCTCTCTTTTCTCTTTCTCTTTTCTTTTTTTTTTTAAAGGGATAAATCGACCGGCCGAACCAACCTACTAGTTCAATGGTAGGTCAGCCCGATAGTTTGTGAATCGCCAATTTGAGCGGTTTCACTCAGGCGAATACTTGACGATTTGCTAGAGCAGTTTAGCCTGACCGCTACTAAACCGGTTCACTATTTGGAATCAACCCTTACTTAGGTCTAATTGAAAGTATTGTGCAACCTTGAGATAGCTAGAAAATGGCCCGTTTGCAACATGGTTTCGTTCTTTCTTCTTCTACTTTTTTCTTTTTTATTTTTGTGCATTTGCCAATTTTAAATATATTTCAATAATTCTTATTTACATTATTTACTTAAATAATTCAATCATATTATAATCTAGTAAGCAATTGCCACATATTTGCATTCTTTTGTTAATAAAAAATTAAGAGGCACATATCATGTGTTTATTAAAAATCAAAAGACAGGTTATTTGTCTACAAAAGTACTAAAATACATGATGCTTTTTTTTTTTCCTTTTTAATATTCACTAAAACAAACTCATTGAATAAGGATTGTTTACGTAGAAAAACTATATACACATAATATAATCGTGAATTTAGTTCGGTAGTAGCCACAGAAAAACTCAATCGACTCCGTTGGCCATAGTTTCTCAAATTTTGTCATTGAAAAATATGTTATTGGCGTCATAATTATTTTTATTTTTTACTCCAAATTAAATAACAAGTTGTCAGGTTACCATTTGCAAATCACAAATTAATCTTTCAAATAAATGCATGGGCTGGCTGACCCTCGAGGATATCTTGGGTCGTACATGGACAGGATTTACGTGGGAGTAAAAATCTCGTATCTTCAGAAGAAAGTCACACTGATCGCACAGAAATAGTTCGCATGAAATTGGGTCCAACTCCAACCAGCCATTCATTGTAATTTGTAAGTGAAGAACGGACAAACCAATTTGCAAAACAGAAAACGTTGTAATTTGGACAAAACATTTTCTGCCACAAGAACCATCTCATCAAACTAGAAAGAAGAAACCGAATTCTCATGATATAACCTCATATGCTAATAGGGCAAAGGAAGGGGATGGGAACACTACGACTATTCTACGATGAGTCCAGCTAATTTATTATTTGACTCTTAAAATTTACATTATATTAATTTTTATAAGTATCCTAACAATCAAGTGATGAACTAAGCAATCCCCTTAATAGAACCGTAGAAATCACTGGAATGTACGGTTTTTATGACCGGCTAAGCCGGCTCACATGATCAAACGCAGCTAGATTTTATAATTGCCGTCTACCCATTAAACACCAACTTCCGTTATACCAACTCTAATTAATAAACCATTAACATTATGATTAACAATAATTAGGCTAGATAAACTAATACACTATGTAACAACCTGCCTTTGTTGATTAATCCTATCTGGGTTCGCTTTATTCCGTTTCAAAGCTTTCGTGTTTTGTTTTATTGGCAGAAAAACATGCCCTTGAAATTAAATAATTGGTCCCCATTAACTAATGGACATAAATTAATGGATTCTACTTAGCAAACCCAATTTTCCCTTTGTCCTTTTCCAATCTCTTGCTTCTAGAATTGAACGGGAAATTATATATATTTTTTTTTCCTCCGTTCACATGAGAATGTATAAGAGGTGCTGATTAACGAAATACCTGGGCACTTTTCAAATTAACTTAATTAAAAAATATAGAAATTTTAAATGGTTTTCTAAACATTTTTCCGATAATATCAAATGCATGGAAGATGTTTTAGATTTAAAAAATACCCGATTGATGGAACCTTTCCTACACAAATTTAATGTAAATATTTAAGACCTCGAATTTGTAAACCTAAATAGAAAGTAAAAGATTGTGTACAAATTCAAAGGTACAAGATCCATGATTTATACAAGAAATTTTTCGAGTGATCTTTTATGTTTTCTTATAGAAATCGAACCAGCCACCGTTCTAGTGAGAGAAAATTAAAGGAAAAAGGAAATGACATACCCATTAAAAAAAAAAAAGTACTTCACGATGAGAGTAAAAGTAGAGAGAGAAAAAGAGATAGTCTAGAGAGAGAACTAGAGAATCTGGTGGGCTTTGAGCTGTGGTTTAGCTGTCTTTTGTGATGTATTATTTTTCTCACTCTCTAACACGCCCATCTCCATGCCCCCCCC
>JAMXBB010000007.1:79179398-79224495 GCA_024138015.1 Lumnitzera littorea
CCCCCCCCCCCCCCCCCCCCCTACAATGACCCCATGTCTTACATTATATATGGATTGAGGGCAGAACACAGGAGGGGAGGAATAAGTTTTTTGTTTGGAATATGAATGGAAAGTGGAATGAATGGATTTGGAAAAGAAAGTTTTTCATTATGCTAAGTAAAAAAACTCTTTCCCGTTTTGAGAAAATTGGGAAGGAATTTTAATAGGATTAAAAATTTACTCTTAGAACCAAAAATGGCATCCAAACAAAATAAAAAATTATAATATCAACTTTCTTTCCACTTTTCTTTGCTCTTTTACTTAAATAAAAGAAATTTATCATTTTTCCAATAATTTTCTTTCCTTTCTAATTCTTTCTTCTACTTCTACTTTTCTTTTCTCTCCATTCCTCCCCTCTTCCAAACTCAGTGTTAAGAGTGCTGGCACTAAGCTGTCCCGGTAAATTTGGTGCTTTTTTGACCATTGTAAAGTTGTGGTGCACGAATAATGGAAAGAAAGTAGGGAAGTTCCTATAAAGTTCGTTCATGCTCCTTCATTGTCCTATTCTTTTCTCTCTAGATTTAGAGGATCTTTTGAGTTGGTTGAAAATTTCATTTTTCATTTTTATTTTCAAGTTGCAAATAATGAGCTTTCTACAAACTCTATAATAAGTTCCACTACTTTTGCCAAGAAGCCAACGAGCGTCAAGAAACGAAAAGCTGAGTAACAAATACAACAATGTTTATATAAATTAAAAATTTAATTTACTTAGCCAGAAAAGAGTATATTAACTAATAAATCAAGATTTCAGCGATTCAATCAAATATATACAAGAAAATAGTGTCCCTGTCATTTGTCAATGTCTCATCCACGTAAGAGAGTTAAAATTTGCAACCCTGAATAAAGGGAATCCAAAAAAAAAAAAAAAAAAAAAAGAAGAAAAAGAAAAAAAGAAAAGCAAAAGCCAATACTTCACCTCTTAAAGATAAAATAAATATATAAGTTGTAACAAATTTCCTCTCTACATTTCCGAGTGTAATGTAGTCTATTTTTCAGAATTTTCAGTTTTTTTCCCCTTTCCACCCATATAATAAGAATGAGAAGGGAATATATTAGATTAAATCACCAAGAGACACCTCATAAGTTTTTAGTAGTTTTGCATATCAGATGAATGCCATGATTCCTTTTTCTATTATTATTATTATTAATCAATTAGTAATTTCATCTTTTAGAAATACCAAATTTTACAATAATTGAAATTGAATATTATTTGGGAAATGTTTAATAAGAAAGGTTATCGTTAGAGATGTAAATAAGTTAAATTTACCTACCACTTATTTAAATTTCATGTATTGAGTAATTTATTAAATCGAACTTGATCTTGAACTTCGTAATGTTTAACTCAATTAATATACTAGCTCAATTGAATTCATATAAGTTGTAACATTAATAATATTTTCATTGAAAGAATTTTTTTTTAGACTAATCTAGCGTAAATAAATTCAATTGAGTTGAATTTGAGTTTGTTCAGTATTATTTTAAAATTGAGCTTAAACTTAAAATTTTAAGTAAGATACTTAAGTTCTAAAATTTCAATTCGGTCAAGTTGAAACTTGAGCTAAGAAATATACTCACTTAATGCAGCTAGCGGTAAGTTTGGGGAAAATAAAACACTCTCCTACCAAACAAGACAACCCTTTTCTTTTCTGGCCATCAGGTTGCTGTATGGTGGAAATCACATCGGAGTTGCGCGAATATGTTCAAAAGATGGATTGATCTTTCAATTTTGAGCTTAAATGGGGGACAGTAATGATTTTCAGACTCGACCACCCAAACAGGACGATTTTTTGAATCCATAAATCTTCACATGACTTGCTGGGATAATCAATCCTTTTCAACGCTCCTTCACAGCTAGCAACAACAGCCTCAACAACCATTAATACAACTTCACTTCCGACTTTGGAGGTGCTACGCCCACTAAGTTATTAGGGTAATTCTTTCTTTTTTTTTTCCCCTCTTATTGTCTTATACAGTCCTTATTAATCAGAATTTGGACATATAATAGTAGCAATATCGGCAGCCGCTTCTACTGGCACGGCTTAAACAGCCACCGTTACCCAAAAAAAAAAAAGTCAACGGTACTAAACGCGATGTGATTAAAGCCTTTCTCCCATTACCATATCTCGTATTGCCTTCTAAATTGACTTGCACCACTATTCCTCGCTGGGGGTGTCTACTGTAATCTTTTTTATCTTAAAACTTGGAAGGATCTTGGGATGGATGCTGGATATAGCATTGTGGGTTTTGGTTTTAAATTTTTGTATTTACTTCTATTGGGCATTAGGTATAAGTATGATATCTACCGGGTGGTGATAGTGGATATCACAAAGGTAGTCTTTGCTCGCACTCTTAGTGGTTCGATTGCCATGAGTGGTGATGGTCTTACAAAAAGTCCCCTATAGTGTAGTTAATGAGGGCTCTATGGCACTCAAATTAGTAAGTAGAGTGACTGGAAATCAAATGTAGATTGGGAGTGCTTACAAAGAGAGGGCTAAGGGAAGAAGAGTTGAAATCTCCTCACCTAAAACTCCTTGTCCTATTTATATGGAGGGGAATTAACTTGTTACATGGTGCTTGAAGATTGGCTAATGTGCAATCCAAGGTAAGGGCATCATAAGTACGAGAAAGGATAGGCATCTTTCTGTTGGTCGATAGACCTCGAAGAAAGAGCTTATCACATTGAAGTTTGTGGCCATTATAGCCTACATGACTAGTTCCTCAAGCTTGACATCAAGATGTCACATAGCATTTAATGAAGAGAAAGAGAGAGAGAGAGAGGAGTGGGGAGCTACATTTTGTCCTTTGAAGAGTTCTTCAAGTTATACTCTAAATAGTAAGTGTAGCCTGACCTAGCGATTAGGTAGAAATCGCCAGGTTATAGTAGGTTTTTTGGTTACTCAAAGTTCGATATGTGCTCAAGGGTCACCTTGCCCCTCACATAGGTATCTGGCATAGTGGGTACTGTTTGTGTCTTAACTCGAGCTAGCTTATGCACTTGGTGGGCTAAACACCTTTTAGAGATGTGGAGAAAGTTCTAGAGAGTGGAGAATTCAAATAAAAATGACTGAACAAAAAAATAGTAAGATTATATCCCTTAATGTAGTTTATCTTGTTTCCTCAAAAGCTACCTATTAAAGAAGATTATAAATAAATCAAGCATTATAGTTATCTCATATGTTTCATTTTCACTTAGAACTTGTGTGCATCCTTTGTGTAAAAAATCATACCAAACATGACATATTACCAATGCTCACAATTAGGGACCAAGTCGCTAAATTTGGATACGATACAAATATGATTTAAACTAGTTTAGGTATGGAAAAAATTTACATGAGACATAAATAGATTAGACACATGTGGATAGGTTCAAATTCACATTCGGATTCATGTTAAGATCCTAAATCTATTTATAAACTTATTTATTGAACAGGTTCTGTAAACATATCCTAGGTTCAACCCATTAACCCATTTACTATTAATAAATTTATATTTTCTTTTATTCCTTTTATTTTTAGTCAAAAGAGAAACAAAAATGTACATGATTTGGTTCGGTTTAGTCCATATTTTACATGACAATTGATACAGTTAAATTAATCAAACACAAATAATTCTTTAATGATTAGGGCTCCTTCTATCTTTAACTTCTTTTTCTTTTTACTTTATTCTAACTTCCAGTGTAAGTTAGGCACCTTCTAGTCTAACATTCATAAGCACTCTAGTTTGAATTTTTTCTCAATTATTAAAGCAAGTGTAAAGTATTGAGTCTTCTTCTCTACATAATGGGGTACTAACTTTTTTTTTTCTTTTTTCTTCACATCAAATAGTATGCCTGATGTAGGCAAGTATACCTATCAGTTTATAATATAATGGATTAAGTCCAAGTGTTGATCCCTTAGGGATTCTAATTATTAGTACTCACTAGGTTTTTATTATCTAACTGACAACTTAAATTTCAAGAAACTTAAAGAAGTAAATCTAAATTATTGTTAAAACTAATTTAAAGATTAACTAAGACATAATTCAAGAATTAACAAGAAAGCAATTCAATTGAAATTAATTCAAGATTCAATGTTGTACCTAGATCTTGTTTTCCCTAGATCTAGCATGTAATTTTCTTAAAAATAATCTATTTCATTCTTTAATTTTTCTTGACTAGGAGAATTTTCTATTAAAGTTAATTACTTTCTCAAGCCAATTAACCATAACCCTAAAATCACCTATTATAATCTCTTCTCAATAACACGATCTAAGATTGCATTATTGAATAATGAATTCTTTATGCTTTAATTTAAAATTTCGAAAGAATTTTGCAAATTATCTCTAATCTTATAACAATCCTCATCAATTATGCATAAATCTAATCTTATAAGAAATCTCTCGATTTTCTTATAAGATATCAAACTCTAGATTACCACCTGTGGAAATAATAACCTAAATCATGAAGTAAATATAGTCGAATCAAGAAAAAAACTAAAAAACTAAATTAATCAAGCAATAATAATATTACATGAATAAATCTAGGTTTCATAAGACCTAAATACTAAGGTTTTACTCTTTACACATCGTAAAATATGAATCTAAAAATAAAGAGTAGAAAATTATAGAAAAAAAAACATCATGAAGTCTAATTGAGATCAAATTTTGAATCTTGAATTCATGATGATTCTCTTACTCCTCGAGTATTCTTGTCTTGAAAAACTCTTTGTAATTTCATGCCAAAAAGTTTTTCTTTTCAATAAACTTTAACAAGGCTTTATATATAAAGAGATAAAAAAAATAGATCAGCTAAAAAAGACATGATCGGGGATACAACCATGGCTTTTGGTCGTATACTTGATTGTGCTTTACGTTTGTCTTTTCTTTTTTTTTTTTTAAATGGAAACGACATGACCAATGACATGATTGTGTCTTTTGGTTATGTCCTAAGCTATAACAGTTGAAAATTAACTCCAATTTTGTTTCGAAACGATGAAGTTATATCATTCAGTTGTGTTAATCTTCAAACCTTTATAACTCGCTCATTTTAGCTTCGATTTAAGTGAAATTTGTTTCTATCTTTTTGTTTTCTCATGTAAATCGTTTCAAAACCTAAAAAATAAAAATTTACTCAATTAAGTATTATTTTCTAAAAATTAACTCAAATATTAACGAAAATCACTAATTAAAATATAACCAATTTGAAACTCATTAAACTTCCTCACACTTAAGAATTTGCTTGTCCTGAAGCAAATAAATAAAAAAAAATTAGGACAAGAATTCTTAAGTTAAAAACTATCATTGCCTAGGAAACTGGCCAAAATTACACTTAACTCAGAAAGATTCAACTTGCAATTCCAATAAATTTTCTTTAAATAATTTTCTTAACTCTTATACTCAATCTTTTTCCAATGTCCAAAGGACACAAAGTACTAGAGTTTATAAGTTAATCTATATAAATTAAAGTTTAACAGAATCATTTAATTAAGGATTCCCGTACTCGAGATCAAATTTAACATCTCGCTAATCAGGAAAGAGTTATAAAAATTTTAAACCTACTTAGCTAAAATGTATATAACCTTCTTTTTCAATCTCGCTAAGCGCCATAATTTAGAGTAAACACGTATTACATCCACTTATCCTCTGATCATCTTTGTAATACATGCTTTCGTTGGGAAGGTTTCAAATTCATTGAGTTTAAGTACATTATTTAAGGACAATTGTATTGGTAGTGGGAAAGGATCTCACTCTTCTAATGGACTAAGACTGATCCATACTAACCTAGCCTTTATATTAGTGGCAGAAAAGAACCTTTCTCTTCTAAATAACCAAAGCCGATCTATACTAACTTATTCTTTCAATTTACTTTGGTATTAGCAGTGGAATTCAACCTCACTATTTTGAGGGATTAAGGTGAATTCTTAGCATTTCTGCATCTTCTTTTTTTTTTTTATATATCACTTTCTATCCCTAACTATTTCAAGTTTTCAAGAGTTTCTCAAAAGACAAATTTCATGTGTTTGTTTACTAAGGATTATATGGCTCCGAAATCACGTAAGAGGAAAGTATACATTAAAGTAAGTTTTGAAAATGGTCATGACTAACTCCTAACTAGTGATGTTGCTCTAATCCTAAGTCCTTAAAATTGTAAGCAAAATAATCTTTAACTTTACTTCACAAAGATTTTACTTATTGACTTTGGCAAAGAGTAACTCAAACATTAAAGATCAAGTATTTAAATTATATTAAACTTAGTAGAAGTAATCAATTTTCAAATAATTGCAAGTCAATAAAATAATAAAATTGTGTTAAATGCAAAGAAAAATTGGTCTCTTAAGTAGCAAAAATTTATGTAAATTTCTATATCCCTTTCCCCACACTTAAAAATGTACATTATCCCTAATATATGAATTAAGTCATAAAATGAAAAATCATCAATCAAAACAATCATTGTTAAGACAATATAAAAGTAGGAAAGAAAAACTGATACTCCATTGAAAAATTGAGTAACATGATTCATCAATGCAAGAGGTCAGATGTAGTCCAAATTAAACGCAGTCTCCAACATGAGCTTTAAAGTTTCAAGACCTTGACCTTATAATAAGACTTAATCAACTCCACAATCCTCCTAATTGGAGGCATTATCCATGAAATCATTTGTGTCCTCTTCTTATTCTTCATCTTCCTCCTTTTCATTAACATTTTCAGTTGAACTCTCCTCCTGAGCTCCTTTCTCTTAACTTGTAATTTAGCTCTTGATACCATGTTTCTCTACAAAAGGAAACAAGATTCAAGTCAAATTTCCAATATATCAAAGCTTCCCCACACTCAGAATAAGAAAATAGACCAAAAATCATGACTAAAAATGAAAAATAAAAACTATAACTCATTAAGGAATTTTGTCAAACCTGTAGCATGCATGCATGCATGCATGCAAAATGTAGTTGTGTTATTGAGAAATCCTTCATGCAATCCTAACAATTGTTGTTACAAAAGAGATTCTAAGCATACTTAAACTCCTAATTCCTTAATTACATTAAACAATAACACTTATATGTTTGATGAAACACTAAAACCTTAAGTGTTAGAATGAAGTACAAGGCTTATAAAGCAATGAAATTTTGCACTTCAACTTAAACATTCAAGAATTGTACACCTATAGTAATGTACTACAAATGATATGATTGTGTCATACCCCGTATCTTTCAATTCCAAAGATTAGTGCTAATTTAAGAACATAGTTGTGTTCATCATGCACATCATTACCAAAATACTAAAACAAACAACTTCTACCATAACCCACGCTCACTAAATAGAATCATGCAAAAGCCCCAAGGACAAAAAAAAAAAAAAAAAAGAAATCTAAATAAGTTCTTCCATAAAAAATTCATGAAAAACAAGAGATATCAAGAACTTACCAGAGTACTTGAAGTGAGTACACTTGAGAAAAATGTGAATTAGTAAAAGTGATGGGTTGTGAATTAAAGATGGTTGTGAGTGTTTGTTATTGTGTGTTTGGTGTGAGTGAGAGAGAAGAGAGAAAAATAAAATCATGCATTTATGGAAAAGAAGAAGTGAGTAAAGTGAAGAAGGGGTCGTGGGTCGTAACTTTTTATATTAGGTGCGATATGACCTGAGATACAACAGTGTCATGTGGTCGTGTAACAATCTGTGACACGGTCGTGTAACATGTCTAGTATTGATATGGTTCAAGACATGATTGTATCTTTAGATTGTGTAACCTATTGTGACCACACGTTTAGGGCTGTCTGCAATTGATACGGTCCAAGACACGACTGTGTCTTTGGATTGTATAACACACTGTTTTGTGTGTTTTTTTTTTTTTTAACTTTTATTATTTTTATTTTAATTTACATATGTCTAGCCTAAATGCATGAATTCAAAAATAAAAGAAACTTAAAGAAAGAAAAGTACTAAAATAAAAAAAAAAAATGAATCAAAGAAAGCTAATGCAAAAATTAAATTGAAAGGATAACTTATTATGTTACACTTATCCTTGCCTGCTAATTAGCTAGCGGGATCGTTGTATGTGTAGCGCAATATAAAAGCAAACTTAACCTAGAAATGAAAAATAAATGTGTTAAAATGCTAAAATAAACAATGAAAATTGCTAACATAACCTATTGGCTTGGGTTGCCTCCTAAGAGCGTTATGTTTAACATTGATAGCTAGATGGAATACATGGTTTACTTACCTTTATCCGAGTAGAGATGGATCTCTATCCTTACTTCACTTCCGAACCCTCTAAACAAGGCTAGACTTACTCTTTTTCCATTGGTATAGAAAAGTCTCTTGTCTAGTTACATAACTTCTATTGAGTTTCTACTTATCATGCCACTCATCAAACTTGTATTGCTTGAGTCTCTTTTTTTTTTATCTGCTTTTCGCTTAAATGGAGTGGTTGTTGTTTGTTTTGAGCTCCTTACTACATAAGTATGATCTAAATGGTCTTTTGAGTGTTTTTTCTCCAAGACTGGTGGTTTTACTTTAGGAGATTCTAACTTTCCTTCATTTAGTATTCAAAATGGTTCAATCCTTGTCTTCACTACATTGGGTTCATTAGCTCCTAATCGAGTTACAACTTTTGATTGATTAAGGGTGTTTACCATTTCTCTATCTCTTATTTTTAAACAATTGTTCATAGATTCTTTAACAAGTGTTTCCTACACACATTTAGTAACAATAGCATTAGAATTATCACGATCATAGCTTGTACCCTCTGAGTCAAGGGACTTATGTATTGAATCTAGATTCTGGAAAATAATTTCCTTATCTCTAGCCCTTAAGATAAGCTTATATTCATTAACATCAAACACAACCCTAACAATAGCTAAGAATGGTCTACTTAGAATCAATGGTACTTCGAGATCCTCATCTATGTCGAGGATAACAAAATCTACAGGGAAAGTGAATTTATCAACTTGCACTAGAACATCTTCTATAATGCCTTTAGGGTATGTGGTTGACCTATCAGCTAATTAAATGCATATGCATGTTGGTTTAGGTTCTATTAACTTTAGCTTTTTAAAAAACTTAAATGGCACCAGGTTAATACTAGCTCCTAGATCTACCCAAGCATTATTTGCTAACAACTTTCCAAGTACACAAGGTGGAGTAAAACTCCCTAAATCTTGTAATTTCTTTGGCAACTTTTTCTAGAGTAATGCAGAGCATTCCTTGTTTAGTGTGATAGTTGAAAGATCCTCTAACTTTCTCTTGTTTGACAAAAGATCTTTTAGGAACTTTGCATACTTTGGCATCTACAATAAAACATCAACAAAAGGTAAGTTTACAAGAAGTTGTTTAAAAAGATCGAGGAATTTTTCATATTGCTTAGTTGGATTAGGGTAGTCTTGCTTAAGTTGCTGTGGATATAGGATGGGCGGCTTGTATTTGCTCATTTTTAATGGCTTTACACTCTCTTTTGATCTCAAAGGTTTTGAACTTTCCTTACCCTTGACTTTCACTTCTTTCTCAACTATTTCCTTATCCTCCTTGTTCTCAACTTGTGACTTTCTATCACTTCTCAAGGTCACTACATTGACATATTCCCTAGGGTTCATTTCAGTATTCCTAGATAGTGATCCTTATTGTCTCTCATTCAGCGTCCTAGTAATCTAGCTAATTTGATTTTCCAAGTTGTGGATAGAAGCTTCTAGGTTCCTTAAAGAAGCTTCTGTTTGTTGCATTTGAGCCTTATTGGATTGAATATATTTTTCTAAGAGGCTTTCTAACTTCTTCTCAAGAGCAAGTAGGGGTGCTATTGATTGTTGAAATCTAGGTGGAGGCAAATTTGGTCTTTGCTGAGGCTAATCCTTTGCTCGCCATTGTTGGCCTTGACCCTGATTTTGACCTCCCCATGAAAGATTAGGATGATCTCTTTACCTTGGGTTGTAGGCGTTGTTGTAATGATTATATTGGGGTCTTGCAGGTTCCCCCAAAAAATCTACTTGTTTTGTCTAATCATAACCTATAATCCCCTCTTAGCTGAAGTTGTTTGGGTTAAACTGTGGTTGTTGCGAACTAGTCAAGAGGGATTCAATTTTCTTACTCAACATCTCTACTAGAGTGGCTAGAGGCTGTATAGAGTTAAGCTCAAATATGCTCGTGACTTTTTGCTTCCCCCTTGGGTTCTCCCACTGGTAATTATTCATTACCATACCTTCTATCGAAGCTTGGACTTCTTTGGGTGTCTTGGTGTTTAATGTGCCTCTAGTTGTTGCATCTATTATTTGCCTTGTAGAAGGGTTAAGACCATTGTAGAATGTTTGCATTTCCATTCAAAGAGGGAGGCCGTGATGTGGACACTACCTTAACAGATCCTTAAAGTGCTCCCAAGTATCATATAAGGTCTCATCTTCTATTTATGCAAAAGAATAGATGTTCGCTTTGAGTTTTGCAGTTTTTGTGAGTGAAAAATACTTCTCCAAGAATTTTTTAGCCAATTCATTTCAAGTTGTTTTTGAATTCCTTGCTAAGGAATTCAACCACTACTTAGCTTGACTGTACAAAGAAAATGAAAAGAGGCGCAATTGAATAGCATCACCAGTTACCCTATTAATCTTGAAAGTATCACATATTTCCAAAAGACTGGAAATATGTGCATTAGGATCTTCATCTTGGAGGCTATCAAATTATACAAATTACTACACTATTTGAATAATGTTCAGCTTGATCTCGAAGTTATTGGTTGCAACAGTTGGTCAGTTGATGCAAGACTAGGTACCAGTTAATGGCGGTCGAGAGTAGTTTGATATGGTTCGATTCTATTCCTCGTTATTGGCCATGATGTCGTCGGGTAAGCTTTCATGATCAGATTCTTGTTCTATTGCTTGATCCTTGACTTCGCCTTCAAACAACTCTACTTCATCTTTTAATCTAATCGAAGATCCTTGGTTTATTGCCTCAATTGTTTCTTTAATAGATAATTGCCTTAAATTGCGTAAAGCAGTCCTTTCAATCTCAGGATCAATTTTAATCAAATCCTTTGACTAGTTTCTTGTCATGCATTATACCAAAGAAAATAAAGAATTTAGTTAAGATCGCAATAAGAAAATAAAAAAATTCAAGAAAAAGAAAATAAATCAAGAAAGATAAGAAAAAAGTGGTTAGATTAATAAATCTACTAGCTTTCTTAATATAAAAAATCTTCGGCAATGGCACCAAAAACTTGATATAGGTAAGTGTACCCATCAATTTATAATATAGCGGATTAAGTCTAAGTGTTGAATTCTTAAGGACTTTGACTATTAGTACTCACTAGATCTCTATTATTTAACCAGCAAATTAAATTTCAAGAAATTTAAAGAAGTAAATTTAAATTATTGCTAAAACTAATTGAAAGATTAACTAAGATACAATTTGAGAATTACAAGAAAGCAATTCAATTGGAATTAATTTAAGATTCAATGTTGTACCTAGATCTAATATATGATTTTCTCAAAGATAATCTAATTTATTTTTTAATCTTTTTTTATTAGGAGAATTCTTTACTAAAATTAATCACTTCCCTAAGCAAATTAATCTTAGCTTTAAAATCACCTATTATAATCTCTTCTTAATAGCATGATTTAAGATTGCATTATTGGATAATGAATTCTCTATACTTTAATTTAAAATTCAAGAAATATCTTGCAAATTATCTCTAATCTTGCAACAATCCTCATTAACTATGCCTAAATCTAATTTTATAAGAAATCTCTCAATTCTTTTATAAGATATTAACTCTAGATTACTACTAGTGGAAATAATAACCTAAATCATAAAGTAAACATAGTTCAATCAAGAAAAAAACTAAAGAACTAAATTAATCAAGCAATGATAATATTACATGAATAGATTTAGGTTTCACAAGACTTAGATACCAAGGTTCTACTCTCTATAAATTTAAAAATAAGAATTTAAAAATAAAGGGTAGAAAATTATAGAAAAAAAATGTCATGAAGTCTAATTACATCAAATCTTAAATCTTGAATTCTTAATGATTTTCTCACTCCTTGAGTGTTCTTGTCTTGAAAAGTTTTCTCTAATTTCGTGCCAAAAAGTTATATTTTTTTTAATAAGCCCTAATAAGGCTTTATATATGAAGAGATAAAAAAAAAATAGGTCGGTTGGAAAAGACACAACTAGGGACACAACAGTAGCTTTAGGTTGTGTACATGATTGTGCTTTACGTTTGTCTTTTTCTTTTGTTTAAACTGGAAACGACACGACTGATGACATGGTCATGTCTTTTGGTTGTGTTCCGAGCTGTAATAGTTGAAAACTAGCTCCAATTTTGCTTGGAAACGAGATAGTCATATTATTCAGTTGTGTCGATTTTCAAACATTCATAACTTGCTTATTTTAGTTTCGATTTAAATGAAATTTATTTCTATTATTTCTTTTTCTTACGTAGATCATTTCAAAACCTAGAAAATAAAATTTTACTCAATTAAGTATTATTATCTAAAAATAAACTCAAATATCAAAGAAAATCATCAAAAATCACTAATTAAGATATAACCAATTTGGAGCTCATTAGTACCCGATTCTTTATCTTTATAGTCTTCCTTTTTCTATTTCCATTGTGCCACTATAGTGAGATATTAAACTATTGAATTTCATTTAGAAACCCTTTGTTGAAATTTTTTATAAGAAAATATTGTTCTTGTTATTTTTTCATTTCTTCATAATGCGTTATGATTAGATTTTTTTTTATAAGAAAAATAGATTATGGATATTAAAATAGCTTTATATCACAATTGTGTATTGAAGTAATAGTTAAGGGGGAGAAAATTAATTATGAAGATGTTAGTTCTTTTTTATATATAAAAATTTAATTGTTCTTTAATTGTTGATAGACAAAGTTTTATGGGAAATACTTGAATTATGATAATAAGATACTAATAGTTGAGATTTCTGTACATCTAAAAATAGGTGAGGCAATTAAGTGTAGAGAGATATTAAAAGTTTTCTCTTCTCATGTTGTTGTAGTAGCAAAATGAACAATAAAATTATCCTTGATCTTGGAAATGGAAAGTGGAATTAGAAAGATTTCATTTCTACTTAAATGATATTATGTAATTTAAATTTTGAGTTTCTTATAATTTGATTAGACTTTATTTCACTAAAATTTTCATTTGAGTTATAATTTTACATTAAGTGTTAAGACCCTATGACTTTTGTATTTATGGAATTTAAATTAGTCCAATTCGAATACGAGATATACTTATTGAATGGATTGGGTTAGAGGTTTAGGTATTTGGGTGTCATTAATAAATAAGTTACGTTATGGGTTGAGGTTCTCCAAATACAAACTCCTTTAAATACGGATACGAGATATGGCATGACGATACGAATTACTAACCTTATGTATTGCAAATAAATTTGTAAAAAAAGAAAAATGAAAATTTTAATACTTTTGATCATTAATTTCTTATATGTCTACAACAAATTTTGAGCAATAAAGTGTAAAGCATAATTTTAGTTCACCACTTATATAATTGTAATATCATTTGTCCTTTCAATAATAGTTTCCTTATAATAACTAAACATAAAATCATGTAAGTGTGGTTTGTGATTCTGGAGAGAGTTAGAGAGAGAGAGGTAAAGAGGGGATATATTGGTGGAGCAAAGTAAAGAAATGGCATAAACTTATAAAAGATATTCATCAGTACATTAGTTCTTATAAGTTAATACGAGCATAGTAGTATAATACCAAAGGAAGTACCTTTTAAGAGAATAGCAACTATTTTTATGTAATAACGAATTTAAAGGTGAGTGAGTAACTATATTTGATCTTATATCTTGAAATATTTTGCTTAATTGGATGCGTATTGAGGGTTATATGATAAATTTCATTATAATTTTTAGAACTTATTTTCATAAGATAAGGTAGAGGTATACATCGGGCCGAACCGACCCTGAATCACTAGCTCATGGGTCAGCAATTAGGGGAACTGAGCCTTACTCTTAAGGCTATGGGCCTAGATTGGTTCAATGGCCTTTGAACCGTGTGTTCTTTTTTTTTTTTTTTTTTTTGCTTTTCGTATTTCCGTAAATTGCTATAAATAATTTGTTACCTATTTACATATTTCTATTTTTTAAAAATAATTCTAAAACTTTATGTGTACGTATAGTGATATGTGAATAATTTACTTTTATTTTCAGTTCAATTTTTTTTTTGTTTTAAAATAATTAATTTGAACCATATGAGTATAATCCTGTATCACAATGTTGGTAAAAGAGTTAGTGGAATGTGAGAAAGTGAAAGGATGGGGAGATGGTGACAATTGAAAACTTGATGATGTTAGGTTTATTATTATTTATTTTTTTGAAAAGAAGGTTTAGGCAAGCCGAACCGCCAATTCAACTAACGATTCCTAGGTAATGGAGGTTTACATGGTTGAACCACCTTGTAATTTATAGGTCAGTTCAAGCTTGCCATCATTTGAATTGGGCTAGTTTAGTGGCCCTCTGGGTCGATTCATAATTTAGATCTAGTCCTTACTCGGGTTTAGGATAAGGTATAAATATTATACCGTGCCTATCTTATAACCTTTACTTTAAGATATATAGGATATAGGTTTTAAGATATTTTGTAAAAATTACAAAATAATAACAATGAATTCTTCCTTTTAAGTTCTAACAAAAGTTAAAGAAAAAAGAAATAAACACATAAACTATAACCTAGACTTATCATTTATGAGAAACTATAAAGAATTTCTTACTTCACTTTTTTTACCTCCTCTTGTCTATGTTTCTATTTTTTTGCCTTGCTAATCTCATATTTTCCTTTTTATTATCCTTACCTTCATCGTTGTATTTTCTATTGGATATATATTGTGCTTGTAAACTTATTGCAATGGATTTGATATTGTATATTTTAAGTAAATTAACTAAACTCTAATAGATTTTAAGATCTATATAGGTAAAAAGTATGTGTCGTTTATGGATGTGTAATTTTATCACTTTTATTTTATAATGACATTTTAATCCAAAATGTTATATGAGGTAAAATTTTAATGTCATGGAGTTGTACTTTTATACGATTTGAATAAATAGGATGTTGAGCTAATATTGATAAATTCATAACATTGAAAGTTTTCTTTAGAATTTTAATATTATAAAAAGGTAATGATACCCTCTATGCAATGAGTTTTATATAGTAAAAACTTTATGGTAGTTGTAACGTATTAATGAGTAGGTTTTCCTTTTATAATTTGAGAATCTTTACCTCTAGAATAAGGTATGAGTAGAGCCTTACATCCTATTACTCATCTTATACTTGCTCACCCATTAAGAATAATAGCATTATATTGTAATTTGTGTTGTCCAGTAAAGGTTTTTTTTTTTTTTTCTTTAGCAATTATCCTATATTTGAGAAAAACTTGAGAAAGGAAATCTACTAATATGCTTTTGCATTTATCACCTTTATACATAAATTTTAGATAAGTATACGGATATAATACGTATAAACAGAAACGAAATGGAAAAAAAAAAGGAAAAAAGAGTGTAAATAAACATAGTTTTTTTCGTTATTATTATTTTTTTCCAAAAAAACATAGTCTTATTCATTAAGAATAACGAACACGACTACTTCTTGTCCTCCTTTTCGGCTTCCATCGCAAGAAGCCAACATAAAGGCATAAGATACAATTGGAATGGGCCACGTGAAAATAATACCCACGTGGGTTGTTCGGGCTTTTCACTTCATACATATACTATTTTTCTTAGAAATATTATTGTTCGCAGGAGATATAATAAAATTCATATTTTATATGTATTTAGGTTATAATGAAATATATAATCAACTTCAAAAATATATGTATATTTTTTAATTATTAATGTATAGAATGTAAGGGGATCCTCCTCCTTTTATTGGAGGTAGTTGACTTTTTTTTTTCCCTTTCAAAATTTAAAAATATTCATGTATTACATAAACTAAACAATATATTGTAATAAATAAAATATGACACAATATTATTTTTCCTGTACCGACGCTCTTACTACTTTAAGCAGTAAGTTTCCATTTTTCTTATATCGAATAGAATTTCAATTGAATTTCTCTCTCTTATATTATTTACATAATCACTTAACATTTTTTAAGGTATTAAGTAAGCCTCCGCTATTGATAAAACACTTTTCATGAATTGAAGAATTTCATCCATCGCTTCGAGCGAAATGATATGACGATCACAACTTAGTGCACCATTAGCTGGCTGTGACTAGGTCAAATCCATTAATGACATGCATCAACAATATGGTTGATGGTTATGACATTGGGTCCTCGTTAACATTAATAAAGAAAAAAATTAAATGTAGAATTGGACCCAATCGAAAAGAATGGGTGGGGCGGGGAGATTGGGCCGGTACTGTGCACACCAGCCATAGGCATGCAGCTAGATCCGGGCATGGGGTTCTAACTTCGTCTAACCTTATCGGATCCATCAAGTTTCGATTTCCAAAAGGAGGAACCTTTTCTGAATTCTCTGAACCAGCGTTCATTATTATTATTATTTTTTTTAAATTTTTATCCCACTCTTGGAAAATTATTTTAGGTCAAATTTCCCGCATTTTATCTGTGAACAATTACTTGCAATAACGTCAAGATGTAATTACTTTAAATAATTTATATTTTGAGAATTTACTATTGCTTCATTCATTTTGTTGGCGAAATACCCATATACAGGGATATTGAGCCACTATAATTTTATTAATATAAATTTGAAGCAATATAAAAATAAGAGAGTAATATAAAAACGTGTCTCTTTTACTCACAACTTACTTATTAGAAACGAAGATATATAAAGAATTACTACTTCTTTTAAGAAAAATACAAGATTGATGCAAAAAATAAATAAGGTAGAAGTATTACCTTAAATAAAGTGTCCAAAAGGGAAAAAAAAAAAAAAGTCCATATAGGTATTCTATTACCTAAGGGTTACATATTATTTCTTTTAATGGAGATACTAGTTTTCACACGTTTCTACCTTTCATTCACTCAGGAATTAACCCAACCATGATTTCACTTGACTTGTTGAAATCACAAAAATAGTTTTTGTGGAGGTAGATGTGCCATGTACTTGTTCCCACTTTTCTACATTATGCCAGTCTTCGGCATCAGCAGCTTCAAAGGATATGGTCAACAGAGAGGTCTTATAACCATCCAAAATAAGCATTGCCATGCTAAGTGCTTTGCTCCATGCCAACCGTTGCTGTTGGAGTTGCTAAAAGTTGCTAGATCATGCGAGAAAGAACTACGAATGTCTTTGTATGTCTCTTCAATCAATCCAAGATGGTGAAGTCACGGACATTTATACTATCATCGAGCCAGAAATAATGGTTAAATAATTGTGGGGTCCATGTAGGACCAGGTTCTTGCCCCACCTCTCTACTTGTCCAATCTATGAGTTGCTCTAAGATCAGCAATAGGAAGCTTGCCAAACACGCCCCTCCATGGTAGAAGCAAGCGAGGGACTCATGAAACTTGACTACAATGTGCAAGTGAAAATTAAAAAATCATAAGCGAGCTTGGTCCCCCTCTTGAACTGTGACTAACGTATTAATTGCATAGGTATTTTGTATATTAAATGTAAACACCTTATTTTTACCCCTTATAGTTTTAGAAATTTTTAGAATAGGTAAAATGGTCTTAATTCAAAAACTAACAAAAAAAAATGATAAAAACACAAAAAAATTGAGAAATACAAAGTATCAAAAGTATCTGAATTGATTAATCAGTTGTTTAGGATCAAATCAAGTAATAGTAAAAAATACATATAATAAATTTAGAGTCTTCAAAACTTTTAAGCTTCATTGGAAAAATATTACAATAAAATATTTAAATAGATTTTAATCTAATTTAAAAATATTTAAATGGGATTAATTAAAGTAAGACTTTATATTTATTAAATTTAAAAAGAGTTTAGAGTATATTCAGTATGTATATTTTGGGCTATGGTTAATTTAAAAGAATTTGAGCTAAATTGGGTTTGGGTTTGAAAACCTAAATTAAATTGGGTATAGGTTTATAAGCTTAAGAGTTATTTGCGTGTATATTATTTTGAGAAACTAAGCACAACTTAGCTAGTAGGTAATTAATAGTGGTACCCATAAAGGTTTAATATGTTAGCCTCCGAACTCAAGAAATCTGATTTCTTGAATTCTTTTCAAATAAGTTTTCAAAACGTAGATTAATGGCTAAATTAGAATTAGTTCGCTTAATCGTTCAAATTTAATCATTTTGCTCGGTGTGATTTAAGTGTAGCTATGACTTATCTCTAGCGAGTGGTATAAATTTTATATTGAGTTCCAACTTGCTATTGAAGTCTTTGGACAAAGTTCTAAAAACCCGCCTAATACCATGTCTTGATCTCAAAACCTTGTGACTAATTCTCCAAGATTATCTCAGTTATACCCTTACTTTAAGCAACCCTTTGAACAAAACTTTGAAGTTATTTCCGCTAAGCATGTCACAATAACAAACCCTTGAATCAAGTCTTGAAGCCATTTCGACTATATTTCCATTACCAAATACTTCCCAAGCAGGCTTATGATGAGGTACAGTTAATTCTCTATTATTATCCAACTTTTTTATCAACCTTCTAAACTAAATATTAAGTCCCTCTCTTTACAGACCAACCATCTGAAGCTGTTTTTGAAGTGATGTCATTTAAGCTTTTAAATTAGCTAACACTTTAATCAAGTCTTATAACTCAATACAATCACCCTTCTTTTACCTTAAGTAAAGCTCTTATACATTTAGAGTTAAAGTCCTTTCATCCACCAACCTTTTAGACAAGTTTCTAAAGTCATTTCGACCATGTTTATTTTATCAAATACTATCCTAATCAAGACTTTGATATGATTATAATCCAGATCCTTGCGCCAACCAATCTTTTGGTCATGTATTGGAACAAAGAATTTAAGTCATTTTTTTTTACCAAATCAACCATTTGAACATGTCTCTAAAGTTTTTATAACCATGCTTCTTTTATCAAATAGCTTCTCAAACTAAGCCATCATAGGGTTATAATTACAATTCTTTACCATCTATCCTTCTAATCAAGTATCTTAATCAGGAATTAAGTTCGCCTTCTACTAGTCCAATAATCTGAAGAACTCTTTGAATAAAATCAATTTATGCATTTACAACCAACGACTTGCCCCAATATCTTATTCCAATTTACAAGCATGGTAAAACATGATCATACAATAGATTCTTCATACCCATAATCACTATATCATCTATTTTTCCAAATCCACATACCCTCATCTTAATGCATGGAAGCCATAACTGATGATTTGTACATACATCAAATTCCATTCAATCCAACTAACTTTAGATCATTTGCTACAATAGAATATAGCTTATATGAACTCCAAAATTGGTACAACTTGATTTCCTTAAAGCTAATTACACAAAAACTCTTAAAAATAGCATTTTTCATCGAATTTAGAGGCTTTAAAATTACTAAAAATTATAGAAAGTATTTTTAGCTGAAAACTCTTCATAAAATTCAAACATGTAGACTAAGGAAGTTTTAGAAAAATTTTGGTTTTGAAACAATAATAGGGTTATTCAAATCGGCTTTGAAAATTGCTCGATTTCGCTTAGTTGCTTAAGAAAGTATTATATCCACTAAAAATTTTTACAATATGATATTTTCCCTAAAATTACTTGTAAAAATACCTTAAAATAAATTTTCTCATAATTTTTGAAATTATTTTATTATCTTTTACAAAATTTGGCAAAATCAGACCAAAATCTTGACTCTTCGGAAAACCATTATTCTACTACCACCATTTACCACCACTGTATCAGCCCACCCAGGTGCTACTCCTATTGTTGACCGGTGGTGATGGTTTGATTCCAGATTTCCTCCATATGTAAGTTCCTTAAATTAGCTCGGTTCGTGTGATTTTGGTTTCCGATTTTTCTAAAATTTTCTTTCAATCTTTCTTCTCTTTTCTAGATTTTTCTTAGCTTACTCCTTCATCCAAGAACTTTCAAAGAGCAAATACTGATTTTTCCTAAGTTGTATAGTGTTAAGTGGGGAATTATCTCTCTCTTCAAGGGTTATTAATAACTCTGATTTTAAATATATTTCACATGGTGATTTATTAGTATTTCCTTTACATCTTTGGTTTTCTTTAAAGAAATTGAGTAAAATTTTGATTTCAAGGTTTGCATGCGTTCTTGGATTGAAAACGAAGAAAAGGAATCAAGTTTCACTCAATTTGGAGTTCAAATAGATGAGTTATGTTTTAAAGTTACATAGTTTAGGACACAACTGTGTCCCCAGGTTGTGTCCATTCAGGAAAATTTGCTAAGGTCAGAAAGTTACACGACTTAGGGACACGATTGTGTCCCAAGCTATGTTTGGTGACGAAAAAAGAAATCTTACAATACATTATAAAAGAACATACCAGGGTTTTGCACATAAGATAGGACATTCAAAAGAGAAGAGACTTGAAGATAAGGAGGAGAAAAAGGCGAAAGTAACACTCAACTTCAAGATTGAAAAGATTTATCATCAACAAAAGGGGGTTTTTTTAATGTTTTCTTTATTGGTTTTGTTAGGATTCATTTTCAGTTTCATTATGATAGTTTAAGATTCTTGTATTTAGGATCATGGAACCTAGTGTTTCATGTGACTATTAGATTGGTTGATAATTTTCAATAAAGTTTCTATCTTTTCTTGATTCAATTATGTTATTTAATTGTTAATTGATATTTCTAGAGTATCAATCTATGATATTATGCATGATGATCGAGAAATTACATGTGTAATGAGATCTTGACATAATTGGAGAGAATTACATGTGTACTTAGAGATAAGATACATGCTTCTTCCAGAAAGTTATTCGTTTGTGTAGGAATTCATTATATATTAATGCGATTCTAAATTATATTACTAAGTGAAAAGATTTCAATAAATAATTTAGGATTAGGGTTAATATGCTTGAGAAAGGTATTAACTTTAATTGTGAATTCCTTCGGTCAAGAATAATAGAGATTTAATTGAATACATTTTAAGCGGTCACATATTAAACACTATGGGAAATAATTTCTAAACACGTTATTACCTTCTTGAAGTCGTTCTTAGTTTTATCGTTTTCTAAATTGTTTAATTAAGTCTCATAATTAGGTTAGTTTGTTAATTTTAATATTTTTAATTCATTCAACTCATCACAATTTTTCGGTTAGATAATAGAGCTAAGGTTAATATTAATACTCGTAGTCTTTGAGGAATCGACTCGGACTCACATCCATTATATTAAAATTGATAGGTACACTTGCCTGATATCAGTTATATACCTGTTATTCATCCCTTGTTAAGTGTCTATTGCCCAATCTAACAACCAACAGCTATCTATGAATGTGCCATACCTCATTCCCTCCTGATTCTAATAGTTTTATAATTTTTTTCTATTTTTTAATCACTTTTCTTGCAAAATTTTAGTTAATTACATAGACTTTTAAGTATTTAAAGCATTTTTGAGTATATAGTTATATATAATAATCACACTTGAAGTATACGTACTATTTTTATATGTTATTTTATATTACTTTATAATTTTAGCGTGTAAATAATTTATTTCTAAAGTTTGGTAAATTTTCATTACCCGAATTACATGTTAACAATGGAGAGTTACAATATAGTATAATTATTAAAATTAACTATTTTATTATATTTATAAAATACAGACTTACCATGTGTCATCATCTAAGTCTTAGGATCTATATGTAAAGTATCACTCCATTTAGTTAACTTTTACGTAAGCCCTAAATTACTAATTCGGAATAATTATGTGAAATTACGAGGCTCACAACGATAGTAAGAGTATGGTATCATCATATTAGTAAGCTTATTTAAAGTAGTCGTTAGAGCATTTAATGTAAGATAACATGAATAATTGAATGAGTTGATATAAATGCTTAACAATCCGATCAAAGAGGATTAGGAACTGATATTTTACTACAATCAAAAGACATTCCATTAAATTCTTTGGCCTTATTGCTTACTATTTGTCTTTTGTACTTCTTACTTGCTATCAAACAAAAGAGACTTAGCGTGTAGTGCTTATTTGTTCATATACTTGTAATCTTGAGAGGAAGAAAAACACTACAATAGAGAGTATTGTGTATAATAGTGATTGTATGAACTAGTGTAACTCTTTGAACATTGTATTGAGTGATTAATAAAGTGGTGTGAAGTTCTTGAATAGAGACGTTTGTAGGTCCATAAAGACCAGGGAGCAGTCCGAACTTTACATTATATTTAGGCTTGATCTTTTCTTCTTTATCTCTTTGATTTCCACACTTATTGTTAACTTATTATTGTCTTGATCATCCTTGTTATTGCATTTCATTTTAAATATCGAAAAGAATTGCAATTTGTTTTAAGAGCTCAATTCACCTACCTCCCCCTCCTTTTCAGCTTAGCCAAGTGTTCTATAGAGAGAGCAATAGAGAGTTAGAGAGAAGAGAGTGAGTTTGATAGTACATTTTGATATAAGATAGGACTCAATTAGAAGTATCACATGATTATAGTGAATTAAGCATTTGGCTATGCTTAATATTGGTGCTTTCGTCATGATGAACTCTACAAGAAATCAAATCATTGATGAGAAAATTGAAGCTTTGAATGTTAAATAAACAACAATGCTACAAGAGATGCAAGATCAACTTCATTCACTTTCGCTGTAGTTAGACAAATTGTAGAATTTTATCATGTAGAAGTACAATGGGAATTGGAATACTTCAATGGATCCTTCATTGGTTAATTCAAATTCATCATCTTCTTAAGGTCTTTTTAATGACAATTTGCTCAAAGGAATTAAGTTAGCGGTACCAAAGTTTAATGGTGATGATCCAATTAGTTGGATCTTCAAAGCCAATCAATTTTTTTTTTTTAATTTTCATCAGATTCTTGATGAGCAAAGGCTTACTATTGGCTCTTTTGCAATGGATGATAGAGCATTACGTTAGTATTAGTGGATGTACTGTAATAATCAACTTGGTTTATGGTAGAAGTTTATTAAAGCATTGGAGGGATGATTTGGACCATTAGAATTTCAGGATGTTTAAGGCTTGTTGGTGAAACTGACTTAACAAACTTCGATTGAGGAATATCAGTCTCAATTTGAATAAGGTAACTGGTTTATCTGATAGCTTTATTACTAGTTGTTTCATTTCAAGTTTGAAGATGCATATTTGTAAGGATGTTCTTTTAGCTAGGCTTAATCACTTACTCAACTGTTTCAATAGCCAAAATGCTTAAAGCCAAACTTACCGATCCATTTTCCTTTAAGAAACCATTTCTTTCCACTTCTAAACCTTCTCTTTTACAATTTTCTAAACCTTTATTTCGTTTGACATCCCTTAAATCATCTACTCCTCAACCTTCTACTCTACCACCACTATTACCTTCACCAAAGCCCACTTTACCTATCAAAACAATAACCTAGGAGGAATTACAAGCACGACATGATAAAATCCTATATTATAACTGTGGTGAGGAGTACCATAGGGGACACAAATGCAAAGTTAAATTCTTGCTACTTGTTTAAGAGGAAGATGATGATTTAGAAGTTGTGTACGATGAATCAGTTGAAGTTGAGCATTAGGAGATTGCTAAGGGACAGGAATCTCTTTCCATCAGTTATCATGCCTTTTCTAGTGACATAGTTCCCAAAAATTCAAATTTCAAGGTCTTATTATTGAAGAACAAGTTCATATTTTGGTTGACTCTGGTAACACTCACAATTTTATGCAACGAAGGTTAGTGAAACATTCGGGTTTGACTATTGAGTCATCTCCTAAATTTCAAGGGATGATTAGAAACTGGCAAAAGTTAGTTTGTGAAGGATGCTGTGTAGATTTGCCACTACTTATTCAGGGAGTGGAATTTGTAGAAACTTTCTACGTTTTACCTATTTAAGGAGCGGATTTGGTATTAGGGGTTTAGTGGCTACAACAGTTGGGTCTTATTACCATTGATTATTCCAAGTTATCTTTATAATTTTGAAAAAATGGTTGTCTTATAACGTTGATTGAAGATTATGAATAACCCGCTTTGAAGTAATAATTTAAGGAGTGGAATTTATTGAAGTCACTTTTCAACCGTTATTTTAGACTTGATTTACACAAAATGTCCATAATTAATTTGTTTTGAAATAAGTAGCTTACGCATCTGAAATGTTAGTTTCTCATGGAAGTATAAAAATTATACTAAAATTTTAATATTGTAAGTGTAGACATCTTATTTTTGCCATTTTATTTTAGTATTTTTATTAGGTTAGGTTAAAAAAAAATAAAGTAAATAAAAAAAATAAAAAAAATTAAGAAAATGAAAATTAAAAAAGGAAAAGAAAAGAAAATATATGTAAAGTATCGAGTCGTATCGAGTTGAGTCGTATTAAGTTTAGTCGTATAGAGTTGAGTTATATCGAGTCCAGTTATATTGAGTCGAGTTGTATCGAGTTAAGTTGAATCGAGTTAGATCATTTAAGATTGAATTAGATAATAGTGAGTGATCAATTTAATAAATTTTTAAGTTATTAAAGGATCTGGTTTTATTAAAATAATTTTGGTCCAGTCCAATATAAAGCATATTGTTTTATCTAATTATATTGGGGTTAAAATAGACTTAAAATTTATTAAATAAATTATCTGGCCAAATTAAATTGGATTGGATCGGGTCTGGAAAATAGAAAATCTGAATTAAGATAGGGTTTTTAAAAGCTATGTTGAATTTTCAAAAAATTTAGGATTCGTTACTGTATCTAGGATTTGTTGAGATACGAAAGATACAATCGAGATCTTATAAATAAAACTTCAATGATGGACTTGAGGACAGTTTTTCCATTAGGCATCCTACAATTCACAACACAATCCCCTAACATGATCCATCATCTATAACACTACCCACGACCATCCCAGTATCCTTCACTGAATTCCCCTCTCTGATCAGCTTAACCCCAACCGAAGTCTAATTCCACATTGATCCTGACCAATCTAATGCACGGATCAGCTACAATTAACACTCGTATACACTACCACGTTGAACAGACCAACCCTGTCCCATACTGAAATCCCCTGACCGAACACCATAAGCCAACGTCTACCCTTCGCCATCCTAATTCACACCAGTACTACATTAACGCACACAGCACACTTCACTTAGCCCCCTGACTGACGTCCACAAAGCTGACTGCACGGCTACAATTCTATGCCTGTACACCTGACCAAACCTACACCCTCACATGCATGTTCCCCATTCAAAGCCGTACAACCGCTACTTTCAATCCAATACACCACTAACATACTGTACTTGCACCAGACTAACCACGTCCCACATAACACTTGTACATGTGCCGATAGCCTCTTACAGCACAGCTACACACGCACGACAGATCACAGCACAACCACCCATGAATAACATACACAGATACGAGCCACTTGGACATGTGATTCACCGCGGAGCATAATGTACACCGTACACCATACATGATCAACACGATACCGATCACGCATGACCTGACTTATAGGTTTTTTTTAATATTTTTATTATTTTCATGTTGCTTGCTTTGTTTAGATAATCTCAATTTTTAATAAATTCAGTTTAATTGTATTTTTGGTAAAATTGCATTTTTGAAAAATAAGCATATCCATGAGATTCGTATCTTTAAAAAAAAATACGTATTAAGATATATATTTTACATTTATGTTTTAAAAAAGATACGTGTCTAGATACGTATTTTAACATATCTTATAGTTAAGATTTAAAAAAGATACATATGAAGATATGTATTTAGATCGTATCTTAGTAGATCTTGTATGTAGGATTTAAAAAAGATATCTTTTGATACGTAGTGAGTTTTTTTTTAAAAAAAAATAAAAATCTTAACCAAAGTTTTTCAAAAAGATTTAGTTAGTTAGGGTTTTCTTTAATTTATGAAATTAGATTTCTTAGGTTTTTTTTTTTAAATAAATCAATGGTTAAACAAATGTAAACCTAAGTTGATTTTTGAAATAAAAAGAATCAATCTACTAAATATTTTATAAAAAAGAACTACATTGCTTTGATTTCGACTAGTGTGTATATAGATATCTTTAGAGCAACCGTATAAAAAACATTTTTTTTCCTTTTTCTTAAAAAAATCGTAATAAAAAAATAATAAAAAATTATTTTAGTTATCTTTTGTATATTCGTATAGATTTTAGTATTTTTCAGAAAATTATAAAAATAAAGCCCATTAATTTTTTTTAGCTTTTATATGATGACTTACTCTTAATAGGTTAACCCCCGAAATCTGATTTTTTCTAATTTAATTTTCAAACAATCATTTTCTTAGAAAATTTGCAAATTAATAGCCAAATTAGGGTTTTCCCATTCGAAAACTTTAATTTCATTTTTTACCAGTTTAATTGGTTGGCGACTCCAATTTTTCAAAATATTTTTTAAAAATATTTTTTAAAGAAAAATATTTCTTTAATTTATGTCGAATAATTTATATTAAATTGGTTGGGCTTGACATATATTAAATTAAGGAAATCGAAATAGGACCCGAAAAAATTGGCGACTCCACTAAGGAAGCTTGGTGGGTTAACCATATAAAAATTAAAAATTAATTGATGGGCTTTTTGTATTATTTTTCTTTTTATTGTAATATAGTTATACTAATTGATTTTTAGTGATGTAGGCCTTAAAGGAAAAAACTTGGCCCAATGGGCTCGTATTAGGGATTTGAGGGTAGGGGGTTGGTTTTAACAATCATTTGTATACTTAGATGTGATTGGACCTAGGCCACCTTAGGACGGGTCGCCATTGTATAACTCTTAGGTCACTAGGGTCTTATCCCTGCCTGATAGTGATATGCGAGCTCACTTAAGCTTCGATGTAGCCTATTAGGTTTCTCTCCGAAAATTCTTAGAGTTACAAAGCTTGAGACTTGTAGATCCCATCATCTTACAACTTTTTTTTTTTTTTTTGAAAAAGGGGTAGTTATTTTTAAATTATAAGAAAAACCTGATTAATTCAAGGTCAGTTTAACTTTTTTTTTTTTTTCAAAAAAAGGAGGAAATAAAAAACTAGTAACCTTTATATATAAGTATTCACGAGCTTCATGTTTTTAAAATCCTATTTTGAACCTACTTATATATAATGGTATTTTGTAATTATGGATTCATCATACTTCTTATAATTTATTAATTATTGGCCTTATTGCATTACCGACCCTATTGCATTACATGCTATGCAGTATACTATATTTTTTTTATACGTGTTTTATTTTTATCGTCTCTTAGTGAGTGAAAGGTTATGTAATTTCTAAATTTTTTTTTAAAAGGTTGCAAAATTATTAATATTATATCTAGCTTTATTGTAAATTTAGTGATCTCATTGTAAATAATCGCATCATTTCATTTTTTTTGTGTAATTTAGATATGGAAATTTAGGGTAGTGTCAATCTTGAGCCAGTATATGAGGTCTAGTTGGATAAGTATTCCTTTCTCGAAGCCATCTTGAAAGATTGGTTGAATTAGCTTCCACTTGCTAAGCAAGATCACATTCGCAAGAAGATCGAGCTAGTCATATCCCTCATGCAGATCCAACTCCACTGGCCTCTAATTCAAGCTCTTATCTATTATTGGGATCCAGAATCTACAACTTTCAAGTTTGGCCTACATGTATTGATGCCCACTTTAAAGGAATACTAGTAGTTGCTCAGTGCTCCACCTCTTAAAGCAGGCGTAACTGTCCCGGATCTTATAGTCCAGCTCGAGAAAGCCTTCATGGTCTTACTGGGAGTCAAAAAGTAAGCCTTGGTACCGTTCTTATTTTAAAAGGGCAAGAAGTGTCTCAGCATTTTAAGACTAGTAGAGTGGTTTTCAAGTCCAAACGCTTATCGGAAATATCGTTAAATCTTTCGTAGTGGATATAAATCATGGGCCAAGAAGAGGGTAAATGCTTTTATAGTTGCAATATTTGGAACAGTGCCGTTTCTTGTCAGATATGGTCAAGTTCATTATAGGGTTGCTGAGTTAGTAACTCAATTCTTAGTGGGTAGATCCTATATACTTGAATTCTTAGCAAAGCAATTCAAGACACTTACACATTTGAAGAAGTAGGGGCATGGGTACTTCATTGCTAATCGTACAATCCTTTTCTTGTGGTTTCTTAATCACACACAAAGGTATGGAAGAAATCTTTTAAGAGCATCCCTAACTAAAAATATGAACTTGATTGACGATTTTGCCCATCATCTTGAGGTACCAGATGAAGCTTAATTTAAAGGATAAGTATCAGTCATAAGTAAGATGCAGCCAGTAGATTTGATGTGGAGAGCTAGGTGGAGTAACTATACTCGAGCCATCCTAGGGTGCATCGATTATGAAGGGGTCTCTCTTATCGGTATTACGGGTTGTACAAGATATTTCCCAACCTGTATCACCAGACAGCCAAGTTCACTTCAAGAGATAGCATATAGAGATTCCTTAGAGGTTGTTACATTGAATTATTAAGACCCTTGCTTACCAACGACTACTTTGAATCAACGATTGGTAGAATTCGTGAAGTTGTGGGAACAGAAGGAAGTCAAGAAGATAGTTAACGTGGGAACTTTGAGAGGTAAAGTTGGAGAATACCGGGCTACCGAGTAGTTCATCTATGATCAATTGGAGAAGATTGGAAAGATATGGTATGAAGCTCCAGACGTATTTAGACATGAGCCAGAGCTAGAATATCTTTCGCGTACTGAGCAGGCCTATTAAGATACTATACGGGCCAGAGTTGAAGCCTAGTTCCAAGAATCCAAAAGAATCATTGAAGAGTTAAAGAAGGAGAATGAGAGATTGCTAGAGGAAAATTAATTCTTGAGGAGTAAAATTCGAGAAAAAGAAGTTATAGTCCGAATGCTGATGAGAGAAGTTGATGAAGCCTATCCTAGCCAAATTAGTCGGTTGTTATAGATATAGGATTTGAGTTTTTAGGAAGATTAGTTACGAGTTTTCTTTTCTTTTCTTTTCTTTTAGTCTATTGTTGATAACTCTTATTTTAAATACATTTCACATGGTGATTTTATAGTATTTCTGTTACATCTTTGGTATTTTTTTAAAGAAATTGATACTTAATTGAGTAAAATTTTGATTTCAAGGTTTGAACGCGTTCTAGGATTGAAAACGAAGAAAATGAATCAAGTTTCACTCAATTTGGAGTTCGAATGAAGGAGTTATGAAGTTTTGAAATTACATAGTCTGGGACATGACCATGTCCCCAGGCTGTGTCCATGCAGGAAAATTTGCCAGGGTCAGAAAGTTACACGACCTAGGGACATGGTTATGTCCCAGGCCGTGTCTGGTGATGAAAACAGAAACCTTACAATACAATATAAAAGGACATAATAGGGTTTCACAGAGGGATTTTTGGACACTTGAGAAAGGAGAGACACTAGAGAAAAAAAGAGACTTGAGGAAAAGGAGAAGAAAAAGGCGAAAGCAACACCAACTTCAAGATTGGAGAGATTGTTCATCAACCAAAGGAGTTTTTTATGTTTTATTTTATGTTTTCAATGGAACTCGTTTTTAGTTTTATTATGATAGCTTAGAATTCGTGTATTTAGGATTATGGAACCTAGGGTTTCATGTGACTCTTAGGTTGATTTATAATTTTCAATAAAGTTTCTATCTTTTCTTGATCTAATTATATTATTTAATTGTTAATTGATATTTTTAGGGTATCAATCTATGATATTATGCATGATGATTGAGAAATTACATGTGTAATAAGATCTTAGCATAATTGGAGAGAATTACATGTATACTTAGAGATAATATACATGTTTCTTCCGGAAAGTTGATTGTTTGTGTGGGAATTCATTATACATTAATGCAATTCTAAGTTATATTACTAAATGAAGAGATTCTGGTAAATAATTTAGGATTAGGGTTAATATGCTTGAGAAATGTATTAACTTTAATTGTGAATCCCTCTAGTCAAGGATAATAGAAATTGAATTGAATATATTTTAAGTGGTCACATGTTAAACACTAGGGGAAATAATTCCTAAATACATTATTGTATACTTGAAGTTGTTCTTAGTTTTATTGCTTTCTAAATTATTTAATCAAGTCTCATAATTAGTTTAGTTTGTTAATTTCAGTATTTTTAATTCATTCAACTCATCACAATTTTCCGGTTAGATAATAGAGCTAAGGTTAATATTAGTACTCGAAGTCTCTGAGGGATCGACTCGGACTCATATTCACTATATTAAAATTAATAGGTGCACTTGCCTGATATCAATTGTAGATGTTGGATTTTATGAATATTAATAAATTTGTAGCGTCATTAAAAGAAAACCTTTATTGATTGTATAGTCTTTTGCTCAATTTTTTTATCTTCTTGATAGTTTCCTTAAAATAAAAAAAAAAAAAAAAAAAACAAAGGAAAAAACAAATTAAAAAAACTTTAGTATTAACTTGTAAATTTTTTGGGCATGTAATTATGGAAGTTAGCTATAGTAAAGATTGTTATCGAATTATCATTTTTTCAATGCTTTCGGAATTTTTTTTTTTAAAAGAAGAAATTTCAAAATGGTAGTTTATGATTAAAAATAAGTTTTATGATAATTATTTACTTTGTACGTTTTTATTGCAATGACCCCCATGTACCATATTGTTAGGAACAAATAAAATAAAAAAAAAAATTTAATTATTAGATTCCCATTGTAAATTATTTCCCATCTCAAAGTCATCAATATTGTAAACGTCTAAGTTCTTGTTCTTCGTGTTTATCCATTAAGTTATCATAATCCTAATAGGGTTTTCTCTATAAGTCATTATCCTTATGTCATCTTTTAATGAGTCTCCTATTGTAAAATAATTTTCATTTTTTTATATCATCCTTATGTCATCTGTGTCCTCGGTTGTAGTCTCAATGTTTCCAATTTTTTGTTTTAGATTTGTCAATGTCAATATTAGGCTATTTGTAATATAAAATAAACATTAATTTTTAGTAAGAGTTTCAAAAAAAAAAAAAAAGAAGAAAGGTTTTCAAAATAAAAAACTTGAATTTTTTTAAATAGAGGAAATGTAGTGTTGCTAACAAGAAGGGATTTTTATAGGCTTTGAAATATTGCCTTTTAAGTGGTTTGGCCCAACTTATAGCTCATGTCACTTATTTTAAAAAACAAGATGTCTGAAGCTCTTGAACAGAGAATAGCCATAATAGAAGGAGTTTTGGGTAAGTACATAAGGTAAGTTGAGATTATGACCTATATCCAAGCACAAAGGCCTATTGATACATTATCTTAGACATATAAGTCTAGAGAGTTGCAGATTCAAGAGCCTACTATCAACATGATACAAAGTTTGGGAAAGTTGCTAGAAAGAGATTTGAATGGTCAAGCCCAGGGGGTATGTTATTGCTACTATTTGAAAAACAAGGTTGTAGCCCTAGAAGAAAAGTTGGTGATATTAGAGGCTCACTAGCACGGAAATGGTGATGGGTTATGTGCTCAAGCAGCTCGAGAACTTACATCCTAATACGGATAGGACATCACAGCCTAAGCATGAAGATGATTCAATGAAAGAGAAGTCTGGAACGAATGTGCCGATTGGGAAAGCCTAGAATCAAGATAAGCCCATCCATAATAAGAGGAGTTGACTTACATAGTTCAAGATTCCAATAGCCTATGTGTTTAAGCAATTAAGAGATGTACGACTACTGACATGCAAAAACTTAACAAAGAAATACAAGCTGAGGGATCGTGATCTTAATAAATGGTGTGAATATCATGTGGGCTAGGTAGGGAAAACTATAGAAGATTGTTAGAAACTGAAGCATAAGGTGCAAGATTTGATTGATGCCAAGGTTATCTAACCAAATTTTCTAGAGACTGATGGGTTTATAGGTAGTGGTATCCTTGACCTAGGGGCATCAAATAGATAACCTCTAACATCGGGTATTGAGGATTTATTACTACCATCTGATTAGGTGGTTCACCATTTGAAGCAACTGGGTATATCTCCAAGAGATCAATTCAACTAAATGGGATAAGTTTGAAGAAGTGATAGAAATAAGGGTAAGAAGTGGAAAAGAATTTCAGTTCCTGTATTTTTCTAAAATAATCTTTCATTTTGGAGGTTATAACAGATATGAGCTATTGAATAAAGCAGTTTTTATGTGTATTTTTGTCTTTGTATGCTATGAAACTAACTCAATTTAAATAAGGGCATTTTGAATGAGCGAAAATGGATAAAATGTGAACTTGAAACTTAAACTTTTCTACTTAAGGAGATTAACACATTACTTGAAAGGTTTAGGATGAAAAGAGGTAACCAATATCTTAAACACTAACCTTAAACACACACGAAAGGAGTGTCATAATGTAAGTTCTTGAGCGCATTCCTTAAAGGAGGCTTGTCTTGAACTTGATACACATGTTAAAATGATGTTAGGCATTCATTTTATCATCCCTAACATAATTATCTCTTACAAACCCATTTGAACCTTTAGAGATATTTCTTAAAATTAGCTCTACTAAGAACCACCTTAAATTGGGGCAGTCAGGAGGTTAAGGTCATTAATTTGGAGAAAAGGGAGTAGGTTAACTTGTACTTGCCCTAGTTTTGCCAATTCATGAGCAAATATTGTTATAGATAATTTAATTTCTTTAGAATGAAGAAAAATTTCAAACTATGTACACCTTGCTCAGGCCTATACATTCATTTAAACACCTTAAGCCCATAGACCTTTCCTAAACACTCCATGCTATATACACTTCATAAAGTTCATACACCTTTACCTTACCTTTTAAGGCTTTGAATCCCATTAAGCAAAGAAAAAAAAAAAAAGAGGAAGAAAAGAAAAATAAGAAAGTAGAAAAAAAAAAAGAAAAAAGAGGAAAAAAGAGAAAAAGAAAAAATTGAAAATAAGCAAGGTGATCACCTTTAAAGAAGAGCCAAATTACCAATAAGCTTGAGGTTCGAACTTGTGGAGGATATACAAAGGCTAAACACTTTCAATTCCTAAGCCTAAAAGTAAAGTCTTCACTATATGATCCTACCCAATTTACCACCCTTAATGAAACTCTTTGACTAAAGAAATTGACCTATTTTAAGCGAAACTTGCTCATGAAATCGGGGTAAACCAATGTTTAGTCTTTTTTAGGTTCTTAGCTTGTGAACCCGAGATGGATGGTATATAATTTTTTTCAAAATTAGCCAAAGCACATTGCTATCCATTTGCTTAAACCATTAACTAAAAGCCTTATATTGCAAACTTAAAAAAGACTTAATTGATTGACCAAAGTGTATCGCTTACAGAATAGACTACAATTTTTAGAGTTGATGATGAGAGTAAAAACACACTTATGAGAGTGTAAGAAAGTCCAGTTTGACTGAACATTTCAAGTAATGATATCTATTCTTTTAGTGGAAAATTAAAGAAGAGTAGAGTGCTTTCTCAAAAACATGAATGGTCATTTACCCTAAGTTTGAAATAAGTACTTCTAAAAAGTTCAGAAATCATGAATTATACTTTAGGAAACAAGACTGAACGAATGAGTGATCATTGGGTAAGGGGGCAAGCCAACCCCTTTATTTATGATCTTTAGGGTCTTCGAGACTTTTTTACTTGTTAGCAACATAATTTTCTATCGAAAAGTGTTTTTTTTTTTTAATTTCTTGAAAAAAAGAAGAAAAAGGAGAAAAATGAAAAAAGTTTTCATAAAGAGAAACATAACCTTTTTGTCACTAGGGATTTCCTAAAAAGAAAAAGTCAATATTTTCAAAAAATCATCAGAATCTCTCAAACTTAAGTCTCAAATCATTTTTTTTTTCAAAACTCATTTAATCTTATTCCTTTCTAGGATCACTTGCTCATAGGAGTGTTATCTTATCTATTCCTTTCTAGGATTGCATACTCATCGGAGTACTGTCCTATTCCTTGTTGAATCACTTACTCATAGGAACGTTGTCTTACTTATTCCTTTCTAGGATCACTTGCTCAAAGGAGTGTCGTTCAATCATTTAAAAGATTGCCTGCTCATGATAGCACTGTCTCATTTTGGCTTTAATAGAATGACATCTTATCTTGTCTTTGAAAGATCTATCCTTTTAAGCAACTCATCCTGAAAGAGACCTATCTTTTTTGGATTATTCACCAAAGCAAGGCAAATCTTGAAGAGATCTATTCTCTTTGGATTATCTACCTAATTAAGAAATCTCGAAAAGATCTATCATCTTCAAATTATCTATCAAATCAAAAGAAATCTCAAAGAGATCTATCTTTTTTGGATCATTCACCAAATCAAAAGAAATATCGAAGAGATCTATTCTCTTTCGATTATCCACTAAACTAAAACAAATCTTGAAGAGATTTATCCTCTTTAAATTATCTACAAAACTAAAACAAATCTCAAGGAGATCTATCTTTTTTCGGATCATCTATTAAAACCAAATCTCATCTTGGAAGAGATCTATCCTCTTTGAATTATCCTTTGTCAACATGAAAAACAACTTAGCTGATCAGTTTAGAGTTAGGATTTGGCAAAAATGGGTATCTCTTTTGTTTTTGTAGCCAAGTTCTAATTGAACTTCACTACAAAGAAGGGTAGGACACCTCATTTTTGTCATTTTATTTTAGTATTTTTATTGAGCTAGGTTAAAAAAAATAAATAAACAAAAAAATAAATAAATAAATTAAGAAAACGAAAATTAAAAAAAGAAAAGAATATATGTAAAGTGTCAAGTTGTATAGAGTCGAGTCGTATCGAGTCGAGTCGTACAGGCAATGACATGTAGCGAGTTTTTTTTTTTAAATAAAAATCTTAACCGAAATATTTCAAAAGGATCTAGTTAGTTAGGGTTTTCTTTAATTTGTGAAATTAGATTTCTTACAATTTTTTTAAATAAATCAATGGTTAAAGAATCATAAACCTGGCTCGATTTTCGAAATAAAAAAATTCACTTATTAAATATTTTATAAAAGAACTATGTTGGTTTGATTTTGATTAGTGGGTACGTAAGCACCTTCGAGATAACCATATAAAAAAGAATTTTTTTTCCTTTTTCTTGAAAAATTCGTAATAAAATAATAATAATAATTCATTTTAGTTGTCTTTTGTATATTTGTACAAATTTTAGTATTTTTCAAAAAATTATAAAAATAAAGCCTATCAATTTTTCTTTTGCTTTTATATAGTGACATAGTTTTAATATGTTAGCTCTCGAACCTGTTTTTTCTGGTTTAATTTTCTAAAAATCATTTTCCTAGAAAATCCATAGATTAGTGGCCACTAATTTAACTGGTTGGCGACTTCAATTTTTTTAAAAACATTTTTTGAAGAAAAATGTTTCCTTAATTTTATATTGAGTAATTTATATTAAATGGGTTGGGCTTGATATAAGTTAAATTAAGGAAACCGAAATAGGGCTTGACAATAAGTAATGTTTACATGGTTACTTAAAAAAATCTTACTTAAGTAAAAATTTACTTGACAATAAAAGATTCTAAATTAAGATCTAAAACCTTAGACATATAACTATTTTTCAGTTTAATATCCTCACTCCCTAGAACCTAACAATAGTCGGCTTCAAAGTAGTTATGATGACACTTCTAAGCTACTACCTACAATAATATTTATAAAAATGTAAGTAACCAACTACTTAGTAAATTAGGATAGAGATTTAAAACTATACATTAAGCACAAATAGGGTTATTAACCAAATTAGTTAGATGCCATATGATAGGAATCAGCCTCCGACTATATCCAAGCAAGCCGATGCCTATCAAAGCTTGCCGAGGTCGAGTAAAAGCTAGAAGGACAAGAGGGAGGAAGATAAACACTTGGCATTAAGTTTATCGTCAGTTGAGGTGTTGAGATACCACAAGACTGAGTACTCATGACCAGAGAATCACTCGGTACAGCATCAAGAGCTTAGTCTCAATTGATTGTAGAACTCGGCAATTATAGGTCAAACTTTCTGGTGTCTTAGCCAAATACTATAAGACTTCGGGGACTCCTTCCTGAACCTGCACATCCAATTGCAAACCTCGTTTGGTTTGAATACTACTCCTTCCAGGACATGTTGAGTGACTGCACACCGACTTCCTTTATAAAATGCACAATTTTGTATTCTTGTACATGTTTTCCTTTATTTTATTTATAAGCCCAACTCTTTAGGGTTTAAGGCCTTGCACATTATTCACAGTTTTGCCACTAGGGTTTAGGACTTGCTATAAATAGCAAAATTTGTAAACAACAGAGAGATATACATATATATATAGACGACCATATATACGAAATCAGATAGAAAAGTATATTCTTGCAATTGGAATCTTTTCCTTTATGAGTAAGGCTACTTTTGAGCTAGCATTTTCTGGATTATTGAGTATCGATTAAACTCTTCAATCTTTCCCATGTTCTTATGAATCTTATCCTCAAGATTGTAGTGAATCCCTTCATTTGAACTGGTTAATGAGTTGCATCTAACCTTCATTTGAATCTTAACCAACATTTAGTGTTCGTGAGTTATATCGAACTTTATTTTAAGCTCAAACTTTTGATTATGTTTGTATCTTGGTGCATGATATCCATTTACATTCACCATCGAAACCAACCATCTCACTTTCCTTCCGTCAAACTCATTTTGACCTTATTTCGAGATCCACTGCTATTCTTTCAATCTGTATCATTTGATATCAGAGCTTTGAGGAGGTACGTGTATTAGTGTTCTTCAAAGTTTGAATTCGTGGTTTGTACCTCCCCGTTAATCATTGTTCTATAGTGTAGTGAGCTGTTCATAGTAGTTGTTTGTCAATAGTAGTAGCTATAGAAGCTGAGTAGTGGTTGTTTCTAGGTTACCGTAATTGTGTTTTGTTATTTGTTCAATTTTCTGGAAAATTACTATACGGACAAGAATGTCGGAGGATAGTGTCAACAACACTAGTAATAGTCCTCGTGGAAGCTTGAGGCGATGTGTTAATAACTTAGAATATTAGATCCGGAATCTTACCGATTCCATCCAGGAGCTTACTAGTTTAGTCATAAGCCATAGATGGGATGGCCGAGAGGAAAGAAGGGAGAGAACACCTACAAGTGGGAGTGGTTCTAATGAACTTGATCATGATAATCGACAGTGGAGAAGAGCTGCCGAGCTGAGAAGAAGAGAAACCTAACCCGACCCGACTAGAGAAGAAGAAATGAAAGGAGTATTGACTTTGAAATAAATCAAGGAGCTTAGAGAAGAGAGTCGAGGTTGAGAAGGGACATGGTCGAGCAGAGCTCTAACAAAAGTGGCCGATCTGAGGTGAACCAACTAGCTCGGAATGTAAGGGATGATCCTTGAGCACTTGGTTGATGACTTGACAATGTGAAGCCGAAACTGCTGACCTTTAGTGGAAGTAGTTGACCTGAAGAATTCTTTGACTGGGTTCCTCGAGTCGAGAAGTTGTTTGAGTGCTATGAGTGTGATGAATGAATAAAGGTTAAGCTGGCATCATTATCTCTTGTTGAGTATGTAAGCCTTTGGTGGGATAAGTTGGTTGCCAAGCGAGATGCTAAAGGAGAAGAGCTGATTAGAACATGGAGGCTATGAAGAGGTTGATGAATCAGCGCTTTGTGCCGACTTACTTCAAGCAGGAGATGCTCCATGCTTTCCAGCACCTTAGATAGGACTGAAACACTATTGAGGAGCTCTTGCAAGAGATCGAAATCCTAGTGATGAGATGTGAGATTGTTGAGCCACGGGACTGCACCATTGTTAGGTTCTTGAGTGGACTCCGAGATGATATTGTCAATATAGTTGAATTGTAGCCGTTCAACTCTCTAGACGAGCTAATTAATTTGGCATTAAGAGTAGAGAGGGAGAGGAGAAGAAGGCATCAGAGGCCGACTAGCCGACCTTAATAAGGTCGCCTTGAGCTTGAGTGGTATGCCAAGAGAAGGAAAGAAAAGAAGATGGAGAAAGGAGAGCCTAACAGACTTGTTTATGCCAAGAAAAAGATTGCCGAGAAAGAGAAGGCACCTGGCAACAAGGTTTGAGAGGTGAAGTGCTTTAAGTGCTTAGACTATGGACATATTACTTCTCAATGTTTGAATAAGAGGGTCATGGTCTTGAAAGGCGAAGGACCAAATGCCTAAGTAGAAAGTTCAAGTGATAGGAGTTTGGAAGACGAATTGATTAAAGAAGATGTCTATCCCGAGGACGTGGACAAACTCTTAGTTATGGCAACACAAGCTAACCTGAAGGCAAATCACGAATAAAGGGAAAACTTACTCCATATGCGGTGCCTAGTGAATGGGAAGACAAGTTCCTTGATTGTTGATGGAGGAAGCTGTACCAATATCATCTCTGCTAAATTAGTAGAGAAGATGAAATTGCCAACCTACCCGCACCCCCGATCTTATGGATTGAAGTGGTTTAATGACAAGGGTATGGTCTATGTCCATGAGCGAGCTCGGATCGTAGGTAGGACAGTACAAGGACGAGATTGACTTCAATGTGGTCTTAATGAATGCTACAAATTTACTTCTTAGTTGACCATGGGATTTTGATCGGAAAGTGATCCATGACAGGTTCTTCAATACTTATACTGTTAGGAAGGATGGGAAGAGCTATCTCTTAACCCCAATGAGCATTGAAGAAATTCAGAGACACTCAACACCCATGGTAAAGCAAAAAGGGAGAAGGAGCTTATTCTGCATCTCGACCTATGCTCAATATTTAACATTGAGGACGACTTCCTTTTAGACTTATGGTAATGATGGGAATCAGCCTTCGACTGTATCCAAGCCGAGGCCTATTAAAGCTTGCTAAGGCTGAGCAGAAGCCAAAAGGATGAGAGGAAGGAAGATAAACACTCGGCATTAAGTCTATTGTCAGCCAAGGTATTGAGATACCATAAAATCGAGTACTTGAGACCAAAGAACCACTTGGTATAGTATTAAAAGACTCATGCCGATTGATTTTAGAACTTGGCAATTATAGGTCGACCTTTTTGGTGTCTTGGCTAAATATTGCAAGACTTCGGGGACTCCTTTCCAACCCTGCACATCTAACTACTAACCTTGTCTGGTTTGGATACTACTCCTTCTAGGACATACCGAGTGACTGTACGTCGATTCCCTTTGTAAAACGCATAGTTTTGTATACTCGTACATGTTTTCCTTTATTTTATTTATGGGCCCAATTCTTTAGGGTTTAAGGCTTTGTACATTATTTACAGTTTTGCCACTAGGGTTTAGGACTTGCTATAAATAACAAAATCTGTAAACAACAGAGAGATATACATATATACACAGACGACCATATATACGAAATCAGATAGAAAAGTATATTCCTACGATTGGAATCTTCTCCTTTTTGAGCAAGGCTACTCTTGAGCTAGCATTTGCCGGATTATTGAGTATTGATTAAACTCTTTAATCTTTCCCGTATTCTTATCGATCTTGTCCTCAAGATTGTAGCAAACCTTGTCATTTGAATTGGTCAGTGAGTTGCATCTAACCTTCATTTGAATCCTAAGCAACATTTAGTGTTTGTGAGTTATATCGAAACCTATTTCAAGCTTAAACCCCCGATAGTGTTTGTATCTTGGTGAGTTATATCCATCTACATTCACCGTCAAAATTAACCATCTCACTCCCTATCAGTCATACCCATTCGACCCAGTTTGCCTTTTTAAGATTTGTTGCTGTTTGTTTTATTGATCCTTATCACCATACATGTACAAGAAAATGCCATAGAATAATGTTATCTGGTCCATTGTGAGATTAGAGAAATTATATCAGCTTTAATCTAAGTTGAGGAGTTTAACGCACATTTCAATAGTTTACGACCAAACCCAAGCTTTTAGATGCAATGTATGTACAAGAAAATGTCATCGCACGATGTTATCTGGTCCATCGTGAGATTAGAGAAATTATATAATCTCTAATCTAGGTTGAGGAGTTTAATGCACATTTCAATGGTGTACAACTAAACCCAAGCTTGTAGATGTTATGCATGTATAGGAAAATACCATCGCACGACGTTTTTCGATTCGTTGCGAGATTAGAAAAATTATACTAGCTCTAATTCAGGTTAAGGAGTTTAACACATATTTTGATAGCTCATAACTAAACTTAGGTTTGTGCAATAGAGATAATACTCCTCCAGTAATTACTTTCAAACCATTGACTTTACTCTTGCTGTGACCTTTTCTTCTATTACTTAGTTCGATTAAGGATAAAGACTGGATCAATTATGCCATCTAGTACTATTCCTTTTGAAGGGGTTGGTATTTAGTCGGAGAATCCTAAATGTTTCTCTTGCTATGTAGGTTCGTTTTGGACTTACAACTCATATATTTAGTTCGGTTTAGTTTAAGGTATTCAATCATTTTGTTCAAATCACACAAATACAAGTCAAAACATTAAACTAGAATCATATAATTAAACCCAAAAACACGCATACATAAGCATGTGTACAGTGAACTATCTAACAAACAAAACTAACTATAATCTTAAGCCTTCGAGTACTATAAAACAATACTCCAAATTACAATGACATATTGATCCTAACTTACTGAACTTTCGGCTTACTCACTTAAAGTGTAGTTCGCACAGGCTATCACTGATAATCTATATAATACAATTGTTGTTTTAGTTTTCACATAATTATCATAGATAGATTTTATTCTATTATTTAAATTATTATCTTTAGTTTAGGGTCTTCTTATATTTTGTTATTCTAGTTTATGTCTCTTTGGATTACTTCTTTTGTTTAGCCAAGTTTTGCATTTGCTTCTTTTGCCGATTTTGCCTTAGCCTCTAAATTAGATTTTAGTTTACTTTTTGATTACCCTTTTGTTTGTAAGTCTTTTAAATGCCTTTTAACCTTCTTTTTTTTTTTTTACGGCTTATTTGAGGCATATAATCTTTTGTCTAGGTTTTTGACTTACTCTTCAATTTACTTCTATTAATCTTAATTTTGACTTTGCTTGTGAATTATATTTTGGTTCAAAATTGTTATATTTTATTGCAATCACTCATACATATGTGTGTGTATATATATAAGCTTTAAATCCTTAGTTTTTAGTTTAAAATCATAATTTTACTCAATTATTTAAGTTCTATATTTTCTATGACCAAACTCATTCTAAACTAGTTTCTGATTTGATTTCTAAATCATTTTATGAATTAAGTTTTGTTTTAGTTTTCAATTACTGTTTTTATTTATAAACCCTAGGAATTTCTCTTAAACTAATATGTGAAATTCATTTAACTGTACTTAAGTATCCTAAATCTCCGTTTTAGCTCCTAACTAGTATTTTAGTCGATATTGTACATTATATTCCTAATTTAACTACTGAATTTATTCTCGATATGAGTATAAGTTACATTTTTTACATAATTTCCTAAATTCACATGCCAAATCGGATATATATAATATTCCTAATATTATAATATTATCAATTTTAACCTAATATTTTACTAATTTAATTTCTCCCTTCACATATTATCCAATATTTCCTAATTTACATATCTAACTCATATTTAACCTCTCCAACATCACTAATACCATCTTTACTCAGTATCTAACTTCTCAAAACATGTAATTACACCCAAAATCATAAAATTAACTTAAATATATCATTTTACCTATTATTTCTTTATACTTATTTATTGCATAATACGCATATTACATATAACCAATACTTCAAACTCCATAAATACTATCCTACATCATCAACTATTATCTCAAAATATCCAATTACATATTAAATTAGTATTTTCACTGAATTAACATCAAATTACCAAATTAAGCCTACAAATTGTCTTTTATGCATGATTTTAAGACCTAAAAATTAAATAAAATTTTAGAAAATAATTTTTTTGAAAAAATATTCATAAAATTGTTATATATATCTTAAATAGTCTGCACAAAAATTTTCAGGCCAAAATTACGTCATTATGGTAATTTAAATTTAAATCGAAAACTAGCTTAGGTTTAATGATTTCTTAAAAGTAGTATATCCTAAGATCTAATTTTATCAAGTTGGTATTTTTTCTTAAATCTACATACAAAAATATTTCAGAATACTAAATTTTATAATTTTCTATATATATTTGATATTTTTAATAAATTAAACAAATTTGAAAGGAAAATTGGAACTCACAAATCGATAGGCTTCCAACCACCAATGATGGCCCTACCATTGTCGGCATAACCCAGTGGTGGATTTGCTGTTAGGTGGTGGTGGCTGCCTCTCCTTAGGTGGTTGTTGGATGTGTGTTCACCTTATAAACCCTAAATGCACTATATTTTGTTATTTTTCGATAAAAATACCCTATCCTATCTTCTTAAACTCTCTCAATTTTTTTTTTTTTCTGATTTCTAATTGTCCAAAATGAAGTTTAATGTACGTTTGCTGAATTTATAGTAGGGTTTGGAATTTTTCTTGCATTTTTTTTTTGTTGTCAAGTGTCCTTTATCTCTTTTTTTTTTTCACTTTTTATTTGGCCTATTTTTATTGAATTTTTATTTTTTAAATCACAACATGCCATGCCCCTATTATGGAATTTTCTTCACTTTTCCATATTTTTTCTTTAATTTTCTAATGAATTTTCTTTAATTAATTAGTATTATTTTAGCATATTTTAGGTAATTTAATTAATTTTACGTATTTTTACCCATACGTAAATATATATATATATATATATATGGTACAAATAAATACTCATAAATATTATTTAAGTTATTTTATGATTTTTAATATGTATATAATTTATTTTTATTGATTTTTTAATTATCAGAACTTGTTTTATGTATTTCCAATAAATAACGGGTAATATACATATAACTTAATATTATCATATTTAATTATTTTTTTCTTAAATCCAAACTCATGTGATCACTTTTACTAATATTTCTAATTTTATTGTAAAATTTGGGCTCCAATGGATAATTTACGTAATTACCTTAAATTTTATAGATCATTTTTAAATCAACTGATTATGAGTTGATTACCAATTTTTATAGGATCTTACAATAGATTAGAGCAATCCACCCGTAATATGGCTCTAAAACACATATTGGGCAAATTTAGTCATATCTTTGAGGTACCTTCATCATTGCCTCCTTCGCATGAAATCTAACATTAGTTTCATCTGAAGGACAACAAATCCATCAATGTCAAGCCTTACTAACACCCTCATTTTTTGAAGAAAGAGATTGAATAGTAAGTGGATGATATGTTGAAGCAAAGGGTTATTCAGTATAGTACAAGTGCATATTCTTCTTTAGTGTTATTGGTCAAGAAGAAGGATGGCACTTGGCATTTTTTCATGGATTATTAAGACTTAAATCACGCAACTGTTAAAGATGCATTTCCTATCCCTATTATTGACTAATTACTTGATGAGCTATATGGTGCCTTTATTTTTTTGAAATCAGACCTAAGGGTAGGGTATCATCAAATTTGGATGCACCCTAGTGATGTGGAGAAGACTGTTTTTCATACTCATGAGGGGCATTGTGGGTTATTAGTCATTCCCTTTGGATTGAGTAATACTCCTACTACTTTCCAAGCAATTATGAATAGGATTTTTTAGTCTTATTTGTGAATGTTTTTCATTGTGTTTTTTGATGATATATTGGTTTATAGTAAGTCACTTGACTAACATGTATAGCATTTGATTGTCGTGCTACAAATATTAGTCAATAATTACATGTTTTTGAAAAAAGCAAGTGTACTTTTGGTCAAATTACTATAAATTACTTGAGGCATGTTGTGTTTGAGAAAGGGGTGCAATTAGATCTTACTAAGGTGAAAGCTATTAGTAAGTGGCCATTACTATAAAATTTGAAATAGTTGAGGGCTTTATTGGGACATTTTGGCTCTTATAGAAGGTTTATTAGAGGGTATGCTGCCATTGTTTCTCCACTTATAAATATGTTGCAACAAGATAATTTTAAGTGACTGATCATGCTAAGGAAGCTTTTGAGATGTTGAAACAATCATTAATTTATGCTTCAATTCTTACATTGCTTGATTTTTCTAAAGAGTTTGAAGTGGAGATGGATGCATCATCCACGACTATAGGGGATGTTTTATTATAAGAAAATCACCTTATTGCATATTTTAGTAGGAAGATGTCTTCTCATCTAACGAAAGCTTTGGGTTACATTAAAGAGTTGCATGCTATGGTCGAGGCCATAAGGAAGTGGAGACAGTATTTGCTAGGGTTACATTTTAGTGTAAAAATAGACCAATGAAGTTTAAAGGAACTCCATAATCAGGTCATTCAAATTCTGAAGCAGCATAAATATTCGGCTAAATTGCTTGGCTATGACTACACTATAATTTACAAGTTAGGCTAAGATATCAAAGTAATCGGTTCCCTCTTAAGGTAGCATGATATGGCTTACATTGCTTTTTCTTTTCCTCATTTTCATTTGTTAGAGGAACTGTAAGAGGAATATCATCATTTACCTGTTTTTTAGCAAGTAATTGCTGATTTGCATAGTGGGAAAAGATTGAACTGGGAGTTGTAGTGGAAGGATGGGATTTTGTTCTTCAAGGATAAAGTATTTTTGGTACCAACTTCGAAGCTTTTATTTAGTTCCATGCTGTACCAGTAGGAGGCCATTTTGGGGTGCTTAAGACATATAAACGTCTTGCTTTTGAATTTTATTGGGAGGGACTGAAATCCGACATTAAAGCTTACATCTAAACTTATATTGTATGTTAGTAAATCAAATATAGTACCAAGAGTCCATAGGGTTTATTTTCCCCTTTGTTAGTGATTGAATAAATATAGGAGGACATTTCAATGGATTTTGTGACTTCACTACCTAAGTCACAAGGATATTTGGTTATTCTAGTGATTATGGACCGACTCTCTAAGTATTGTCATCTTGGTGCCTTAGAGACTAACTTTACTACTTCAAAAGAAGCCTCATTGTTCCTTCATATGGTTGTCAAGTTACATGGATGATGCATCTTCTAGGTCGTACATACAGAGCGGCATCACAATGAACAAAAATAAGAAAATAAAATTTAGGGGGGGGGGGGGGGGGGGG
>JAMXBB010000007.1:79224877-79314877 GCA_024138015.1 Lumnitzera littorea
GGGGGGGGGGGGGTTGGGGGGTGTTTAGGAAATCTGTAAGCTATCTAGCTGAATATGACACATCAATAAGATCTTATACGGCTTACGACTTATCGAATGTGACACATTGGTCTAAGGATAGGGTTGCTCAGTACAGTCTTTGCTAAATGATTGATAAGAGTGGGTAAAGGATTAGAAAAGTCTCAAAGGTTTTTTCATTAATATGTTAAAGTCTAGCTAAAACCCTATACATATATTCCATTTATACATAGTGGCAAACTTGTAAATAAAATGAGTAAAAAGATGCCTTAGTGGCATTCTTGTAAATACAAAATAAACATGAGGGTAATTTAAGAAAAATACAAGAAATAGGAAGTCTAAATAACATAAGGAAAAATTAGTGATTAAATGAAATGTTTAGGTGAAGAGTGGATGAGTTAGACTTTTCGGCATTGTGTTAGGTCGATACCTTGAATCCTATTATCATTCTCCTCTTGAAAAAGTTTTGACTTGAAACTTGATAATTGGCTACTCTAACTTCCACCTCAATAAAAAACAAATCTACAAGAGCGAAATAAAAGTAAACTATAACAGCTTTGCTTAATGATTGAAGTAAACATAGTTCGGCGTTCTTTCTACTCATCATGAGCACAATCAATCAAGCTCTTCATTAGACACCCTTCCTTCTACTCTTTACGTATTTTATCAATTACCCCTAAGTAGTTTTAGTAGCTATCAACCATGGGGAATAATACAACTTTAGGCTCAAACATGACATGAGCTTGGAGGATTTGAACTTGTAAGACTTCAAGTTCCAGCTCAACCACAAGTACTTCAATTTCAATGGTTATTACCTCATCCACTTCCTCAAAACTTGTTTCTTCTTTGGTTACCTTGGAGAGTATAACAACTCCTTCATCGACTTCCTCTTCCTCTTTGATGGCTTCTTCAAGAATTTTCTTTTTGGTCCTCCATCTCTCAATTGAAGTCATAACAATCCTTAAATCATCTTCAAGACTAACTGGGGATATGGATGGAGCATAACTTGTTCTTTGTCATAAAAGGAATAAGTATTCTTTAAGGGCATGTAGCTTGTGTTATGACTTGTCTTCTAATAAGAACCTAAACACATGTAACAATCTTCAATGTCGGCAACATCACATAGAACTTCATCTTGAAATTTGCCAATGGAGAAGGCTATTTTTACTTATTTCGTCACTCGAATCACTTTATCATTCTAAACAATCTCAAATAGATTTGAGTTGTTTATAGTTTCATAGCCTAATCTTCTAACAACAATTTCAAAGATAAAATTTACAAGATAGTGACTAACTCGAATTAGTAGAATAGCTTGTCCAAGTCTTCCCCTAATGTAAAACTTATTTGATGACATATTGCATAAATTGAAATTTTGAATTTCAATTAAGTTAACGGCTTTGAGTAGTACACATCACCAATATAGTCGATACCTAAATATTTCTCAAGTTCCAATACTACCAATTTGATCAAAAGAGCACCTAGCTTCTTGAAGCAAATTAGCTTAGCAATTAAACCCATTAGCCAATTTCATCTTACTGACCACTACGTGAAGGTACACAAGTGCACACATCTACAATTTCAATAGATTTAGAGTACAACAATGTGGTAATAATTATATAAGTAGCATGATGTAATTCTTGGAAGTGGACAACATTAGCTCTTCACGCGTATTTACTTCACAGCAGTATATATGGCTCAATTAAGTAGAATAATGTTCACACGACGACTAGCTTATCTCTAATGCACCTTTACACACTCGATAACACACCCACAACGACCAGCTCCTATCACCGATCAACTCTACAGCATTCTGAGCACACACACACATCTTTCATGTCTCGCATGATAGCTCCTGTACTTCTTCAAGGCATAACACATTCCACTGCATACTTGTCACACTTGATATTTGTGAAACAGTTCAACTTGGCTCTACTTTGAACTGCAGTGGCTTAGAGCTCGGTTAATCCTTTAATCTAGTTTGATAGCTTGTAACATAGCAGAATAGCAACTCAAACCGTGTTACAAATCCAGTTCGGCACTGTTACGAGAGATCGGTCCACATACTTTGGCTCGGTTAAACACTTGATTGGTAATTGAAGGCTATACTATAGGTCAGTTCGGTGCTTAAGATCAGATAGCAGCTAGTTTGATAGCTTTGGGACTAACGGTTTGGCACGAAGCAATCTGCTCGATTAACTGATTTCCTCGCAGCAACTTGGCACTAGCATAGAGTAGTATACGCGTCCATAAATTGAACACCTATACACTTCATAAGCTCGGCACCTCGGATCACTACTCAATTCAGTTGGCATATACTTAGCCACAGCAGCTCGGTTTCTCGTAAACAAATCAGTATCTTAGCTTTTTGACAACTCAGATCAGTTCGGCTAGTAACATTAGCTCAACACTTCGGATTGCGATAGCTCTAAGCTTAGACACTTCCTCAATTTATCTCGGTGATAGTTCACCTCGGCTCGGACATACAAGATCGGCAATGAAACACTACAATAGCTTGGCAACTTAAATAAGTAAACAACTCAGCTCGGTAACCGTGGGAGTATGACAATTCGGCTCGGCACTCATGGCCACTTGTCTTACTACACTTACACACTACAAGTTGTAAGTGATGGCACTCTTAACACTTCGGCTTGACACGATTGGCATTGGGTCTCGCTCTCCACAACTCAGCTATCTTCAATTTTAGCTCAGATACAAACAAGTCACTACTTGACAGCTTCAGTTCGGCAATTTCCACTATCGCACAAGCTCGATAACTTGCACTAATCAGCACGGCAAGGTAAATCAGCTCGATGCTTGGTTGAATCCAAAAATTTTGATCTTCACAGGTTGGAGCTCGGCAATGAAAGAAACGCTTAGTACTTCAGATCAGTACTTTACTTCACTTCGGCACTTCAACCAGTAGCTTTGATATGCACACTTCATTGCAACTTGGCAGTTTAGACAGGCCAGCTCGGTACAGTAACGACAGCTCGGCTTCGATACTGAAATCAGCTTGGACAATCAATTGTTTGTAGCTCGGATGGAAGCACATAGCGGCAAATCAACAAAGCAGCGCGGCACACAACGTAAACTACTCAAACAAGCTCGGAGAGAGGAATTTCTTAGTCGGACATGCACACACAACTCCAGAGTAGCAATTTCCGACTCGTGCGCACAAAATTCTACATATTCTCAGCAAGCCCCGACACAGCAACACAATACGAGGATGGCACATACACTTCTTCAATTCCAACTCCAACTACATTCCGCAACGGCACCGTGTACCCAAGCACCACACATTATCAGCACTTACTCCACCGATAGCACAACAAAACCAACAGACAGGAAATTCCTCTAATACCAAGCAGTCACTTCAACGCAATCACTGCAGTAGCCATTGAAGGAACACAGCAACCACCTATAGTACACGTACAAAAACTTCATGGAACCTAACAATCTCCTTCGTTGTAACCGTACTTTGATTCCAGTAAAGTTGATGTATCTCTGAGATCGTGCACATAAAAAGACATCGTAATAAACAAAAACAAGAAAATAAAATGGAGATTTTAGCGACTCCGTAAACTATTTAGCTAGATATGACGCCTTAATAAAATCTTACATGGCCTATGACTTGTCAGATGTAACATACTGGTTCAAGTGATAGAGTTGCTTACTACAATCATTATTAAATGGATTGATAAGAGTGGATAGACGATGGTTTTTTAAGAAAAAAGTCTTTAAGGATTTTTCATTAACATATCAAAATCAAGTTAAAACCCTATACATGTGTTCCATTTATATATACTGGTAAACTTGTAAATAAAATGACTAAAAGAATACTTTAATAGCATTACTACAAATACAAAATAAACATGAGGGTAATTTAAAAAATATATAAAAAATAAGACGTCTAAATAACATAATAAAAAATAAGTGATCAAATAAAATATTTGAGTGAGGAATGGATGAACAGAACTTTATCATTTGGTTGAGTCGTTACCTCAAATCCCATTATCTTATTATCATCAATCCTATTTTTCCTAATACTGCTAAATCACTTGATTAATCACCTCAATCTACTCATTTGATTGAAAAATTTTGATAATATTTGATCATTCTAAAAATTTTGATGATAACGAGCATTGAAAAAGTTTAGAGAACCTTCTTTTGCAAAGTAGATACACTCTTATATTTCTATTTCCTTCCGGAGCCGGAGCAAAAACTTATATTTCCTCTATAAAAATATTTGGTGAAAACACTCAAACTTTCCGGTGAAGTGAAAAACTTGTGAATGGAACAACGGGCCATATGAATTATGAATAATCCAGAAGCCCATCTATATATTCGTTAGACTAGAGAGCGATGCTCTCATTCGTTTGAAGCCCATGTCATCTATTAATGAAGAGTTGGCTGGGCTTCTCCGGGCAATTTCCGCCAATTAATTTTCTCTTTGAAACTCCAGGGTTCGATTCTGGACCGGCTCTAACCTATATTAAGATGCTTACCTACACGGCCGACAACGAAGAAAAGATATTCATTAGAAATGAAATATGACGTGTATCGTGAAATGGTATATAAGAGTGAATAAAAATTTAATATTTCACCCAGGATAAAAAGATAATTAAGATAATTTTCACGAGTGGTTATCAATTTTAGACTGAAAAATACGGTAATGGATAATTTTCATACTCAAACCAAGTAGTTTAATTTGTAGTCTCCAATAAATTACAAGGTTTAGTAGAAAATGAAGCAATATTATGGACTGGGTTGTTTCATGACTGAAATTATTATTTAGCCATTTACTCGAATATTCTCGAAAAGAAGGTCAAAGACAGGCGAGGAAAAAAAAAAAAAAAGAAGATAAAAAGGATTAAAGTAAAGAAATATTTAGGAAAAGGTGACTACTTTGCAAGCCAAAAGAAAGTAATAATGGACTTGCCCAATCTTTCTTTGCCCTTCTCTTCCTCTCTATTTAATAGCTGTCCACGGTTTTACTTTTCACTTTTTTTATCTGACGATAATGTTCTTAGAAATATTTTTTTACATAGGTTAAATATAAGTAGATGCAATAAAACGTATGTAATTTTATATACCTAATTTATTTAATATATGAGAAATCGTAAATAAAAAGATAGAAGGATGCATTGATTTTATTTTATTTTATTTTTGTGTAAAATTTAAATAAAAACGTATTATTTTTGTAATTTTTCTTTTCTGGGTTAAATTTTATCTAGGACCAACTTTTTGAAATTGTATGTGGGCTCCAATCACTTGGTTAATGGATGCCTTTCAAGTGACTAATTTGGCCTCATAAATTTACTTTACGATTAATCAATATTTATTGGGAGCCATTTCCCATCAGGCCATAAAAGTCAGTCTTCATGATTTGCGTCGTCATTTCTTGTCTTATCGTCATTGGAGATTTTCCCCGCAATTTTAGGATCCATAGTAGAAGAGGCTGTACTAAAATCACCATAAAAATTTTATTAGTCATCCAATAGCTTGAAGATATATTCATTGATGAACTTTTTTTCTTATTGAGATTTGTAGTATCCAATTAATTTTTTATTTGCAAAATTTTACTAATTTATAGATAACAAGGTAAGTGTTATCCTAAAGTGAAATGAGCCTAGTGAGAGGCTTTAATGATGGGAAGTAAGTTTTCTACCGAATAGATAAGGTGTGAGTTATTACGTTGAGGATTGTTTGACGTGATTACTTTAATACTTAAGTTAGTAAAAGAAAATAAAAAAATCTCGTGGAAAGAGAGAGAGAGAGAGTGTGTGTGAGATTTACTTGAACAAATATAATGAACTTTGGTTCTATTGCTTACCTCTCAAGCTTTCCCCTGGGAGTATTTATGAGGAATGCTTCTTTTCATGCGTCCAAAATATTTATGTGAATTGGCAAGACTCCATTATATTAGTAGGGAAGGAAATGATTGCTCTTGATCTTTGTGACCACCATACGATTAGGCCATGCTTAGTAGGCATGCGTTGAATCGCTAATTGTCACATCATATTAAATGTGATGCGAGTGCTATATGGGTAAGAAGTAGTTCGTGGAAGAGTCATACCTCAAGGGTCATACTCTCATCTTAAGCTTGTTACTGTGCAAGCTAGTGATTGTAATCGCCCGTAGTTCGTGGGTCTTGGCCGAGTTTTAGGTGAGGGACTACCTGAATTAGATTGGCAAGGGTAGTGAGTAGGCAATGGCTTTGTGTTTGGTCGGGTTTCTACTTGTCTCATTGGTTAGTTGTGCAGGTGGTAATTACCAAGTTGTGTAGGCTAGGCATGTTCACAATCCTCTTTACTAGAGAAGTGTTCCTAGGTTGCCTTGGTCTTGGGCTTTGGCTTTATCGGGTCATATCTAGTGATTAATATCAATAGCAAGTTTTTATTGGTAAATAAATTAGGAAAAATGACTGGGGAAAGGAAAAAAATCAAAAGTTTAATTAGATAATGTTTCTTATTTTCTTTTTTCTTTTTTTAAATTTCAATTGTAAAGTTAAAGAAACAATAGTTTAAATGTAATTTTGATAAGTTCACTTTCTAGAATAATTCTTTCAATCAACTATATAAATATTTTAGAACTTTGTAGTCTATTTACTTTACCAAATGGAATATGTGTGTGATGTAATAGCTATCATTAAAGAATAGAATATAGTGGTAATCAGACTATCACTTGTTGATTTTGAATTAAGTAGGGGAATTTTGGAAAAATTGATTTATTATTCATAGGTTTGAGAATGAATTAGGATTGGTGTAGTTTGGTTTTTTATAACTTTGAATTAAATTATACAGTTTATATTAAGATTTTTCCTAAACCATAAAATTTTGGTTTATAAATAGAACTACATTTTATAATCTAGGAACTATTAATATATTTTAGAGATTGATGAAGTCGATATTCATACAATAAAGAAATTTGAATGGTATACTACAATTAATTTTATTCATAAAGTTAGTATATAATATAAACTTTAAGTTAAACTATATATATAATTTATAAATTATGGCAATAAAAGTTCACCACTTATGCATGTCACCAAATATAAATTGAAAATTATTTTTAGTATGTTATAATAAAAGAAGCTTTTCACTTATAAGTAAAATGTAACTATATATTTTTTTTTAAATAAGTTGATTCAACTTTACTATTTAGTTTGGTTTATCATTAATAAACTAATCATAAATTTTTGGTTTGACTTGATTTGGTAACTTTCTAAATCAAATTACAAAAAAAAAAAAAACCATATTTTTTTATTGATTTGGTAAGGTTTGTGAATTGGTTTAATTTAGTCAGTTTTTTACTTATCGTTGAAATGAATGACTATCTAATATTTTGTGTAAGAGGAATTTCTTATAGAATTGTTATTGTCTTCCTAAGATGTAACTTTTAATAACTGTTCCATAAAAAGTAAGATGGTAAATAAATTAATATTACAATAAAGTGAATTGGCAATCAATGTTTACAATGTGTCACTATTATTATAGAACGATATTACAATATTTCAGTATTGTAGCGGTCCTATAAAACGTGCACGTAATTTTCTTTACTCCTTAAGAACGTAAATCCTTTCAATACAAATCTTCGAAGCCTTTTCATGTGTTGTCTTTTGCTGCCAGCAAGCACAAAATATTTATTCAGCACGCCAATGGATGAGTAGTTAGACATTACAAGCTTTGCATCAGCTAAATTTCATCTATTATTGATTCTTGCTTGAATTTTTGGCTGCAGGTTCCTTGTGGAGAAAAGACTCGGTCAAATGGCTTTTAATATGGAGCAACGCTTTTTTTTTTTTTTTTTTTTTTTTTTTTTTTTTGGGGAGATGGTATTGTGTTGAGTTTAATTTAAGTTTGATACTAAATTTTAAAAGTCGGGCTTGAAAGTTCAATTTAAGTTTGACCCAAAATTTTAAGTTTAAGCTCTATAAAAAAGTAATATTCAGTAAGCTTTTATAACTCATTTCGACTTACTAATCTTAAAAAGAATATTATTATTCAATTAAAATAATGCACTGATATATAAACTTGAACGTAAATAACATTTAAGTTCGATTTAATAAACTATTTAAGTAACTTGAATCGGAAAACTCTAAATTAAATTCGAGTAATTTATAAGTATATTTGTCTCGTTTACACCCATATAAGTAATTAACATTAATCTAAGTAACATATAAGTAATTAACATTAATCTAAGAATATTGCATTAAGTCATGGATATCCATTCCAGGTAAAATAAAAATCGAATATTGCATTAGCAAAGTATGATGACGGTATCCAAAACTTTTAATTGACACCACGCAAATCAAAAGCCAAGTACAAGCAAACAAATTTACCCAAATGTCACTTACTATTTAGACGGTTTCTTTTTCCCGGTGAAGATGGAGTTAAGTTTCACAAACTAAATGTGACATCCCATGGTCAGGATCTTTCACATAAATTGTAGAATATCATGACATTAATTTATATAAGGATATAGTGATAAATATTTTATTAATATATAATTGTAACTCTTAAGACCAGTGGTTAATAAGATTATTTATATTATTAGCTTGATTTATTCATTGATTTTGACATAAATCGTTACACTAAACTTTGATGGTAAATATTATCAGGTTGGCCAAAACACACTTCAATTGTAGACATCAACAAATAATCAAAAGATTGAAAAGTGGACAACCTCTAACCATACTTAGGCGAAAGGCTGAACCGACCTTGAATCGTCAATTCACGGGTTAGGAACACGATGAATCGTAACTAGCCTATAAGTTGATGGTTTCGGTCTGGTTCAAGAGCCTCGAATTGTTTTTTTTTTTAATATTTAATTTTTTACAAATATATTAATAATATCTAATAATGATCTCCTTCTCTCTCTTTTTTAAGTGTATTAATTCATTAATAATTTCTATTTTTTTTATTAATTTTTGACTTAATGTGATTTCAATTTTTTATTTTTTTCTCTCAAATTTTATTTTTTCTTTATATTTAAGTTCTTAACATTCGACAAATTTTACAAAAAGAACTTATATTAATTAAAATTGAATTTTTCATCTATCCTTAAAATATAATTAACTTATGATTAATCATCTATTATTAGTTTGATAATACAATTTTTAAAAAATTATTCTTCACCATCATAAATAAAGTAGTTTTGACATGTAATGACTTACTAGATATTATCCAATTATTTTTTTCAACTTAGTGGCTTTCCTTTTCTCTTTCTTTTTCTTACTCTTTTTTTTTTTTTTTTTTTTAAGGTTGTGAACTGGTTGGATCGACCTGCCAGTTCGATAGCGAGTTGGCCCAACTGTTCATGATCTACTGATTCGAGTGGTTTCACTCCTTTTGAACTACTTGAGCCCTTATGGCTTGGCGGTTTGGGAGGGCGATTCAACCTAACCTCTTATGGGTTTTCGAGTTAGTTCATGATTCGGAATTAGTCCTTAACCATGTTTACCCATTAACGGGTTCTTTAGAGAAAACATAGTGAATTATATAGCAATGTGCATGCCTAGTGCCCTAGAAAGTTAACATAGATATTCCCTTACAACTCGTTTATAATAGTAGCAATCCTATTCCCCCTTATTCTTATAAAAGAGCTATTATAATATTATGTTGCATAATAGATCTATAATACTTATTACACAAGAAATCCTTATAAAAAAAATATTAAATAGCCATTTATAGTTGGAATTTATTTATTGATTTATTTCTAAAATAGCAATAGAATTAATAAATGACAATGTGATATTTATTTATGGCATATCACAACTATATTTCATTCCTTTGTAGTATGTACCCTATTACAACCTTATCCTAGCCAACAAAGTGAACGCACTATTAATGTTAGATCAGACACTATTACCCATTTAAGGCCACCAAGAATAACTCTGCAAGTATTAAAACAAGATCGAATGAGAACCACTTTTAATGTGCTAAATAATCGTAGAAAATTATCTTAAAAAAAAAAAATAGAACAATAAAATGAGATACTTTTCTTTATAAAATAACCTATAAAATAGCTTGAGTTAGTGTGGTACTTGAATTTTATCAATTTTTCAATTTGCTACATGAAGTTTAAAAGTATTAACTTGATACCTAAATTTTATTTATTTTTACAATTAACTTCTTGAACTTTGTATTAATTTACAATTAATTACTTCAATTTTATCTATTTATGCAATTAACTAGCTAATTTAGATACTATAAATGATCTTAAAAAGTTTATAGATAGTAAATTAATACATTTACATTTAGGTGATAAATTGCAAATAATAGGTAAAGTTTTGGTATCAAATATAATATTTAGCCTAACAACTTTTTTCTCTCTACATGTCTACTTCTAAAAAAAAAAAAAAAAAGAAAGAAAGAAATAGAAAAACTCTCTCTCTCTCTCTCTCTCCACCCTTTGTAAGCTATCCTACACTTAGTTTTGCATAAGTTTTTTTGCAAACTTTAAATTAAGGAATAGAGCTATGTAGATGGGTTAAATAGACCAACATGCCTTGCTCTACATTGACTTGCCAGTTAAGTGGGTTAACTTATATTTAAATGCGGCTAAAAATGTCATCTTAACCTGCCCCATTGCGGGTTGGTGGGTTAAGTGAGCCAACTCACCAACCTACAATGCTTTAAGATTTTTTTATATAAAAATTAATATGTTAAAATACTTACTAAACTTACATATGATTATTATTAATACACCGATTCTTATTTTCTATTAACTCTATGGCTACACATGTCAAGTAATTTTTGTTGCTGATGATATCATTTTACATGAATAAGTGCATAAATTTAACTTATCTAGAAAAAAAAAAGAAAAAAAAATACAGATTTATATCCAAGACATACAATTACCTTTTTAAACTTATAGAAAGAGATAAAAATTCAAATTGCAATGAACTTTAAAGTTGAGGAGAAAAAAGAAAATTTAACAACAAAATGTTCCATCAATATATTCCTACTATGTTAACTATAAACATAGTTCATAATGAAGTGAATTGTTCAAACTTAAAAATTATGAAAAGTCTTCTAACAATATTATTAGTTTCTTTTCTTTTTCTCTCTCTCCTTTTTTCTTTTTTTTTTTCTTTCACCATTTAAATATACCTAAAATATTAATTTTATTAGCTATTACTTATTATATGAAGTGGTTGGTCAAAAATTAAAGCGACAGATCATTACAAAGTAAATTAAAGTTTAACTTAGACTCTTTTCTTTGCGAGTCAATGTGGGTCGACCAGCCCCTCAATGGGTTAGTTGTTTTGGCTCACGGGTCAAAGTGGAGAGAGTTAAAAACACTTGCATATAAGCGGGTAAATTTTTTTTAACCCAACTAGCATTTTTTTATGGGTTAAGCGGGTTAGCCTACATGACTCGCTCCACTTGCACAGCTCTAGTAAAGAACAATCAATTTCCTTATACCCCTTTTTAATTTCAATTATTAATTTGCATTTAATGTGGTTTGTATTAAAAACTTCGTAACATTTCTTAATTGCAATGTATAGGATTTTCTTTTGAAGAGGTGAAACCTTGAAACTTCATAACATTTCTTAATTGCAATATGACAAGCATTTAGACCTTTTTATTCTTTATTTTTTCCTTTAATTGTAGGAGTAGGGGAGCTACCCTCCCTTAAGGTGGTAGCTAGCTACTATCACTATAGGTGAATTGCACAACCCATTAACGGTAGTGGATAGCATCTCAACACCAATCCCCATTGATGTGGTCGTTAGCCACTCCTTATCCTTTGGCGGCTAGTAACGATCATATAATTTTTCTTTTTTTTTTTTTTTTCTCCTTACTACTTCTTTTTCTTTAATTTCTTGTGATTTTTCTAATTTTTTTATATAATTTAATTAAATAAATTGGCTAATTACATAGATTACTTCTAAAAATTTTGAACAATTATCATGTCAACTTTTTTAAGGGGATTGGGGTAACTGCTAATACTTGAAAAAGCTAAGGGTCCATGCAATTTGTAAAGTTTTCATAGGTAATGTATACAATTTAACCAATTTTAATCTTTAATCCCCAACTTTATGATATTTTCAAAGGCAAAAGCTTTAAGGAAAAATATTGCCTATATGTTTTGAAAACTAAAAAAAATGAGTATGCATCAAACTTTGTACAAAAACGTAAGTGGCTTACTATGTTTTGAAATATAAGTAAATATGATAAGTTACTAAACTTACATGTTCCATAACCCAACTCCCTTACAATGTTAAATATTTATTATATGGTTAAGTAAAATTTAAGAAAAAGTTAAAATGATGTTTATAGGCTCTTTTGGGCATGGGCCTCTTGGTCTAAATTGATTGGTCCAGGAGTTGAGCAAGCTTGGTCTAGAGAATCACCTAGTCTCATCTCCTATAAATAGGAGAAGGCCCCTAGGTAAAGTAATTTTTTTCTCTCTTTTTACTCCTTTTTCTCACTTAGGGTTTTTACTCCTTTATTACTTTCACTAACATAGGCATCGGAGTGGCTTTGATATAGCAAACTTTGGTGTCCCATTAGTCATGTTTTCTTTTGTAGAAATTCTAAAACCAAGGAATCATTACCTGTAAATTCATGGAGTGAAGATAATCCATCAACATAGGTGTTATCCATGGGAATTTATTCTTTTCAAAACTGACAATTGTTTTGCGTTTTGACACTGATCTTTCTAGATCCAGTTACGTGAAAGCGTTGTGTATCAATTTATTCCTTAGATATGAGAAGATTTGTTCATAATCTATAAATTGTGTGTAGTTTCCTAGTTTGACAGTTTAGATATCTTCCCTAACCTACTCCCTCCCCCTCGGTTCGGTTTAGGGGCTGAACTGAACTACATTTGAAATGGTTTAATTCAAATCTTTAATAAATTGAAGCACTTTTAACGGTTCAAGGTTCTTAACCAAACTGCTTCAAATGTAGTTTTCTTTTGAACCTCCTTTAAAAGCACTTTGTTATATTTGATGATAATAATGGCTATCAAATCTTTTAACTAAATATTGATGTTTAAAATGATGAACATTATGCTAGAGTTAAAGTCAGTAGTATTTATAGTAATATTACATCTTACGTAATAGTGAAAAGCATGAAAATTTGCTTGAGAGATGAAAAATGATAATGAAAGAGAAGGAGTAGATAATAGAAGCTAATAATGAGAAGAGGGATAATAAAAAAATATATAAATAACTTTAAAATCAAATGTTTATATGGTTTGTAAGTAAAAAACATCACATATTTTTTATCTTAAAATAAGAAGCAAGTTGGTTTGAGTTCAAGTGATTTTGTTCAGTTCAACCTCCAAAATCGAACTGTGAACCATTTGAACCTCATATGAACCAAACTGCAAATCGAATCATAATATAAAAGAATCACATTTTGTAGTTCGGTTTAATTTGGTTTGGTTTAGTTTGATTTGATAAACAACCTTACTAAAAATCCTCTTTTTTTTTTTTTAATAAAAGAGGCCCCACCTTTACACATTGTCAAGGATTGTTTGTGTGATTTTTGAAGCATAAGGGGAGGCAGAGGAAGGAAAAATGACAAAAAGCCTATGTAAGAGAGACAAAAAATCAATATATGGTAGGTTCATGCGATAATAAAATTATACACTCTAAGTAATCAAACAAGCATCTATCCAAGGCTATTTGATTCGAGTGAGGACCTCATGGAGTGAGAGAAACAATAGATTCGAGCACTAAGTGAGCTACAAGCGGATTTATGATGTGAGGTAAGTATACCTATCAAATTTTAATACCAGATGTGAGTTTAAGTCAATCCCTTAGAGATTGTAAGTACTAATACAAACCTTAACTTTATTATTGAGCAAGAAAATCTTGATGATTATGACTAAATTAAAAAGAACTAAAATTAACTAACTAAACTAATTAATAAACTCAACCAAACAATTGGAAAGTAATAAATTTAAGAACTACTTCAAGAAAGTGAATAATGTATATAGGACTTGTTTCCCCTAAAGTTCATCATGTGACCTCATAAAATTCATTTAATTTCGTCTTTAGTTTCCTTGGCAGGGAGAATTCTCAATTAAAGCTGCATATTAACCTTTACCCTAAAATACCTACTAGAATCTCTTTATTGATAGCATATTCTAAGATTGCATTAATGGACAATAAATTGCTACAAAAAGATAACAAATTTCCAAAAGAATTATGTACCTTATCTCTAAGTGTATATGAAATTCCTTTCAATTATGGGAAGATCTAATTACACAAGAGATTTCTCAGTCTTCATGCATGATATTAAGTATTGATACCGTAAAAATATCAATTGACAACGAAAAACACATAATTGAATCAATAAACTAGAAACTTTATTAAAATTTAACAATCAATTTGATAGTCACACGAAAACCTTAGGTTCCATAAGCTTAAATACAAGAATTTAAGCTAACATCATGACAAAGGAAGAAAATCGTGGCAAAAAGAAAAAAAAAATGTAAAATCCATGAAAAACCCCTTTTGATTGTGTTGAATCTTCCTAATCTTAAAGTTTTAATGATGCTTCCCCTTGGTTCTCTTTTTGCCCTTTGAGTCTCTTCTTTTGGATGTGAAAAAGTTCCCTTAAAAACCGTCAAATCCCCTTTTATATTGAAAAGAAAAGATGCAGTTGGTGACATTTGATATGACCTGAGACATGATCATATCTCATAAGTCATGTAACTCTTTGTTTCTTAAGTACAAAATTCACTCCTTGTTGGACACGACCTGGGACATGATCATTTAACTTTCTATAACTAGCTCTTTTGTCCTCATATATTAAGTCTCTTGGTTGGACATGATCATGTCAGAGTATTATGTCCCACTTTAAAACTCTATAACTTCTTTGTTTAATTCTAGAATGTGTTCAAACCTTAAAATCATAATTTTAGTCAATTAGGTACCAAATTCTTTAAAAATAAGCTAAAATTATAAGGGAAATATTATAAAATCATAATGATAAATGTATCAAAATTACGATTTTTCAAATTTCGCCATATTTAAGCATTTGCTTGTCCCAAAGCAAATAAATCAAACAAAGAAATCGAGATAAGAAACACTAAATAAAATTTATCAACACTTAGGAAACCAACATTTAATTACACTTAACCTAAGAAAAATCAAGAAATAATCCTTAATTAACTTGCAATCTTAAAGTTAATCAATTTCGCACTTAATAATTTCATATTTCCACTTAAACATATTCAAATGCTTTAAAAACACTTAACATTAGAGTTCACTAGTTAATCTATGTAAGTTAGACTTGAATTATTTAACCAAGGATTCTTAAATTCAAAATTAGATTCAACATCGTGTTAGCTGAGAAAGAGTCACAAAAATTTTACTCACTTAGCTAAAGTATTTACGGCCCTCTCTTCAATCTTGCTACATCTCGTTAGCTGAGAAAGAGTTATAAAAATTTTACTCACTTAGTTAAAGTATATACAGCTCTCTCTTCAATCTCACTAAACATCATAATACAAAATAAACATGTTTTACATCCACACATCCTTTGATCATCCCTTTAGTATATATTTTTGTTGGAATTTTTTTTTTCAATTCATTTTATTTAAGTACAATTATTTTTTTAAGGATGATTGTGTTAGTAGCCCGAAAGGACCTTCCTCTTTTGATGGACTAAGATTGATTTATACCAACTTAGCTCTCACATTGGCAATGGGAAAGGACCTTGCTTTTTTGACTAATTAAGGTTGATCCTTACCAATTTATCTTTTGCACTTATGTTGGCATTGGCAATAGAATTCAATGTTGCTCTTTTGATAGATTAAGACAAATCCTTACTAATTTTGCCTTTTTGTGTATTTATCTATTCATTCATTTATTATTATTTTTCACCTCCGACTATCGATTTTTTTAGGGAATTCTTAAAAGCAAATTTCATTTGTTTATTTACTAAGTATTATAGGGCTTTAAAAATTTTTAAGAGAAAAATATATATTAAAGTAAATTTAAAAATAATTATGATTAGATCTTAACTAGTGATGTTACTTTAATCTCAAGTTTTAGAGTCTTGAGCTAAATAATCCGTGACTTTGGCCCATAAAGATTTCACTAATAAACTCTAACAAGGTGTAATAAGATCGATAATGATCAAGGTATTAATCAAATATTCAATTCAATCCAATTAATTAATTCAAATTTTGATAATTGTTAATTACCCATTGCAAGTTAACTAATATAGCAATTATGTCAAATGTCAAAAATTGGTTTCTTAAGTAGTAACCAATTTATATATCACCTTTCCTCATTGTTGAGCTTAGTTTTTCATCCTCCTAACTCTTTTATAAAATTAAGTTTTCTTTAAATCGATCAGTACTAAACTTTACCAGTTTAATATCAATTTTTTATTAGGGTTTAAAGAAAACCGTTTTTTCAATTTGAAAAGGTATTTGAGTTGCCACCTGACCAGAGTTGGGAAAAAGAGTTAAGTTACAATCAATTGAGTGGATTGGTTATAACTTAACTACAAATCTATTGATTAAAAAACCAATTTATAAAACAGTTTTTTGAAAACTAGAGATCTAGATCTAGGCGTTAATTTATTAAACCCTAAACGGGTACTATTTTTTAACTTTCCAAATTTAATTTTGCTTTTCAAATATACCCTTTTTAATTTCTAAAATAGCTAATTATGATATATGTGACTAAATTAATTATTTTACATGAATATCTATAAAAATGGAAAAAATAAAACTTTCTATATTTTAAGTCGCCTTGTACTGATGTACGGGTAACCATGTACTTGCTCTTCAGGATCAGAGTTCCATAGTTCGTTTATAAAAAACATAGTGGGTTGATTGATTTTAAATTTTGAAAAATAGCCGGGTTTACGTTTTTACTCAGTTCGGTTTATTTTAAGAAATTTCCTAAACAGTCTTAAATCGGATTTTAATTTTAGAAATTTTAAAATAGTCTTAATTTGGAAAGGGTTCAATTATTTTTATTTATTTTTGGAAAAAAAATGAATTTCTAAATGTCAAAAAGAACTTTATTATTTTTTATTATTCCTTTACTTTTTATTGTTATTTTTTTTATTTTTGGTTTTTTGGTTAAAATGTGAAAATAAATAAAAATAAAACTAAACTAAAGACTTGTTCTCTTTTTTTATTCTTTTCTTTTATTTTTTATTTTTTCAGTTTTTCTCTTTTTTCTTTTTTCTCTTCTTTTTTTCTCTTTTTTTTTGGATATATATAATTATAAGTACATGAAAGCAATAAGTAAATAAATAAAAAAATGAAAATAAAAATAAAATAACACACAAAACAGTTGGACCAAATTTAGAGAAGGAGATTTGCGTGGGTCAGTCGGGTTGGAGCTCCATGGGTCAGGTCATATGAAGTAGTAGCTATCATGGCTTGCTATGGTTATATCTATACCTCTAAACGAGTGGGAAACATCGGTTTCATGAGTTTTTTTTATTGAGAAATATGGGTGCAAGAGTGATGCCTTGGCCAATGGAGGCCGTTTGGAGGTGGTTTAAAGTGGTGCGTCGTGGTTATTGGAGTTAGAGAGAGAAAATTTGTAGTGAGCTCAAATTACTACGAATTAAGTCAAGGTAGGAGTTGTTTCCTAAGTTTTTGGGATCAAGGAATTCTTTAGTGGAGTTATTTTTGTAAAAATAAGTGTTTTAGGTGGTATTTTGTGGAGGTCGGTGGTGGGTGACGAATTTAGAATTGGTGGTTCATTGGTTGTAGGCCAGAAGATGGTTGTTGGGAAAAATTGATGAGTAGGTTGGGGGTGCTAGTACTCATGGTACGGTTTGTTTACTTCGACAACCACCAAAAGTGGTGGATTTTAGAGAGAAAAATCGGGTTGAAACTTTAGAGAGAGAAAATGGCGTTAAAGCTTGAATGGGTGTGATTCAACTATTTCTTGATGGTAAAAAGGAGTTCCCAAGTCCCTTTTTATACTTGTCGATGCTCAGTTTTTCAGGAAAGTCCAAAACACTATTAGTTCAAGAATTTGAGGTAAATGAGTATTTGATGAAATTAATTCGAAATCAATACAATTTGGATGGAAAAATGGATAAAACGTGTTCCCCATGTCCTACTCTTTCCTAAAAACTCAAGATGGAGCTTTGAAAATCAATGATATGGCAAGAATCAAGCTTGATTTACTTGGAGCAAAATCCATGCCTTAAAGGTTTTTTGGATTTTCAAATCCTTTTTTGACCCTCTAAATGATTGTACATGGACATGATTTTAGCACGNCTTATTTTCTAAATACTACTTCTTTCTCTTTTCTTTTCTTTTTTTTTTTGTTCATTCTTCCAATAAACTTTCTATTTTGTTGAAATTTTCTAAATTTTCTCTTCTTTTTTTTTTTGGCTTTTTCTAAATTTTCTATTTTTTTGTATTTTTCCTAAATTTCTTATTTTTCGTGATTTTTCCTTCTTTTTTTTGTATTTTCTAAATTTCATATTTTGGGTTTTCTTCATTTTCCATTTTTTTTTATTTTTCTTAATTTAGAACTCTTTGACCTATTTTGAGAAATAGATTTGGGGGGGGGGGGGGGGAGGGGGGGGGGGGCAGGGGAATGAGGTGTCTATAGCTGCCCCTCTTCTCTTTGTGGTGAAGTTTGATCAAAACTTTACTGTAAAGATAAAAAAAAAACGCTATTTTTGCCTCATGGGTAGATTTTATCCTAAGAAGTGCTATAGTTAGTTAGCTGTCTTAAGTTCGGTTTCCTAAGGATTTGGTAAAGAGAGGGGTAGCACTTTAAGGGCTGGTCGAAAGAAGTTTAGTTGTACCTTTATGAGCTGACGAGTTGGGGTGAAATGAGCGAAGCACTCCTTGAGATGGCTAAAACTTTAAATTGAGCCAATTAACCAAGGTAGGCAAGGCACTCCTAAAGTTGGCTAAGATGCTAAACTGAATGAGAAAACTTAGTCATGCCCCAATGAGTTGACTAACCAAGATGGGCAAAGCCTTCCTAGAGCTGGCTAAGACCCCGAAAGATAGAGAAAACTTGGTAGTATTCTTATGAGCTGACTAACCAAGGCGAATGAAGAGCCCCTAAAGCTGGCTAAAACCCTAAACTGAATGAGAAAACTTGGTCGTGTCCCAATAGGCTGACTAACCAAGGTGGGCAAAGCGTTCCTAGAGTTGGCTAAGACCCTGAAAGATAGAGAAAACTTGGTCGTACTCTTATGAGTTAACTAACCAAAGTGGGTGAAGCACTTGTAGAGCTGGCTAAAACCCTTAAACTGAATGAGAAAACTTGGTCATGCCCCTATGAGTTGACTAACCCAGGTGGGTAAAGCGCTCTTAGAACTGGTTAAAACCTTAAAAGATAGAGAAAACTTGGTTGTACCCTTATGAGCTGACTAACCAAAGTAAATAAAGTGCTCTTAGAGTTGGCTAAGACCCTAAACTCAAAGAGAAAACTTGGTCGTACCCCAATGAGCTGACTAACTAAGGTAGGCAAAGCACTTCTAAATCTGGCTAAGACCTTGAAAGATAGAGAAAACTTGGTTGTGCTCCTATAAGTTGACTAACCAAAGAGGGTGAAGCATTCCTAAAGCTGGCTAAAACCCTTAAACTAAATGAGAAAACTTGGTCGTGCCCTAATGAGCTGACTAACTAAGGTAGGCAAAGCGCTTCTAGAGTTGGCTAAGACTATGAAAGATAGAGAAAACTTGGTGATGCCCTTATGAGTTGACTAATTAAGGCGAGTGAAGCACTTTTAAAGCTGGCTAAGACCTTAAACTGAATGAGAAAACTTGGTCGTACTCCAATGAGTTGACTAATTAAGGCAAGCAAAGGGCTCCTAGAGCTAACCAAGACCTTGAAAAATAGAGAAAACTTGGTCGTACCCCTATGAGCCCACTAACCAAGGCGGGTAAGGAGCTCCTAGAGCTAGCTAAAACCATAAAATGAATGAGAAAACTTGGTTATGCCCAAATGAGTTGACTAACCAAGGTAGACAAAGTGCTCCTAGAGCTGGTTAAGACCCTGAATTGAATGAGAAAACTTAGCCATGCCCTAATAAGCTAATTAACTAAGGCGGACAAAATGCTCATAAAGTTAGCTAAGACCCTAAACAGAATGAGTAAACTTAGTTGTGCCCTAATGAGTTGACTAACTAAGGTAGGTAAACCGCTCCTAGAGTTGGCTAAGACCCTAAAAGATAGAGAAAACTTGGTCATGCCCCTATGAGCCGATTAACTAAGGTAGGTGAAGCACTCTTAGAGCTGGTTAACACCTTGAAAGATAGAGAAAACTTGGTCATGCCCCTATGAGCTAACTAACTAAGGTGGGTGAAGCACTCTTAGAGCTGGCTAAGACCTTGAAAGATAGAGAAAACTTGGTCGTGCCCCTATGAATTGACTAACCAAGGTGGGTGAAGTGCTCTTAGAGCTGGCTAAAACCCTTAAATTGAATGAGAAAACTTGATTGTGTCCCCATGAGTTGACTAACCATGGCAGGTGAAGTACTCTTAGAGTTGGCTAAAACCCTGAACTGAATAAGAAGACTTGGTGGTATTCTAATGAGCTGACTAACCAAGTTGGGCAAAGCGCTCCTAGAGCTAGGTAAGACCTTAAATTGAATGTGGAAACTTGGTCGTGCCCTAATGAGTTGACTAACCAAGGCGGGTGAAGCCCTCCTTGAGCTAGCTAAGGCCCTAAATTGGATGAAAGGGTTAAGCGCTTTGAGAGCTAGTTAAGACCTAAAAAGAATGAGAAAACTTGGTTGTGCCCCAATGAGTTGACTAACTAAGGTGGGCGAAGCGCTCTTAGAGTTGGCTAAGACCTTGAAAGATAGAGAAAACTCGATCATACCCCTATGAGCTAACTAACCAAGGTAGGTGAAGCGCTCTTAAAGTTGGCTAAAACCCTTATATTAAATGAGAAAACTTGGTCGTACCTTAATGAGCTGACTAACTAAGCAGGTGAAGCATTCCTAGAGTTGGTTAAAACCCTAAACTGAATGAGAAGACTTGGTTATGCTCCAATGAGCTGACTAACCAAGGTAGGTAAAGTACTCTTAGAGCTGGCTAAGACTTGAAACTAAATGTAGAAAATTGGTCGTGCCCCAATGAGCTGACTAACCAAGGCGGGTGAAGTACTCCTTGAGCTGACTAAGGCCTTGAATTGGATGAAAGGGTTAAGTGCTCTAAGAGTTGGCTAAAATTCTAAAAGAATGAGAAAACTTGGTTGTGCTCTAATGAGCTGACTAATCAAGGCGGGTAAAGTGCTCCAAAAGTTGGCTAAGACCTTAAGTTGAAACCCAGTAGAAAAGCGCCCTATGGGCTCGCTACGGGATTTGATGAAGAGTAGCACCCTATGGGGTCACTTGAGAGAAATTGGTGAAAGAAAGCACCTAATGGGCTTGCTAATAGAATTTGATTAAGAGAAGCATCTTATGGGCTTGTTATAAGGAATTTGTAGGGTGAGCGCCCTATGGGCTCGCTATAGATCTTAAAGGAAGATGAAAAAAGAGGGGTTAAAAGCTGGTTAGCAGCTCAAAAAGATGAGATGGCACCATAAAGGCTAGTGGGATCCCTAAGATGATAAATGGGATAGCGCCTTAAACGCTAGTTGAATCCCTAAAAAGAATAAAAGAGGGGTCAATGCTCTAAGAGTTGACTTAAATCTTAAGAGGAAATATGATGAAGGATTGAAGAAGTAAAGTAAGGAAGGCAATCGGTTTCAAAAGACTCTTTGACTTGAAAAAGTATTTATAGAGAGATTATTTAAATACCATTTATGAAAAAAGCGCATTAGGGATAGGCCCCTTGATTTGAAAAAGAGTTGAAGGATATTAAAAACTGTAATTAGGGAAGAATAATCTAGACTATTAAGGTTAATTTTAAAAAAAAATGACCACCTTGGAAAGGAAACGAATGACATAGATTGAAAGCTTAGCTATTTGAGCCGACATGGATTAGACAAGAATTTTGCTATAAGCCTTTACTTTCTCTCTCTTCTCTTATTTTTTAATTTTTTTTTTGTTTTTGAAATTTTTGCTAACAGGTATAAATTCTTATTTAAGGAACAATCTTATAACTACCCCTATCCTTGGTAATTATGTGGAGTTTCTTAATGCCCCTGACCTTAGGGCTTTTGTGATTTCAAGACATTCCTTTCTTAAGGAAAAGGTAACTCACAATTAGTTTAATCAAAGAAGTCTTCTTCACTAGCTCTTGGTTTAGATTTCGCTCTCGACTTCAATTCCAAAAATTATAGTCCATTTTGTAAGTGACATGTTTTAATTAATCCGTTAGGTCTTTTTCGGTTCAATCATTATAAATTTGGGCTTTAGGTCTAAGGGTTTCAAAAAGGACTAATGAGGTAGCCTATTTTGAAAGAAATATTTTTATTTATCTCGAGTGTGCAAATCAAGAATCTTAGGGAAAAATTAGAAGTATGCTTGCCCCAATTTTAAAAATAATTTTTATTAAAGATAAATTTTCTTTTAAAATTGGAAGAGCTTTTACTTGTATAAGGGTAATATTGTAGGTGGGAAGGCCTTGTGCGATTTGGCATAGGTAAGAGAGGCTTCAGAGTATCAAAGTGGATATGGAGATTTGGGTTTCCAGGCTTTAGAGCGTGATTTAGGGCCTTGTGTTTCTTGGGGCTTTTTGGGCTTGAGTTCCTTGCCTTTTGATTTAGTTTGCTGCCCCTATTAGGATATGACATATCTCTTGGGGCTTTTGTCTTACATCCAGGCCTAATTCTTTGGCCTCTTTTGTTTTTCTCTTTACTTTGGCTCACTATCTCTTGCTATTTTTTTCTTTCCTTTTGATTCCAAGAGTGATTATTGTCGAGTTTTTGCTTTTTAAGTGATTCAGGGCCCTAAATCAATGGATTTCTAGTGTATGGGCTTGACGTGTTTGAAAAGGAAATGGGCTCTTCTTCATTTCAAAGAAAAATAATTTATCAGAAATAAAAGTCGTTTTTGAATTGATGTTCCTTACATAAGCATAAACTAATCTTACCCCTAGCTTCTAATAAATAACCCTAACCTTTGAATTGCCCCATTGTGGGGGTGGTTCTTGACAGGGTTTAAATTTGAAAATTCTTTGAATGAGTCCAACAGGGTGAACAACAAATGATTGTGTTTAGGATTTAGAGATGAATGCCTAACTTCATTTCAATCTACGTATCACATTCAAAGTGAACTTTCTTTAAGAAATGAGTCTAAAAGTGTCCTCACCATTATGTTGCTCAACTCTCAAAGTGTTTCAGGTTAATATATAAGATACAACTTACCTCTTCTCATCCTAAACTTTTCAAAAAGTAAGTTACCAATTTCTTAAGAAGGAGTCTGTTTTTTATTTGCCCAAGATGAGGATTGGTTTTGCCCCCCAGCTTCTCAAATCATGCCCCGGTATTTGGCTCTATGTTTTTGTTTAGTTCATGATTGAGCTTGGCTTTTTAAGCAGATTAGGGGTTCTGCCTTAGCTTGGTTACTTTTAGGGGTTGAGGATTGTACTCAGGTTAGCTGCCTCGATGGGCCATGGTTCATGTTTGGATTAGCTTCCTGGCTTAGTGGCTTTTATTTAGGTAGGTCACTTGAATGAGCCTAAGGTTGGTGTTTAGGTTGAATGTGATAGGGATCAAGGATAGATTACATGCTCCTAAGCCCGAGGGCTCTTTCAGGTGGTTCACCGAGTTGTTCGAGGTGAGTTAAGCATTGAGGAGCAGTGCTTGCCCCAATCTAATTTGTTGAGCTACTTTGCTCTCCATGCCATCTAAGGTGACCAGTCAACGTATAAAATGGAACCCTCCACTATGCACTAATCTAAGCGCCAAATCAGGATACAACAATCTCCACGGTGCTAAGGTTGAGCTGATAATTGTCAGGATCCGACCATTCGAAACCGACCCAAATGTAAGCCGTTCTTGAGCTAACCCCAATCTTGCCCTAGTAATTAGGGTACTGAACTTCCGACGCACAACATACTTGAACAGAGGCCCACTCCTATTTCGCTCACTATACTATTAGAATCGCAGAGTAAAACGCACACACGTTGTCTTTTTTGACAACCATACTACCCTTTCTGACAGAGGACGTTCGTTGTTCATGATTTTGTATTTTCCTTCTTTTTAGCAAATAGGGATCTATTTTTGTAATTTTCTATAACGTAGAACATATCCTAACAGGGAACTATAAATAATCACATAATGTAATAGCTACAACAGAGGAATATATGGAAGAATATACTGAACTTCTTACCCTTTCTTGAGCTAAGTGTCATACTGCTTACTCTTGAGCTACTCTTATCTAGCCCATTTGAGCGTGAATTAGTGGCGAGTGACCTTTGGTTATACTTATGCATTATATAAAGTGTGACCTAAGCTTGTGTGAGGTGTTGGTGCATCATATCTATCGTTGGTGCATGGGAACCTCTTACTCACCTTCGATTATCATTTACTTTTCAAGCCATCTTGCGGCTTAGACCTATCCTTTAGGTTACATGTAATATTAGGTTCGTGTGTTCATCCACAAGTTCATATCATCTTGGTATCAGAGCTTGGCTATGTTTGAGGTTGGATTTTGCTACTGTGTTCTTTTAATAGTTTGTCATTGCTTTTGTGTTATAGAGGTTTTATTGTTTACACTGGGGTTTGGTAACTGAGTGGTGTTTTGTACTCTATTTTTCCCTTGTTTTCGATAGGCAAAACAAAGTGTGGTTGACTGTTCATTTGATTATCGTTGTGAAGTAACCCTCAATGTTAGACTCAAGTGTTTAAGGAACTTTAGAAAACCAAGGAAGTGGTACTCGACATAGCTAAGGGTAAGAAGGAAGCTTCATGCCTCAGTTAGTGGATGATCGATTGGATTGGCTTACCAATTTAGTAGCTAGTTTGGTGACTATTATACAAGAAGATAGACAACGAGCTAGAAATAACCCCATTAGAGAATGTGAGCAGTAGTAGCAGTAAGGTAATGGTTAGTTTGGTTGAGTTAATGCCCTAGCTTGCCCATCCTGAGTTGAAGGAATTGGTAGGGATGCTAAACGAAGGCTAGCACTTGAAGAGGCCAAGGAGGAAGTAGAAGGAGATGATAAGGTAGAGAAGTACTACGAGCCTGAGGAAAGAAATATATGAACCCTTAGAGTTGAAGGATTGAGGATGTGTATTCCAAGTTTCTTTGGTAGTAGTGATGTTGAGGATTACTTGGATTGAGTAGATAAGATTGAAAAGTAGTTTGAATGCCATGAAGTGCTTAATAATGTGAAAGTTAGACTTGTTGTGTTGGAGTTCACTGGTTATGCTGCCTTATGATGGAAGAACTTGTAAGCTACCAAGAGAAGGGAAGGAGAACGAGAGACTGGGAGTTAGGATGATCTGAAGAGAGTCATGTAGAGAAAGTTTGTGCTGAGCTATTATCTATAAGATGCCTTCAAGAGACTGCAAGAACTGAGACAAGGAGGATCAAGTGTAGACGCTTATGTCAAAGAATTCCAGATGCTATGATCAGATGTGAAGTCATAGAGATTGAAGACAAAACTATGTCTTGATTCATTGGCGGATTGAAGTATGAGATTGGAGATGTCCTAGAAATGCTAGACGTTATAACACTTGATGATGCAATTGGAGCTGCCTAGAGGATAGAAAGGCGCCAAGTAGGAAGATTCCGACCACTCGTCAACCATCCTAGTAGTAACTGACTTGTTCCAAGCAAACCTATATGAATGGAACCGAGCAAGGTTAATGAGACCTGATTTGTTCAGACTACCCGAGCCAAGGAGAAGGAACCTTCGAGGAAGTTTGAGAAGGGCCAAAGTTTAGGGAGGAAGATGAATGAGATCAAGTGTTTCAAATGCTAAGGATTTGGACACATGGCCGCTCAGTGCTCGAATAGGTGAATAATGGTGATTCGAGGCGAGGTGCCGACTATTGAGGCGACAATATTTATGAAGAAGTAGAGGAGCTGAAAGAGGATGGACAAACCGAGCTGTCTGATGAAGAAGTCATTTACAACAAAGAAGGGAACTTCATGCTGATCGTTCTAATGTTGAGGAGGACAATGAGTGTTAGTCCTATGCTTGAAGATGAGTAGAGAGAAAATCTCTTCCATATTGGGTGCAAGGTAAATAGATCACTATGTACGCTGATCATTGATAGTTGGAGCTACACTAATGCAGCCTCTACATTTATGGTCTAGTAGTTGAAATTATCGACTATGCCCCACCTAAAACCTTACAAGCTTCATTGGCTCAGTGATAAGAGAGCCTTATAAGTGAACAAATAGGTATCTATATCGATTTGTATTAGCAAGTATCGAGATAAAGTGTTTTGTGATGTGCTTCCCATGAGTGCATCCCACCTTCTACTTGGACGACTATGGATGTTTGACCGAGTAGTTATTTATGATAGCAAGAGGAACACATGTTCTGTGAAGTATGAAGCAAGAAGGTTGAAATTGAGTCCCATGATTGCTAAGCAGGTAAAAGTAATGTAGTCCTAACTTAGTCGAACCCTGAAGAAGGAGGCTTTGGTATTGACTCAAGCTAAGCTGAAAAGAGAAATAGAGCCGGAGGGATTGACCTATTTACTTGTCAGGAGGCTGCTGGAGATGAGACCTGGGGAGGAAGAACTGTCGACCAAAGTAAAAACCTTATTGAAGGAATTTGCCAATTTGTTTTTGGAAGAGGTACTGAAAGGCCTACCCCTAATCTGAGGTATCAAGCATGCAATTGGCTTACAGCCTGGAGTTGTACTGCCAAATAAGCCTGCTTATAGGTTGAACCCTGAACAGTTTGCCGAGTTGTAGAGGCATGTAGATAACCTTATGGAGAAAGGGTATGTATGTGAGTCCCTTAGCCCCTACTCCATTCCAGCCATATTAGTGCCAAAGAAGGATGGTTCTTGGAGAATGTATGTAGATAGCCAAGCGATCAATCGAATCACCATCAAGTATAAGTATCTTATACCTAGGCTCAATGACATGCTAAATGAGTTAAGTGGAGCAAGAGTATTCTCTAAGATTGACCTCAAATCTGGGTACCATCAGATTTGAATGTGTGAAGGCGATGAGTAGACACAATATGGTTTATATGAATGGCATGTAATGCCATTTGGACTATCCAATACATCGAGCACATTCATGCGACTTATGAATCATGTGTTTTGAGAATTATTAGGAAGGTTTGTCATGGTTTACTTTGATCACATTCTGGTGTACAGTGTCGACCTGGAGAATCACCGAAAGCATCTCCGATAAGTGCTTGCAAAACTCCAAGCTGAATAGCTCTATGCCAATATAAAGAAGTAAGACTTTTGTCGTTTTGAGGTAATCTTCTTGGGTTTTGTTGTGAGTGGAGGTGGTATCCAAGTTGATGAAGAAAAGATAAAAGTGATCATAGAATGGCTTGAGTCGACTTATTCTGTCGATGTGAGAAGTTTCCACGTCTTGGCATTGCTCTATCGCCGATTCATCAAGAACTTTAGTGCAATTGTAGCCCTACTCATCGAACTCTCAAAGAAGAATGTTGAATTCAAATGGGGTGACATAGAGAGGAGGAGTTTCGAGGATGTGAAGGAGGAGCTAACTACAGCCTTCGTCTTAGCTCTACCAAGTTTCGACAAGGTATTTGAAGTAAAGTGTGATGCGTCTAGACTAGGCATAGGTGCTGTATTGATGCAAGAAGGCTGACCTATTGCTTACTTCAGTAAGAAATTTCGAAGAGCCATACTCAACTATTTCGTCTACGATAATGAGTTCTACTCCTTAATTCGAGCCTTAACGGTATGGCAACATTATTTGCTATCCAAGGAATTTGTGATCTACACCGATCATAAAGTTGTCTCGGAGGCAAGCTAAGTAGGTTGAGTTCATGGGGGGTTTTTCTTATGTTGTAAAATACAAGAACGGAAAGAACAATGTAGTGGTCAATGCCCTGTCGAGATAACATACCCTCCTGATCAAGCTGCAGAATAGGCTACTTGGTTTTTCAACTATAAAAAATTTGTATGCTGAGGATCTACACTTTAGTCCTATCTACGCCTGTTGTGAGGAAGGACTAATGTTAGATGACTATCACAGGGAGGACGGATACTTATTTAGGAAGAGGAGGCTATGTATCCTGACTTGTTCCACGCGAGAATTGCTAGTGTGCGAGGCACATGGAAGGGGATTAATAGGACACTTTGGCCAGTGCCAATTATATGAGGTATTATCCTCCAGATTCTTTTGGCTAAGGATAAAGAGAGATATTCAATCCATGCTGGAAGAGTGTGTGACTTGTCGAAAAGCAAAGAGTCAAGCTAAGTAAGAACATTACCAACCTTTTCCGGTCCTGACCAAACTATGGGCCGAGCTGAGTATGGACTTCATGTTAGGATTGTTGAGGACATCCTCAGGGAAGGATTCCATCATGGTGGTTATGGATCGATTTAGTAAGATGGCACATTTTGTGCCCTATTGCAAAACTAATGATGCTTTGGCTATCTCTTTTCTTTTCTTATAGGAAGTAATCAAGCTACATGGAATTCCTAGGACCATTGTTTCAGACCAAGACCTCAAGTTCATAAGCCACTTTTAAAGGATGTTGCGGAGGCGAATGGGAACTAAGCTGCTATACAGCATGTCCTGCTACCCACAGACTGATGGACAAACCAAAGTTGTCAACAGAATTGTGGGAACTTTGCTGTGGGTTGCTGTTAGATGAAACACGACCAATTGGGATCTATGCCTACCAATCATTGAGTTTGCATACAATAGGACTACTCATAGTGTAACAAGCATGTCCTCGTTCAAGGATGCCTATAGGTTCAACCCCGAGTTGCCATTGGAACAAGTGCCCCAGCTGATGCTTGATGATGACCAGCCAACTGTTAAGAGAGTTGAGGCCATCAAAGCCATGCACCAGAAGGTTGTAGAGCAACTAGGTTGTGTTAATATTAAGCTTGAGAAGCAAAGCTAAGGATGAAGGAGAGAGAATTTCAACCAGACGACTTGGTCTAGATATACCTTAGCAAGGAATGATTCCCAAACTTGAGAAAGAGCAAGTTGTCTCCTAGGGCCAACGGACCTTTTAAAGTGCTTAAAAAGATCAACCCAAATGCCTATAGAATTGAATTGCCTGAAGGATATGGGGTCTCAGACTCCTTCAACATTACCGACCTCTAACCTTATACTCTTAAGGACGAGCAACTTGAAGTTAAGCTAGATTTGATCCTAAATCTCAAATAACCTAGAGGGGATGATAGGGATCAAGGACCAATTATACGCTATCGAGCCTAAGGGCTCTCTTAGGTGATTCACTAAGCTATCCAAGGTGAGTTAAGCATCGAGGAGCAGTACTTGCCCCAGTCCGATCTACTAAGCTACTTCGCTCTCCATGCCATCCAAGGTGTTGTCAAGATGACCAATCGACGTGCATAGCCGAACCCTTTGCTATGCACTAGTCCAAGCGCTAAATCAAGATACAGCAATCTCGATGATGTTGAGGTCGAGTTGACAACTGTTAGGAGTTTACCGTTTGAGGTTGACCTGAATGTGAGCTATTCCTAAGCTAACCCTAGTCTTACCCCAGCCATTAAGGTGCCGAACTTTCAACGCCGAACATACCTGAACAGAGGCCCATTCCTGCTCGACTCACTATACTGTCAGAATTGTAGAGTAAAACGTACGCGCATTGTCTTTTCTGACAACCATACTGCCTTTTTTGATAGAGGACGTTCACTACGCACGATTTCGTATTTTCCTTCTTTTTAGCAAACAAGGATCCATTTTTGTAAATTTCTATAACATAGAACTTGCCCTAACATAGAACTATAAATAATTACATAATGTAATAGCCGTAATAGAGGAATATATGGAAGAATACATTGATCTATTTACCCTCTCTTGAGCTAAGCGTCATCTTGCTTACTCTTAAGCTACTCTTATTTAGCTCATTCGAGCGTGCACTAGTAGCGAGTAATCTCTGGCCATACTTATGCATCACATCAAGTGTGACATGAGCTCGTATGAGGTATTGGTGCATCATATCTATCATCGGTACATAGGAACCCCTTGCTCACCTTCGACTATCATTTAGATTTTAAGCTATCTTATAGCTTAGACTTATTCTTTTGATTAGGCATGATATTGGGTTTGTGTGTTCATCCACTAGTCCGTATTAGAATGCTTAGCCAAGCGACCTGTATTTAGGTAGGTTACCTAATGGGCCTAAGGTTGGTGTTGGCCAAGTGGCTTGTGTTTGGATTATATGGGGCAAAGGGCTTATGTTGGCTTCTTTAATAGATCGAAGGATCTGGTATAGGTTGAAAGCCAAGTGTTTAGGTTGGCTGCTTGGGTAGGCCAAAGAGCTCATGTTTGTTGAATGAGCCAAAGGCTCACGTTGGGGTTGAATGGGCTAAGGAGCTCATGTTTGGCTTCCTTAATAGGTCGGGGGACCTCGTGTAGTTTAGAAACCAAGTATTTGGGTTAGTTACTTGAGTGGGCCAGAAGCCTGAGCTTGTGTTGGCTCCTTAGGCTTATAAGGATTTATAGTCGTTGGTGACTTTTCTTTTCATTTTTCATATATTTTTTTTCTTTTTTAAGAGAGAGAAAGGCAAAGTTTTATTTTCCAAAAATAATTTACAAATAAGGATGGTGATTTTTAGGTTTTTATTCACAAGTCTATGGATTTTATTTACATTTCCCTAAATGAGAACGAATAATGGATAGATAAATGTTTATTGAAAGACTATTTACAAAGACGGGAATGTTAAAGAACAAAGAATGATGAACTAAAGAGAGCCTTATTATTTTGAAAAAAGATCAAAATACAAAAACAAAGGTAGAGAACCTAACATTTATTCAGGAAATTGATGTTTATTCTAGGCTCTGAATTTGGAAAAAAAAAAAAAACCCTACATTAAGTCCCGTATATGGGCCATATGGTCCTCTATCATCTCATAAGTATCCCCAATGACTTGTGCCAAAAGCGACCTTAAGGCCTGGTTTTGAGCTTTAGAACACTCGAGCTTTTCCTTCAAATAGGCAATTTCATCTCTTGGCATTTGCTTGTAAATCCTAAAGGTGTTTAGTGGCCTATTGTTTGCCTGATCATTTGCTTGGTTATTTGCCATCCTAAGTCTACACATTTTATAGACAAGGATTAGTCATTAATGTAACAAGAGAAAAAACAAAACATAGAAATATGTAGATGTTAGGGTCGTTTGGTTTAATACATTACTCCTTCAGTTGCAACCTTATTGTAATTTTCAAAAACTTGATTGCAAAAACTCTTGAATGATTAGTAGGGTTGCAATTTCTTAAGGGTAGTGTATTAACTTAAGCTTGGATAGAAGTTTAAGCAATTAGGGTGGGTTCTAAAAGGTTCTTAAGCTTTGTAACCTCACTTGTTTTATAGAAAACACTTTCATTGGTTACGTTATAGCTTAAGTAGGGTAGCCTAATCAACCCTAAGTGGTGGTTACATCATAACACTCGAAGCCTACACAATGCCTACTGTTGTCCCATGATCTTAATATGGTCCAAGTTTGACTGCATCTACCTTGCACCTCTGATGCAACAAATGACCTCCTATAACCCAATGCATATTATATGCAAAATAAATATGATGACAAAAAAAAATATACACATGAAGTCAATAATAAATAAATAAATAGCTAAATAACATGGGTATTTTGAATAACAATTTTAATTTCGGAATGTTTTTAAGTAGTTAACCCTCTTGACATCCTTAGTAGAGTCGCCTAGCTGTCGAGCTTAATTTTTCACCATCCCGATTCTTTTATAAAATTAAGTCTTCTTTAAACTGGTTAGTTGTAAACTTTACCCATTTAATACTAATCCTTGACTAGGGTTTAAATAAAATCATTTTTTCAATTTGAAAAGGTATTGGAGTCGCCACCCAACCGGAGTCAGCAAAAAGAGTTAAGTTATAACTAATTGAGTAGATTAGTTATAACTTTGCACGGAACAAATATAGATGGCTTGGATCAGATTTAAAATTACAAATTTGGTTCAGGCTAAATCAAAACCCCCTATCGATCGATTCCCAACAAATTAAAAACATCAATATTAGGACCTAAAACTCTATTATGCGTGTATTCAAAACAAACACGACTTAATAGATTTTTGAGTCTCGGTTTATATTTTGTCCAGTTAAATAAAAATTAATTTATTTAAAAAATAATCAATTTAATTCCAATCAAAGCCTCGTTTAAGGCCATAATTAACTTAAATTGACTACCTTTTCATGGAAAAAAATATAGTTAACTTGGATTTTTTTTTTACCAAAATATTAGGTATTTTAAAAAAAAATCTAATATTTTCAAATATAGCTTAAAGATCGATCAAATCACATATGCATAATTGATTTTTAAGTGCACTTAGGTCTTACAACCTTAAACGACTCACTAAAAAGGAACAAATAACCCTTATTTTCTAAATACTACTTCTTCTTTCTCTTTTCTTTTCTTTTCTTTTTTTTTTTTCATTCTTCCAATAAACTTTCTATTTTGTTAAATTTTTCTAGATTTTCTCATTTTTTTTTCTAAATTTTCTTTTCTTTTTTTTTTTTGTATTTTTCCTAAATTTCTTATTTTTCGTGCTTTTTCCTATTTTTTTTTTATATTTTCTAAATTTCATATATTGGGTTTACTTAATTTTCCATTTTTTTTTTAATTTTTCCTAATTTAGAACTCTTTGACCTATTTTGAGAAATAAAAAGAGGGGTGAAAATGAGGTGTCTATACCCATACCTAGTAACATACATTGTCCCCAATGTATGACTGATAAATCGCAATAAGATTTTGAAACAAATAATATCACCATGGGGAAAAAGGGAATAAAAGGGGAGAATGTCGATTTAAAAGAATTAACACTTCCTTGTCATTTGAATATTATGTAGAAAAGTTCGCTTCCTTGAGTCCATCATCTGTACATGTGCATTATGTACATGCCTTTGCCAACTAACTAACAATTAAGAAAAACAAAAGAAGTGAAAATAAAATAGAAAATATCAAACAAAAGAAAAGTCTAAGCTATGGAGGTAAGACATAAAAGATATATCGGCCAAATATTACAAACATAGAAAAAGAAACTAAGAAGAAGGATCGTAATCCCCATCACCATCATCTGCATCCTCCTCATTTGCATCTTCAATAGCTTCATCCTCGTCGTTTTTCTATTCCTCCTCTTGTCCTTCCTCTTTTCCTTCACTCTCATCCTCCTCATCTACATCACTCTCTTCCTTATCCTCTTCTTTATCATTACTTTCATTTGAACCAGGTCGTTTTATCTTAAGAAATTTTTCTAACCTGTCTTGTTGAATATGGACTTGATCAACACTTTTTTGCATATTTCGAATCTCATTCAACAACTCAAACTTATCATCATATCCGGTCGTCACTGATTATGCTCTGGTTTAGGATTCCCCCCACATTCCTTGATTGTCGAATTGTAGTAGATTCATATGCTTGAAAGAGCTAATCCTCATAAGGGCAACTTGAGTGGCTAGGGTTAACAAAGACCAATCTACTAGGTGAGATTGCATTGCTCGAACCAAAAGGTTATATGAGGGCCATAGCAAATTTTCCCTTTTTTTGTGTATAGTAGTCACCTGGTGACAAAAAACTCAACCAACTCAATTGCTATGTTAAATGGATACTTTTGAATCATGTTATACAAATAAAGTATATCTTAGTTTGAGACCATACTATTTGACTTTCATCTCTCTATCAAAGTATAGGAGAATAACCAATGTAGTACTCGGTATTCAAATCTCTTCAATTAACAAGCTTTACTCATATTGGGATTAGGGGTCACCAACAACAATCTCATCCCACGACTTCTAAGGTGACCCATCTCGGGAAACGACATCTTAGATTACAGAATTCATATGATGTACATAAGTCTCTTCATGAAGCCTAAGATAGACACCCATTTAAGCAATTGTCATTCTACATGACTTGCCATTCCCTGTGAAGTGGATTTTCCTCTTGGCACCCATACCCAAAACATTGTCCTTATCTAGCCTCTAGGTACATAAGAACTCTAAGGCTAGTTCATGTAGACCAGAGCTTGTAAAGAGATGAAATTGTCCCATACAGTACCTTCTAGCAGTGCCTTCATTTCACTCATCAGGTTTAACTACTCTATCACTTCCTAATCCAAATGTATAGTTTCATTAAACTCTTTGTTTTTTAACAAGTTGTAGTGACTAAATTGATAGTCTTCTTTAAATTGGACCAAGGGGTGGACCAAAACATCTTCCCTACACTTAAAAGTAACTAAGAAGCAATTTCATTTAAGTATAGCGAGAAAATAATGTAGAAAACATCATGGGGACATTTTATTGAATACTTAGTGGGCATTAGTATAAATAGTTAATTCAAGAGAATAAACCATTCAAGTAAGCAATTAATTACAATAATTGGCTCTTAACGATACAAGGAACATGAAATTAGCCCCATATCTAACTCGGAATAGCGTTAATGTCACCAAATTAACACTAAGAACTAAAACTCTAAGTAGCAAGAATAAGTCTTTCAATTTCAAATTAGTGCATAGTCTCAAGTAAAAATCATGTATAAAGAAGTAGAAGACATAAACACTTAATAGGAAGCTCCACAAATGCACTAAAAAATGTTAACATAAACAAATCTGTGACAAATGGCTATGGGTGCCACTTTTAAACAACATGGCCCATGCAATCCAATAAGAAATTCATGTTATATTAGTTAAAAGATAGGCAAAACAAGTCTAGATGCATTAAACTTGCTTCACACAACAAAAACCCTAATTTTCTTCCACTCACATATACGAACAATAATTCCTCAAGACATGATGTTAAAACACAAACAAGAAGAAGAAAAGTGGAGTAGAAAAAGAAAAATACTTGGTTTTCCTTGAGATTGTTGTAAGAACAAGTTGCCTGTACATATTGTACAAGAGAAAGAAAAGAGTGTAGAGTGCTTTTGTGTGTGTGGCAAATGAGGTGAGAGGAAGAGAGTGTGAGTGTTTGTGTTTGAAGTAGGATGAAATAAACCTTGCATGCCCTTTTATGTTTTTTTCTCTTAGTTACGTAGACATGAGATGGGACATGGTTGTGTCCCTAGCTCATGTATCTTTCTATTGTGACTCACCATGTTTGGGCGCATTGTAGTGCTTAATTACGCATGGTGAGTGACATGATCATGTCACTAGGCCGTGCAGCTTTCTTTCTTTCTTTCTTTTTAAATAACTTATTGCTAAAACACTACTAATGAACAAATTAAACTTTAATCATAATTAGAGTAAAATAAAGAAATAAAATAAGGTTAGACAAAATAAAATAAAAGAAATAAATTGCGATCAAAATAAAGTTAGATAAACAAAAATAAAATAAAGGTTAGAGATGGGTTACCTCCCAAGAAGAATTATAGTTAATGTCGATAGCTTGATGGGATATGTTTTTTACTTATGATTCTTTAACTGGGTGGAGATAGGACTCCTCTTGTACCTTGCTTTCGAAATCTTCATGTGAGCATAGATTTACCCTTTAGACATTAGCCTTGCAAATTCCCTTTTCTGGGTGAATGAATTCCACTAAGTGCCTTATCATGCCACTCATTAAGTTCATGTAGTTGGAGTTTCTTCTTTTGGTTAGCTTTTCGCTTAGATGCAATTATCATCAGTAGCTTCGAACTCTTTGCTAGAAAGACATGTTCTCTATGTCTTTTGATTGTTTCGGTTCCAACACTGGTGGCATCTCCTCAAAAGGTCTTAACCTTGATTCGTTTGGCCTATGGAGTGGTTAAACCCCCTTCTTGTCTCTAATCTCCACATTAAACTCTTATAGCAACAAGACCTACTTAATCAATCTTGGCTTTGCATCCGTTTTTGCTAACAAGTATCTTAGAATAGAGTGGTCAATATAAATGATCACTTTAGATAAAATCAAATAGGAATGAAACTTATCAAAGGTAAAGACAATCGCTAGCAATTCCTTTACCGTAGTGGTGTAGTTGTCCTAAGCATCCACAAGAGTTTTGCTAGCTTAGTAAATTGATCGAAAGTGCTTGTCCCTCTTTTTCCTTAACACTACCCCTATTACAAGGTCACCTTTATTGCACATAAGCTCAAAGAGTAATTTCCAGTCAGGTGCTACCATTAGTGGTGCATTGGTTAGTTTCTCTTTAAGAAGACTAAAAGCCTTTAGTTATTCTTAAGAGAAAACATAAGGTGCATCTTTCTCTAATAGCCTACTTAAGGGCCAGGCAACTTTTAGGAAATCCTTGATGAATCACCTCTAAAACCCAACATGTCCTAAGAAACTTTTTATGGCTTTGATTGAAGTTAGAGGTGGGAGTCTTGCTATGGCATCCACTTTGGTAGTATCTGCATCAATTCCTTTGCATGAGATCGTATGCCCCAACACAATGCTTTTTTGTACCATGAAGTGGCTGTTCTCTCAATTGAGTACAAGATTAGTCTCTTTGTACCTTACTAATGTCCTATCTAAATTATTCAAACAATAGTCAAAAGAGTCCCCCAAAATAAAAAAGCCATCTATAGATACCTCAATTATGTCCTCAATTAAATCCTCAAAGATGGCTAGATGCACTATTGGAATGAAGTGAACGTGTTACAAAGACCAAAAGGCATTCTTATGTAAGTAAAAGTGGCATAAGGAGTAGAAAAAGTGGTCTTTTCTTGATCCTCTAGTGTGATAGGTATTTGAAAATAGCCAAACAAACCATCTAAAAAACAATAAAATGTATATCCAGCTAAACTTTCTAACATTGGATCAATAAAAGGCAAGGGAAAGTGGTTTTTGCACGTAGCATCATTCAACTTTTGATAGTTAATACATATATGCCATCCTGTTATAGTTCTTGTTCGAATTAATTCATTCTTTTCATTAGGAACCACTATCATTCCTCCCTTTTTTGAAAATAACTGCACATGATTCATTCATGAGCTATCAAAGATAAGGTAGATCATACCTACATCAAGGAGTTTGACAACTTCCTTTTTTACTATGTATTTAATTTTTGAATTTAGGCGTCTCTAAGGTTATACAACTATTTTGTAGTTATCTTCCATCAAAATCTTATGAGTGCAAAAGGAGAGAATAATACCTCTTATATTAGAGATTTTCTAAGTAATGGCTCTCTTATGCTCCTTGAGCACTTTCAGCAATTTCTCTTTGTGTTCCTCTTTTAAATTGCAAGCAATAATCATCAGTAATTTTAAATTCTTCTCTAAGAAGGCATACCCTAAGTAATTGGGCAACTGCTTTAATTCTAATACCAATGGCTCCTCAATGGAAGGTTTTAATCATGCTTCTTTCATCTTTTCAATCTCCTCAATTCCCTTCTCAATAGTAGTGGGTTTGTTAGTCTCTAATTAGGCGATGACTTTAGCTTAAATGGTTTTTTTTTTTTTTTTTGAATCTCTTCTTTGCCCCTTTGTAAGTAACTTTCCAGCTAATCCTTAGAAAGAACTTTCTACACACAACTTAAAACAAAAGCGTCAATTACATGAGGGCGATCGTAAGTGTCATCTTGATCCATAGACTTTTTCATAATCTTAGAAATTTTAAAAACAATCTCTTCATCTCCTATTCTTAAAATGAGCCTACCATAGCTTACATCAATTATAACCTTAGTAGTAGCTAAGAAAGGTTGACCCAAATAATGGGTACTTCAAAATCTTTATTCATATCCAATATCATAAAATCAACAGGTGAAATAAATTTACCCACTTGAACCAATACATCCTTAATAATGCCTCTGAGATATGTTATAGACCTATCAACTATCTACAAACTCATGCATGTGGGTTTTGGTTCCTTAATCTTAGCTTTTTGAAAAATTTATGAGGCATCAAATTAATACTAGCACCCAAATCAACTAAAGCCTAATCAAGTAATAAGTTACTAATTTGACAAGAAATGTAAAACTCTCCAGGTCTTTCAATTTCTTGGGCAACTTGTTTTACATGATTGTTGAACTCTTCGCAATGTGATAGTCGAAAGCTCCTCTAATTTCCTCTTGTTGGACAGCAAATCTTTTAAGAACTTAGCATGCTTCAGCATCTGTGACGAGGCATCAATAAGAGGTAAGTTAATATGTAATTGTTTAACGAGATCAAGGAGCTTACTGAATTGTTGGTCATTAGGATCTTACTTGAGCCTTTAGGGATATACTATGGGTGGCTGGTACTTTTTCACCTTAGATGGCTCTATGCTATCCTTAGCTTTCGCCTTCTCATTTCTTTTATTGGTCTCCTTCCCCTCTTAAGTGTCGCTACCTTGATATGTTCTTTCGAGTTGGTCTTCGTGTTTCCTGATAGTGTCTCTTATTACCTTTTAGAAATTCGCTTTGCAAGCGAACCTATTTGATTTTCCAGATAGCAATTGGAAGCCTCTTGGTTCCTCAGTAAAGACTTAATGTTAGATAACCAAGCCTCATCGCCTTAAATATATTTAGACAGAAGTTCTTCCAAGTCGGATTTCTTCTTTGGAGGTAGGGGAGGAGGTAATGACCTTTGGAATCCGAGTGGATCATAGTTAGTTTTCTAGTGGCCTTGGTTTTGATTCCCCCATGAGAAGTTGAGGTGATTTCTCCACTTAAGATTATAAGTGTCCCTATAGGGTTGTTCTATTGCTTAGGTAGATTTCCCAGGTAATCCTTCAATTGCACTTGTTCTTAAGCTCCATACCCCTGCATGCCAAAATTACTTAGCATCGATTGTAATTGCTAAGGACCAACTGAGAGTGCATTGATCTTCTTGCTCAATAAATCCACCTTGGCTGCTAAGTTGGTGGTCATGTCTACATCATAAATTCTTCTAACCCTTTACTTGACTCTAGTATTTTCCTATTAATAATTATTCATCGTCATTCCTTTAATCTAGTTTTATACTTTCTCAAGTGTCTCTTTGTTCAAAGTGCCTCCTATGGTTGTATCTATCATTTGTCTCATGGATAGGTTAAGACCATTATAAAAGGTTTGGATTGCATCAAATGCTGGAGGCCATGATGTACGTACCTCCTTAGTAGGTCCTTAAACCCCTCCCAAGTATCATATAAGGTCTCGTCTTCTAGCTAGGCAAAAGAGGAATATCATTTCAAAGCTTACCAGTCTTTGTAGCTGGGAAATATTTTTCTAAGAATTTCTAGAACAATCCAGTACAGTTCGTAATTGAATTTTGTGATAGAGAATTCAGCCACTACTTTGCTTTACCCCTTAAGAACAAAGGAAATGATTATAGGTACATAACATCATTCGTGGCCTTATTGATTTTAAACATATAAAAATCTCTAGAAAACTAGAGATGTAAGCATTGGGATCTTCAACCTAGATGCCATCAAATTGAGTGTATTGCTACACCATTTGTATGATGTTAGGCATAATATGAAAGTTATTCGCAACAACAGCCAGTCTTGTAATACTAGAGTCAGCCCTAATAAGTTTAGGCCTTGAATAATTGGACATGGAATTTCTTTTAATTATGTCAAGATCTAATTACACAAGAGATTTCTTAATCTTCATGCATGATATCAAGTATTGATAACCTAGAAATATCAATTAGCAATGCAAAACACATAATTGAATCAAGAAACTAGAAACTTTATTGAAATTCAACAATCAATTCAATAGTCACATGAAAACCCTAGGTTCCACAAACTTAGATAGAAGAATTTAAGCTAACATCATGGTAAAGAAAGAAAATTACAGCAAAAACAATGTAAAATCCATGAAAAACCCTTTTTGATTGTGTTGAAACTTCCTAATCTTGAAGTTTTGATGATGCTTCCCCTTGGTTCTCTTTCTGCACTTAGAGTCTCCTCTTTTGGATGTGAAAAAGTGCCTTAAAAACCCATGAATCCCCTTTTATATTGAAAAGAAAAGATGCAGTTGGTAGCATTAGACATGACTTAAGACATGGTCATGTCCCATAAGTCATGTAACTCTTTGTTTCTTAAGTGCAAAATTCACTCCTAGTTGGACACAACTTAGGACATGGTCATGTTCATTAGTCATGTAACTTTCTGTGTAAATTTGGGCATTTCTTCTCTTAGGAGGACATGACCTGGGACACTTCGTATCGCTTGATCGTGTAACTTTTTGTGACCAACTCTCATGTCCTCATATATTAAGTCTCTTAGTTGGACATTGTCATGTTAGTCTAGTCATGTCCTACTTCAAAACTTTGTAACTTTTTCATTTGACCTCTAAATCGAATGAAACTTGAGTCATTTTCTTCGTTTTCAATTTGAGAATGCATTCAAACCTTGAAATAAAATTTTTACTCAATTAAGAACCAAATTCTTAAAGAATAAGGGAAACACTATAAAATTACTATGATATATGTATCCAAATTACGACTCATCAATTTGTAACATCTAGCATTTTCTAAATGAATGGTAAAACACAAAATCGAACTAGTCACCGTACAATAACAATGATGAATTGAGCTAGTGGATGGTAGTTGCTAAGCTTTAACTCTATAAGGCCAAATATTAAGCAGTGATTATGTCAACCATCAACTTTACATAGCATGCTTCAGTAGCAATGGACAGAGCAACTATGGTTGGCAACAAGACTAGAAATCAAGCCTAATGGGATGATCCTGTATTATGGGTTGGATTGTTGCAATTTTTCTTGCTAAGTTGCATAGCAAAAAAAACTGCACCCATTGAATTAATTCCACTATAGCAACTTACCAAGCGTCTTCTCCTTGATATACTTGATTGTAATTTTACTCCCTGACATGACTAAACCAAATCAACAACCAAGGCAGTTCGAGTTATCCATCATAGTTAGATAAAATGCTAAGCCTTGTTAACATCCTCAATCAAGCAAGCACACTATGCTTATTTCTACACACCAATATGTGCTTTTCCTTAGCCCAAGTTGATAAATAAGCCTACTCATATGTTAGCTCTCGTTATCAAAACTTTGGCAATGAAAGTAGGGGGCAAAAGGTGTTAGAAGTGATGAGCCTTCATTTACATATATTTAATATAGTGATTTTTATGGTATTTCCTTAAATTTTGGCCTATTTTGAAGAATATGGTACTTAATTGAGTAAAATTTTAAATTTTAAGTTTTGGAATATTCTTGGAATGAAATTGAAGAAATAGAATGAAGTTTCACTCAATTTGGAGGTAAAATGAATGAGTTATAAAGTCTTAAAGTGACATGAATAATGACATGATCATATTAGAGTAAAAGTGCATTTTAAGGTAAAAGAGGGTAAAGCACCAAAAGTGATTTTCTAGATTTAATATAAAAGGCCTTCTGAGGGCTTTTGGTTACACTTTTCACATGAATCTTAAAGAGACTCCAAGGGAAGAAAGACACAAGAGAGCAATGCACTATAAGCTTTAAGAATTGGGAGATTTCGTCAACTTTCATGGCTTCTATTTACATGTTTTTCATTGTTTTGATTCAAGATTATTATTTTGCCATGATTAAAACTTAATGTCATTATATCTAGGTTTTTTGGCTAAAATTAACGTGTGATAATAAGTTTCTTTAGATCTAATGAATTCTTTGATTTCAATTATTTGAGTATGCGTTATTGATTGCATTAGATTAAAATTTCTAGTGTGTTAATCTAAGATTTGAAATTGCACAAGAAAATCGAGAGATTGGTTGTATGATTAGATTTAGGAATAATTGATGAGAATTATTGCGATCTTAGAGATAAGTTGCATGGTTTTTCTAGCTCTTGATTACTATCTTTAAGATAATTCGAAAATCTTTATGCAATCTTTAATTAACCTACTGAGAAGAGATTCTAATAGGTAATTTAAAGATTAGAGTTAATAAACTTGAGAAAGTTATTAACTTTATTAGAAAATTCTCCTGGTCACTGAAATTAGAGATGGAATTAGGTTATTTTATGTAGAAGTCACATGTTTAATTCTATGGGAAACATGACCTAAATACGTAATTGCGTTCTTGAAGTTAATTCTTAATTTGATCGCTTTCTTGATTATTTTCTTTAAGTTGAGTCTTGATTTGTAATTAGTTCTATTTAATTTAATTCTTGATTTCTTGTAATTGAATTCATCAGTTAGATAATAAAGAAATAATTAATATTAATACTGAAAGTCCTCGTGGGAATGACATCTGTTTTTATTGAACTATAGTATGAAATTGATAGGTGTGCTAGCCTTATACCAAGTTTTTTGTGCCTTTGCTAGAGACGCGTGATATTAAGAACATTAGCCGCTTTATTAATCTAACCATCGTTGTCTTTCTTTTTATTGATTTTCTCTTTTGTTGTTTTCTTTTATTCAATTGGTATGATCTTCAACTAACTTCAAGTTTTCCTTTATAAGGTGCATGACTAGAATTCTTTCATGTGATTTGAGTGACATTGATCTTGAGATTGAAAGAATGGCTCTAAGGAATCTAAGACAGCTAAGAGTAAGAGAAACAATGAAGGCGATAAATTAAGGATCTCTCTTAAGAGTTTTGGGCAAGGGTGAAGTGAACAATCATGTATTTGACCAAGAAGATATACCAGAGGACATCATGGCCAACAATGGGGATCAATAGAGAATAATGGCTAATTATTCTTGGCCTTCTCTAATTGGGGCTGAGTCTAGCATAAATAAGTCGGTTGTTGCAGCCATTAATTTTGAGGTCAAGCCGAATATTATAAAAATGATGCAATAGTTTATATAATTTGATGGCTTGCAAGATGAGGACCCCAATTGATAGGAATCGAACCACTGGACCCTTAACATGAAGCTGAGTTCAAGGCCTAGAATGACTGATAAGGCAAATTCTCATGTTCCATCCAGCTCCTGTTGAGGTTGAATCGATCCTCACTGTCGACTAATTCCTTATGTTGAGCCGAGAAACTACACATCACTTAGTAATCGAGTGTTGACTCGACTTATGCTTTACTGATGACTCGATCCCTTATGTGCTTGCTTGGCTATGATCGAGCTAACCTTCAACTCGATAATATTGGTGCTGAGAAGCTGAGAGATCCAGCACACATTTATAGCAACTTCTTGTTGGATGGACCTAAGTCTGCTCGGTACCCCCATCTTGATCGTACCATTTGTTTCTTTTTGCCAAACATACCTCCAATAATTTATTGTCACATCTTTAAGACCTATGTGAAGGATTTCACCACACTAATCCACTAATTTCTTTGATTTTTCATTTATACCCTTCATTATTCCTGTACATTACTTCTTTTGGACATTGCCCTTTTAGTCTTTCATTTTAGGTAGGTTGTCCTAGTTTATTAGGTATAAGTACTCACTGTACATATAGTCGCATTATCATCTTATCTCAAAATATTGAATATACTCTTTGTGAACATTGCTCTTGTTAGCTTATTAGTTTATTTACTTTACTCTTATCCTAACCCTTAAGTAAGGTTAGGTGGTGAGTACCCTCACCAGACCATCTCGTGCGTCATATTGAGTCATGCCATGAGTCTTTAGGAATTCCTTGGTACGTCATATCCTTAGAGCTATTCGAGGGTTTATTTGTTTTACTTTCATTGTCATGCGTGCATTTATCATCTCTATTTTCAAGCTTTTTGTAAGCTTAAATCTACCCTGATACGTTCACCCTTGTTAGCTCTCGACGTAGTGTATCATCTTTTTGGTATAAGAGCAGAGGTTTCGTTTGGGTAAATTGTGTTTGAACTTTCTTGTGAGTAGTGTTTGTTGTAATAGTGTGTTGAAGTTGCCCAGAAGTTAGCTGTAAGTGTTGAGTAAGTAGAAGATGTAGTGATTTTCCATGGTTGTATGTGCTGCTTTGCCCTATTTTGAGTGTACAAAAATAGAGCAAGTTTCAGTTAGGTTTGCTGTTCTTGGGAGGTGGCTATTGTGTTTGTGAAATAGCTAAAATTTTATGTGAGGAAGTGTTTAAGTGTGTGTGATTATTTGGTTTGGAGAAGCAATGTCTATTGTTTCTTGGAATTTGAGTTTTGTTATTAAGTTTTTGTCAAAGAAGATAACGAATCGTAGTGCCAATGTTGGAATTGGAGACAACAATAGTGGTGTTTTCTACCATCAACGACAACCTTAGGGTACCCCTAAGAGTTTAGATGGATGACTTGATGAGGTGGCTAACCTTTTAGTTGTTTATGCAATGGCCTATCGACCAATTAAGGCTGTATAGAACACCCCTTAAGTTGTTCAACCTACTAGAGGACAGATCTCAACCTAATAAGTTCAAGGTGGAGGAGTAAGAAGACGAGTATGAAGTAGGATTAACTTAGGAGACATGCATGATGAAAGGGAAGAAGAGTACAAAGTAGAAGAAGAGAGAGCATGAGCACCCTAGGCAGTTGACCATGTGAAGCTTTAGATTTCGAACTTCAATGGTTTTGGGAGTGCAAATGATTATTTACATTAGGAGGAGAAAGTTGAGCATATTTTTTATTATTACCAGTACAAGAACTGAGAGAAGGTGAGGACCGCTGCTGTTGAGTTCTCAAGATATGCCACTATGTAGTGGAAAAGCTTCCAAATCATAAGAAGATGAGAAGGATCTAGAGAGGTAAATACTTGGCTTGAAATGAAGGGGATACTCAAAAATAGATTTGTACTTGATACTTATCTGCAAGACACTTTTGCTCAACTTTAAGACCTGAGGCAAAAAGGCCGAACTGTTGATGAATATGTTTAAGAATTCTAAATACTTATGATTTGCTCTGAAGTGGATGAGCCATCAGACTGAACAGTATTCAAATTTCTTATTAGATTAATAGATGACATGTGAGATATTGTGAAACTTCAACAATTCACTACAATGGATGAGGCCATAAGAATGGCTCGGCGAATAGAGAAGCAAAGGAAGAATAGTCTTAGCTAACCTCTAATGAGTTAATTGGTACAATTAGGCTTACTATCTCAGGGAAGTGTCTGAGCTTAGCAAAGTGGAGAGCTAAGTAGACAAACAAATGTTAAAGTTGAGTAGAAGAGTAGACCAACTGATGGTGAAGTGCCTTTGAGAACTTATGAGAAGGGATAAGGATTTGGGAGGAAGATGGATCATATCAAGTGCTTCAAGTGGCAAGGGTTAGGGAACCCGAGGAGGAGGTTGTCCTCGAGAAGGAAACCACTCAAGAGAATGAGTTGGTTGAGGAAGATGTATTTATCGAGGACTTGGATAAGCTAACCTTAGTTATCCAACATGCGATGAGTATAGAATCATTTGCTAAGGAGGAGTAGAGAGAGAATCTATTCCATATTACTTGTAAGGTGAATGAGTAGGTTTGTGTGCTCATAGTAGATAGTGGAAGTTGCACTAACGTGGCCTCTACTGACCTGATTAAGAAGCTTAAATTGTCGACTACTACACATCCAAAGCCATATAAGTTGCATTGGTTAAATGAGACGAGAGCACTATATATCTCTTAGTAAGTCTTGTTTCCGATCTTTATTGGAAATTATTTTAATAAAATTCTCTATGATGTGCTACCCGTGTGCACATCTCATGTGCTGCTAGGTTAACCATGGCTTTTTGATTGAAGAGTTACACATAATGGACTCAAGAACACCTGTGTATTCAAGAAAGATGGGAGGAAGATTACTTTGAACTCTATGACGTTGAGTTAAGTTAGCAAGCTGTAAGTTAAACTTGCTTGAGGATCTAAGAAGACTTTGATTCTAAGCAAAACCGAGCAACCAAAGACTATAAAGGCTGACATGTTGACCTTTATGTTAGTAAGGTGACTACTAGAGCTAAAGGAGCAAATTAAGCTAACCCTTGAGGTAAGAGAGCTATTAGATGAATATGTTGACCTGTTTTCCAAATAGATGCCTAAGGGATTACCCCCTTTCTGGGGTATTGATACTGCATTGACTTAATACCTAGCGTTACCCTACCGAATAAGCCACCTTATCAGATTAATCCCGAATAAGCTGCTGAGCTCCAAAGATAAGTCAATGAACTATTGGAAAAGGGATATGTGAAGGAGAACCTTAGCCCCTTTGCTATGCTGGCACTCCTTATGTCGAATGAGGATTGAACATGGTGCATTTGTTAAGTACAGGTATCCTATACCTAGATAAGATGACATGTTGGATGAACTGAGTGGAGTTAAGGTCTTCAGTAAAATTGATTTGAAGTTTGGTGACCATCAGATCTGGATGGTGCTGAGAGATGAGTAGAAAATTGCATTCAAAACTCTACATGGACTTTAGAGTAGATGGATATGCCTTTTGGCTTATCAAATGTCTCGAATACCTTCATGAGACTAATGAATGATGTGCTGAGGAGTCTTATTAGGAGATGTGTCGTGGTGTACTTTGATGACATCCTTGTATACATTGTCAAACTACTAAGTCACTCAATACATCTCCATATCGTACTAGATGTACTTCGAGCTTAGAGGTTATTCATCAATTTAAAGAAGTGTTGTTTCTGCTATAGGAAAGTTGTATTTCTAGGTTATGTAGTTGGTGGAGGCTTGTGAGTCGACGATGAGAAGATCCAAGCTATTATCGAGTGGCTGTTCTCAACTACTTGTGCAAAAGTGAGAATTTTCTCTAGATTGGCATCCTTTTATCAAAGATTCATTAGAAATTTCAATACCATTGTTGCACCCCTTGCTGAGCTAATGAAGAAGAACATTGAGTTCATGTGGAGGGAAAGAGAGGAGGGAAGTTTTGGTGAAGTAAAGGTAAGATTAACTTCCACACCTATATTAGCTTTGCCCGACTTCGAGAAGATTCTTTAGCTAGAATATGGCGTATTAGGTGTTGGTATAAGCACTGTCTTAATGTAAGAAGGTTATCCAATTGCTTACCAAAGCAAGAAGCTTAGCAGACCTCAATTGAACTACTCCGTATATGATAAAGAACTCTTAGCCCTTATTCGAGTGCTCCAAGTATGGTAGTATTATCTATTGCCTAGAGAGTTTATTATCTATATAGATCATAAATCTTTGAGGTACCTTAAAAGTTAGACTAAGCTATCAAAACAGTAAGCGCGGTGGGTTGAATTCCTATAAGGATTCAACTTTGTGATAAAGTACAAACAAGGCGAGAATAATGTTGTTGCTGATGCCCTATCGAGAAGACATGTTCTCTTAATCAAATTATCGACCAGATTGTTAGGGTTTGCAAGCATCAAAGAGCAGTATCTTAAGGCCCCCATTTTGGCCTTATATTTGAGCATTATGCTAATGGAAAAACAATGGATGAGTACTAAGTGAAGGATGGTTACCTATTTCGAGGTGGTAAGTTATTTGTGCTAACCTATTCGATTAGAGAGTTGCTGGTGAGAGAAGCTTATAGTGGAGGACTCTTAGGCCATTTTGGAGAGAAAAAAACGTATGAGTTGTTGAGTAGATGGTTCTTTTAGTCAAAAATGAGATGAGATGTACACTAAATTATTGAAGGCTGTGCTACTTGCAATAGGGCCAAATGCCATGTCGAATAAGGAAAAGTAATGCCTTTACCTATCTTGACTTGACCTTGGATTGAGTTGAGCATTACCTTTGTTCTTGGATTACCAAGAACTTCTTGAGACAAAGATTCTGTAATGGTTATTGTGGATAGATTTGGTAAGATGGCATACTTTATGCCCTACTCTAAAACTAATAATGCTTCAACTAGTGCTTCTCTCTTTTTGGAGGAAATTGTTTAGTTACACAATGTATCAAGAAGTTTAGTTTTAGATAGAGATCCAATGTTTCTAAGCCATATGAGGACTAAACTACTATTCAACACTTCCTGTTACCCCCAAATCGATGGCTAAATAGAGGTAGTCAATTGTACTTTAGGATCACTACTTTGAGCTATAGTAAGAAAGAATACAACTGATTAGGGTGTCTTTTTACTAGTAGTCAAATTTGTTTACAACCATATTGTACACGACACCATGAAGCAGACACCTTTTGAAGTTGTCTATAGCTTCAACACTAAGCTACCCCTTGATCACACCCTTGTGCCCATGTTCAAATAAGATGACCCTAAAATAAAAGCCTAAGCATAGTCTCTATAGCAAATCTACGAGAAAGTTACTTGGTAGATTGACCAAGCTACCAAGAGAATGTGAGAGAGGAGAAAAGGAAGGAAATTAGCACAATTTCAGCCTGGAGATTTGGTGTGGCTGCACTTGAGTAAGGAGAGGTTCTTGAGCAAGAGAAAGAGTCAGTTGTTTGCCCGAATTGAAGGTCCCTTTAGAATACTCCAAAAGATCAATGATAATGCTTACTAATTGGAATTGCTAAACAATTATGGAGTCTCTAACACCTTTAATATTGCTGACCTCAGCCCTTGTCACCCTAAAGGAGAATTGAGCAAAGACTAATTGGATTTGATCCTAATCCAAATCAACCCGATGGGGGTGATAGGAATCGAACCATTGGACCTTTAACCCGATGTTGAGCTTAAGGCCTAGAAGGACAAACAAGGTAAATTCTTATGTTCTAGCCAGCTCATGTTGAAGCCAAACGAATCTTCGCTGTTGACCAATTCCTTAAGTCGAGTTGAGTGACTACACATCTCTCAGTAATTGAGTGCTAACTTAACTTAGTCTTTGCTGACAGCCTAATCCCTTATACACCTGCTCAACTATGATTAAGTTAACCTCCAACTCAGTAATATTGGTGTTAAGTAGTTGAAAGATCCAACACACATCTATAGCCACTTCTTGGACGGACCTAAGTTTGGTTGGCACCTCTGCTAGGTACCCCCATCTTGACCGTACCATTTGTCTATTTCCACCAAAGGCACCTCTTATAATTTGTTGTCACGTCTTCAAGAACCACATGAAGGATTTCATTGCACTAGTCCATTGACTTCTTTAATTTTTCATTTGTACCTTTCATTATTCCTTATACATTACTTCTTTTAGATATTTACCTTTTAGTCTTTTCTATTTTAGGTAGGTTGCCTTAGTTTTTCGGGCATAAATACCTACTGTACATGTAGCTGCATCATCATCTTATCTCATAATATTGAATATACTCTTTGTGAACATTACTTTCATTAGCTTGTTTACTTTACTTTTATCCTAACCCTTAAGGAAGGTTACGTGGCAAGTACCCTCACTAAGCTATCTTGTATGTCATACAGAGTTGTGCCGTGAATCTCTAGAAGTTCCTTAGTGTGTCATATCCTTAGAGTTGTTCAAGGGTTTGCTTGTTTTACTTTCATTACCATATACGCATTCACCATCTCTATTTTCAAGCTTTTTGTAAGCTTAGACTTACCTTGATATGTTCACCTTTGTCAACTCTTGGTGTAGTGTATTATTAATGCTCATATTTCTAGCTTCTTGGAAATATGTGAAACATTTAAGATTAATGGGAAACTAATGACGCAATTAGACTTCATCCTTTCCCATTCTCTTTACAAGCAAAGCTAAACAATGGTTAAGTTCTCTCTTAAGGAATTCAATCACAACATGGAACGAGGTGGTGGAAAAGTTCTTAGAAAAGTACTTTTTGCCTACTAAAACGCTAAGTTAAGAGTTGATATATCATCATATGCCTAGCTAGAAGTTGAGACCCTATTGACACCTGGGAGCGCTTTAAGGACTTTTGTTAAAAAGGTTTCCACATGATCGCTTCTCCCTTTGGATGCAGATCCAAACTTTTTACAATGGTCTCAACCTTTCCATAAGGTAGATGATAGACACAGTAGTAGGGGGCACATTGAATACAAAGGTGTATGAACATGTTCAGAATCTAGTGGAAGGAATGGCCTTGAACAATTATTAATTGGAAAACACCAAAGCCAAGTAAAGAGCTGCTAGTGTATATGAGATAGATGCAATTCATACTTTGGCTACCAAGGTGGAGATGTTGAGTAAGAAGATTGACTCACTTTCAGTTGGTTTACAAAAGCATCAGTTCATCCCTTATATTGTACTAAGAAGGATATGTTAGAGAAATCACCCTAACATTTCTTGGTGAAATCGAAATCAGAATCAAAGTCAACAATGGCAAGTAAAGAACTAACCTCAATAAAGATCTAATTTGTCTCCTCTTGGGTTTCTAGCAACCCTTGGCTCTTCCACTAGTCCTGAAGAAGAAACTAGAGACTCTCCTAAAAAAGTATATTTAGACTAATGATGCAAGAATGCAACAAACAAGGACATTATTGAGAAATCAAGAAGCTTTTATCTACAATTTAGAGAATCAGATTGGATAGCTTGGAAGGATGTTGAATGAGAGGCACTAAGAGTCTTTGGCTGAGAACATTGAAGCAAACCCTAGAGAGTAAGTCAAAGTAGTAACTCTCAAGAGTGAGAAAGAGTTACAAGTTAAGAGCAAAAAAGAAAAGGATAGTAGGGAAGCTCTTGATATGCTAGATACAACCTAGGAGAAGGAGGCTCCAGAGCAACCTAAAGAGAAGGAATATCACCCTCTAGCTCCATATCCTTAGCACTTGAAAAAAGAGTGCCATGATTAGCAATTCGGTAGATTCCTTAACCTTTTTCATATAGTTATACATTAACTTACTTCTTCTTGATGCTCTCTCACAGATGCCTAAGTATGTAAAGTTATTGATGGATTAGTTGTTAAACAAGAGAAAGCTAGAAGAGATTTGAATAGTCACTTTAAATGAGGAATGCTCAGCTCGACTTTAGAAGAAGCTACTAAAGAAGCTTAAGGACTTAAGGGGTTTCACTATCGCTTGTGTCTTTGGAAATTTTCTTGTTGATAAAGCATGGTAGATTTAGGGCTAATATTAATTTGATGCCATGCAAAATGTTTAAAAGGCTATAGTTTGGCGAACCTAAATCTATACATATGAGTCTTCAATTAGCTAATAGGTCAATTACATGCCTATGGGGAATTATTGAGGATGTTTTAGTGCAAATTGATAAATTTATTTTTCCAATAGACTGTGCTATTTTGGATATGGATGAAGACCTTGAGGTACCACTTATTTTGGGAGGGCCCTTCTTGGCTACTGCAAAGGCTATGATTGACCTTAATGATGGAAAATTAATCTTAAGGGTAAGTAATGAAGAAAGAGGCTTTAAGGTCTTTGAAGCTATGAATAAGTTTGTTGAATTAGATGCTACTAGAGAGGTTGTCTTTGATTGTATGCAAGAGGTGCGGACAAGGGATTCACTGGAGTTTTGTTTATCTAAAGGTGAAGAATTATTGGAAAACCACAAGTATAGTAAAGTAGTCACTTAATTGAATGCGAATAAACCACTATGGAAAGTCCAGGGTTTGAATCAATTTAGTAAGCAAAAAAGTCATGGTTGAAGCCATCCATTAAAGATCCACCAACACTTAAATTGAAGCAATTGCTTGGTTATCTGGAATATGCCTTCTTAGAGAAGGATTCTAAGTTACCAGTGATTATTGCCTCTCACATGGAGAAAGATTAGAAGGAAAGATTGTTAGAAGTTTTAAAAAGACATAAGAAAGCTTTAGCATGGAAGATTTTGGATATCAAGGGGATAAGTCTTTCATTTTGCACCTATAGGATATTGTTAGAGGAAAATTATAAGCTTGTGGTGCAACCCCAATGACAGCTCAACCCAAACATGAAGGAGGTGGTAAAGGCAGAAGTGATTAAGCTTATAGATGCAAGGATGATAAATCCCATTTTAGATAGTTCTTGAGTGAGTTTAGTGCAAATGGTCCCAAAGAAAGGAAGCATAACCGTTGTGCCTATTGAAAAGAATGAGCAAATTCTAATGAGAGTGGTGATGGGGTAGCATATGTGCATTAATTACAAGAAATTGAATGATGCTATATGGAAAGATCACTTCCCCCTACCTTTTGTGGACCAAATGCTAGAGAGATTGGTAAGACACATGTACCACTATTTTTGGATTGGTTATCTAGGTATTTCCAAATACTAATAGTACTGGAAGACTAAGAGAAGACCACCTTCACCTGTCCCTATGGCACATTTGATATGGACTCGCAGGTGAACACACGAACCTAATATCACACGTAACGAAAGGGATAGGTCTAAGTTGCAAGATGGCTTGAAAAATAAATGATAGTTGAAGGTTGAGTACAGGGTTCCCATGTGCTGACGAAGGATATGATACACCAATGCCTCACACGAGCTTAGGTTATACTTGATATGATGCACAAGTATGGCTGGAGATTATTCGCTACTAATCCACGCTCGAATGGGCTAGATAAGAGTAGCTTAAGAGTAAGAGGGACACTTAGCTCGAGAGTGAAAAAAGTTTAGCGTATTCTCTGTATTCTGATGATCTTAACTTTTACAGTATGATGATATTTATATCATCCCATTAAGGCAAATCCTAAGTTACAGAAATTACAAAAGAATGGTCTTTATTTATTAAAAACAAAAGAGAATAATTTACAAGAAAAATATGAAATCGTACAAAAGAAGGAACGTGGACGTCCTTTGTCAGAAAGGACAGTACGGATGTCAATAAAGGATTGCATATCCATTTTTACGGTGATTCTGATAGTATTATAGTCTAGGCAGGGGTGGACCTTGGTTTAGGCCTATTTGGCATTAGAAGGCACTAGACAAAGGTTGGTTTAGAGACGTTTCACATGGGGTTAGCTTCGGATGGTTGGCTTTTGATAGTTTTGATCGGGCTCAGTAACAGTGGGGATCACTACATTCAAATTTGGCGTTAGGACTATGGTTTAGTGGAGGGCTCGGCTCTGTGAACTGGTTGATCACCTCGGCAACATCTTGGATGACATGAAGAGCAAAGTAGTTAAGTAGATCGGATTGGGGCAAGCACTACTCCTTGGTTCTTAGCTTATCTCGGACAACTCGGCAGACTACCTAAAAGAGCCTTTGGGCTCAAGAGCATGTAATCGGTTCTTGATCCCTATCAACATTCGTCTAGAGACGATTGCCATTCGGTCTTTGTAATGCACTTACCACTTTTTAAAGGTGCATGATGGCCATATTTGAAGACGTAGTAGAGGATGTCATGGAAGTCTTCATGGATGACTTTTCAGCGTTTAAGGATTCATTTGAGCACTATGTGAATAATTTGGAGAAGGTTCTGATGAGGTATGGGGAGACAATCTTGTCCTTAACTAGGAAAAATGCTACTTCATGATATATGAGGGCATTGATACAATTGTGAAGTTGCTACCCCTAACTTCAGTTAAAGTAGTTAGGAGTTTTCTAGGACTTGTTGGTTTCTACAAGTGATTTGTTAAGGACTTCTCAATGATCATCAAACCTTCGACATGGCTGCTTGAAGAAGATATACCCTTCGAATTTTCGTAGGATTGTATAGAAGTATTCAAGACCTTTTAGGAGACTCACTAATGTTCCCATGATGGTGGCTTTCGATTGGAGTTTACCATTTGACTTGATGTGTGACACGAGTGATCATGCAATGGGAGCTATCTTAAGGAAAAGGAAGGACAAACATTTTCAGCTAATTTACTATGTAAACAAAACTCTTATAGACACTTAAGAGAATTATACTACAATTGAGAAAGAGTTACTGGTTGTTGTTTTGCTTTTGATAAATTTTGTTCTTACTTGATTTTGTCTAAAGTGATAGTATACATTAACCGTTCTCCTCTTAGGTACTAGCTAACCAAAAATGGATGCCAAGTCGCTCCTAATTAGGTGGATCCTACTTCTTTAGGAGTTTGATGTAGAGATTCAAGAGAAGAAGGGTACAGAAAACCTAGTTATTGATCACTTGCCCAGACTAGAGAATCCAAATTTGGAGAAATTGCAAGAGCGAGATATCAACAATGAGTTTCCTAATGAGCGTTTATTAGATATCAATTAATTATTATATCTAGAAACTTTGTGGTTTGTTGACTTTGCTAATTATCTTGCTACTAATATTTCTCCTAAGGGGCTTTCACACCAGTAGAAGAAGAAATTTTTCTCTAATGTGAAATACTACTTTTGGAAAGATCCTTACCTTTTTCAAGTGTGTACAGATTAAGTAATTAGAATGTATGTTTCACATCTTGAGGGTTGGTGGATCCTTGGGCATTGGCATTCGAGATTGGTTAGAGGGCATCATAGTGCTAACCTATAACTCATAAGGACTTGGAGGTAGGATTCTATTGGCCCATACTTTGGAAGGATGTCCAAAAGCTTATAGAGCTTTATGAGAGAATTGCTAGATGATTGGAATTATTTCCCTTGAGGATGAAATGCTACAAAATCCTATATTAGTGTGTGAAGTTTTTTATGTGTGTGGTATAGACTTTATGGGCCCATTCCTAAATTTAAATGAGAATAAATATATTTTAGTAGCTATCGATTATATTTCTAAATGGGTTAAGGCTCAAGCATTACCAACTAATGATGTTAGCATAGTTACAAAATTCTTGAAAAAGCTTTTCTCCTGTTTTAGCACTCCAAAAGCGATCATTAGTAATAGGGGCACACATTTTAGTAATGCTTAGTTAAAAAAAAGTCCTTAAACGTTATGGCATGACTCATAGGATAGCTGCCCCCTACCACTCACAGACCAATGGACAAGTTGAAGTAGCTAATAAGGATTTAAAGTGAATTTTGGAAAAGATTGTAGAGCATCACTAGAAAGATTAGTTTGATAAATTAGATGAAGTTCTTTGGGCCTATTGGATAGCTTATAAAAACATTGATAAGAACTACATTGTATAGACTTATGTATGGGAAAGTTTGTCATCTCCTTTTAGAGATAGAACACAAAGCTCTTTAGGCTATTAAAACTGTTAACTTAGACTTTGAGTGTGTAGGTAATTCTAGGAAGCTCTAGTTGAATGAACCTAATGAGTAGTGTGATCTTGCGTATGAGAACTTCTGCATCTATAAGCAAAGGACTAAGAAGTATTATGATCAATGAATAAGGCATGGCAGACATTTTTAAGAAGGGGACCATGTCCTCTTATATAATTCCTACCTTTAGTTGTTTCTCGAAAAGCTCAAGTCCAGATGGTCAGGACCTTTTACGATTACTAAAGTCTTTCCTTATGGTGTAGTACAAGTCACACATCCCGATAATGGTATATTTAAAGTTAATGGTTAGAGATTGAAGTTATATGTAGGTAAAGAGATTGAAAATCATGAAAGGGAGGAATTTCTGCTCCTTGATCTCGGAAAAGATTGAGTAAGTCAATGGATCCCATCAAGTTATTGACGTTAAAGATAGCGCTCTTAAGAGGCAACCCAAGTCTAAAATTTAATTTAGCATTCTTTGTTTTTAATTTTTGAGTGCTTTTGATTTAGTTTCATTTATTTAAAGAAGTAAAAGTTGTAGAGGGTATAGAAAGTGGCATAGATAAATTGACATGACCATGTCAAATTTGCATGAAATGATCACCATCAATGTATAGAAAACTACATGGGTAGGAAGACAGGACTGTGTTTCTATCTATGTCAAGTCCAGCCAGGGAACCACACATTCACTATAAAAAGATACATGGGCAAGGAGACATGACCATGTCTTTGTTTGTATCAAAGCTACCTTCAAAACATGCATATAACCATAAAAAAATATACTATTGGATAGTACGATTGTGTCTATCAGCATATCACCCTTCACTATAAAAGATGTGATGCGGTTTTCTTGTCTCATTTCTCCTCTTCCTTCCTTGCGATTTCTCTCCCTTGTCTTTGTTCTTAGCACATGAAATAATGTCCACACTCACTATTTCATACGTTCTTGCACTATTTAACACATTTCAATACTAATCTTTGTTGTAATTCGACCCTAATCTCAAGGTAGGTGTTCTTTCTTCCTCTCTTATGCGATTTCTTGGTGAAAACTTGTTAATCTCATGTGATTAAGATGCATGATTTTGTGATAATATTAAGGCTTTTTATTTATCTTCGTATGATTCTTGCAATGTGGTTAGATACTTAAACTTAGAGGAGGAGATCCATGCTATGGTAGGGGTGCATCTATGGGAGAAGTTGCCATCCTTTCGTGCTCCAATTTGGAAAGAACTTACTCTTGAGTTCCTTTGTACATTTTGATTAGAAATGGCAAAAGGGAATAACTATGGAGCTAATAGGAAGATGAAGTTCCGAGTGAATGGTTTCTCTTTCAAGATTTCCATTGCTTAGTTTAGGATTTATATGGATTTATATGATAAGGAGTTTATAAATAGTCCCTAATTTTTTTAGTTACCTTATGATTTGTCCATTTCAAGTGATGGCTCCTAGCTTTCGGAGGGAAATATCTGATGCTTCTCCATATGCTTCAAAGTCTAGCAAAGCCTCTACAATGAAATGCCTTGAGTATAGGATGATCCATTGGTTGCTTTCTCATTCCATTACGGGTAGAGGTAAGAGTATCGGCATTTTTCTACATTTGAAATGATTTATCTTTATAATATGATTGCTTGCTACATGATGAATGTTATTGTCTTGTAGCTAAATATTTGGATCGTCAAGCGATTAAGACTAAGGAAAGGGGAAAAATTTGTTGTGGCCCCTATGTCACTTTGTTAGCGTAGGGAATGCGACTTATGTCTCAGAATATGACAACCATGACACTTATGGGTGAGGTGATACCTATGAGGTTCGAAACTTTTTAGCATATGAGGATGGTGTTTGATGAGGGGCAAGCTGGCCATGCAGTACTAATCATGGGGGTAGGTCATAACTGGACGGGCTAGAAGAGATGATGAAGCAAATGATAGTTATGCTAGAGGACATGCAATGGGAAATGGATACAAACTTCCAAAGATTAACCATCAAATAGAATAAGTTAATATTTTCTAGCAACATAGCTAAGAAATATAAGTTTAAGATGCTTGATGTGATTTTTCCTACACCTTCTTCTAGTAAGGATGAGGAAGAAGAAACGAATGAAGCTGGGAAAGAAAATGAAGAAGAAGGGGGTGAGAAGGAAGAGAATAAAGAGAGCTATAGTGAAGAAGTTGATGAAGCAAGTGAAGAAGGGAATGATGAAGATGATGAGGATAAGGTGATGGACGATGCTAATAAGCCTGCAAATATTAAGGTTCTATAAGCAGTACTGCTACTATAAAAAAATATGCTAGATAAGGTCAATTAGGCTCTTGAACACGAATCACTCCCTTTGGTATTCTACGTATATTATTATGTGAGGCAATACAATGAGTCCTCGAACACACTAAAAATGCCATGAGGTGTTCGCTGCTTATCCCAAAATGGAATAGAAAGAACTCAAAGTGCTAGTGTTATATGGTTGGTTTTAAGGGGGATAAGCTTGCTTCTTCACATGCTTATCCTCGCCTCGATTAGCAACTGTTGGATTTCCCTGTCTCTCCTAAACTTGATAATGCGTTTTTATCAAATGTATCTATTTTTTAGTCAAATTTATCATAATCGATAGGAAAAAGTATACCATGAATCTTATTTATCAGACTTGTCTCTATATCATTTTTTATGGAAGCTTCAACCGACTTTGATGGTGAAAATTTTATTTCGATCCTTCTATGATGGGAGCCATTCAAAATGGAGTCATATATTTTAGGCAAACAACTGGAAATGTTTCAAAAAAGGTAGGTATACGACGTACAAAAAGTTCATGTCCTTCTTTATCTTTAAAAATAGGATGTGCTAACTACCCAACAACTATTCCATCCCCTTGCTTCCTTATAGGAGTAGCTACCATTGGCTTAGATGATGATGAGTAAGGTTATTAGAGTTATAGAGTGTTGGTGGCTTTCCAGTATATGGAACCTTTGGTGCTTTTCTATTATAGGACTTTTTATTAGTTTTCTGGACTATTTTATGGTTTTATTTTATTTTTTTGTGTTCAGTGTTTAGTTAGCTTTTGTTGCATGGGTTCCACAAATATAAGCTTATAATGGATGATGTGGATGGTGTTGATGACTCCAAACTTCTACTTTCATGCATGTAAAAAGATTTCAAGGAAGTATTAGTTCTTTTTCCCATTTGTATCTCTTTTTCCCCATAAATATTTGTCCTTGATATATGTCTTATTAAGTTGATTGCTTTCATGCATTAAGGATAACATATGGATTTAAGTGTAGGGAAGGGGATATGAAAATTATTACTATTTAGGAGGCCAATTTTTTCACATTTAACCCAATATTTAGTCAACTTGCAATTATTTGAGGAGTTGACAATTTCTAGATGAATTGTATTGAATATGAATTAATACTTAATCTTAAATGATTGATTTACACAATCCTAGAGTTTATTAGTGAAACCTATGTGGAGTAGAGTTTCTAGTTATTTAGCTTGAGATTTTAGGGTATAGGATTAGAGTAACATCACTAGTTTAGAGCTGGTAATGACTATTTTTAAATTTACTTTAATGTAGATTTTTCTCTTGAAAATTTTTAGAGATCTATAATCTTTAGTAAACAAACAAATGAATTTATCTTTTAAAATTCCCTAAAAAACATAAAATAGTTAGGGGCTAAAAAAAAAAAAAGTGGTAAATAAAGAGGTCATATTACTAAGGATCAGCCTTGGTTTCTCAAAGAGCAAGGTTCTTTCCTACTACTAATGTGAGGATAAGTTGGTATGAATTCGCCTTGGTCCATTAAAAGAGTACGGTTTGAATTTTGCTGCTAGTGGACTCCAAGTAAAGTAATTATGCATAAATAAAATAAAAGAAATGAATTGAAGTCTTCCAACAAAAATACATACTAGGAGGATGATCAGAAAATGAATGGATGTAATATGTGTTTATTCTAAATTATAGTACTTAACAAGATTGAAGAGAGAGCAGTATAAACTTTAGCTAAGTAGGTAAAATTTTTATCACTTTTTCTTGATTGGTGAGATGTTAAATCTTATTTCAAGTTAATGAATCCTTAAACGATCCAGGTAAATTTTAATTTATATAGATTAACTTATGAATTCTAATACTTTGTGTCATTTGAGCATTATAAAGTGGTATAGGGAGGTAAGGAAGTTATAAAGGAACTTTTAAGTGAGTTTGCAGGTTGATGTATTGATTTGTTTTTAGGTTAAGTGTAATTGTGGCTGGTCTCTTAAATGGTGATAAATTTAATTAAGGATTTCTTGTCTTAATTTTTCTTTGATTTATTTGCTTGAGGATAAGCAAATTCTTAAGCATGATGAAGTTTGATGAGCTTTCAATTCATATATTTAGTATAGTGATTTTTCTCATATTTCCTTGAAATTTTGGCTTATTTTGAAGAATATGATACTTAATTGGGTAAAATTTTGGATTCTATGTTTTGGAATATTCTTAGAATGAAAATGAAGAAATAGTGTCAACTTTCACTCAATTTGGACCTAAAATAAAGGAATTATGAAGTTTGGAAGTGACATGAGTAGTGACATGATCATGTTAGAGCATAAGAGTATTTTAAGGCAAAAGAGGTAGAAGTATAGAAAGTGACATGACCATATCTATAACCATGTCAAATGAAGATTTGGGAAGATTTAAGTGACATGTCTATGTCATTGCCTGTGTCACCTAGTGAAAAGAGGATTTTTTAGATTTTATATAAAAGGACTTTTGAAGTTTTTGGTTGCACTTTTTCACATGAAACTTGGAGGGAGTCAAAGGGTAGAAAGGCACAAGAGAGCAACGCGTTAGAAGCTTCAAGAATTCAGAGACTTCATCAACTTTCAGGACTTATGTTTACATGTTTTTCATTGTTTTGATTCAAGACTATTCTTTTGCAATGATTAGAGCTTAATTTTGCCGTATCTATGTTTTGTGGAATCTAAAATTATCTTATGACATTGAGTGTCTTTAGATCTAATGGATTCTTCGATTTCATTGATTCAATTGTGTTCTTGATTGCATTAGATTAATATTTCTAAAGTGTTAATCTAATATTTTTTATTACGCAAAGAAATTGAGAGATTGCTTGAATGATTAGATTTATGGATAATTGATGAGAATTATTGCAATCATAGGGATAAGTTGCATGGTTTTTCTTGCTCTTAATTATTATCTTTAAGAGAATTTGTTGATCTTTCTGCAATCTTTAATTATGCTATTTAGAAGAAATTCTAATTGGTAATTCAAATATTAGGGTTAATAGACTTGAGAAAGTTATTAACATTATTAGAGAATTCTCTTAGTCAATGAAATTAGAGATGGAATTAGGTTATTTTTTGTAGAAGTCACATGTTTGATTTTAAGAGAAACAAGATATAAATGCATAATCGCATTCTTGAAAGTTATTCTTAAATTGATTGCTTTCTTGATTAATTTCTTTGAGCTGAGTCTTGATTAGTAATTAGTTATAGTTTAAATTAATTCTTGATTTCTTGCAATTGAATTTATTGGCTAAATAATAAAGAAATAGTTAGTATTAGTTACCGTAGTCCTCATGGGAAGGACATTTGTTTTTATTGAATTATATTACGAAATTGATAGGCATACCTACCTTATACCAAGAAACCATTTGGATAATCCCATGGCACATATACTTGAGAAAACCCAACTTACTCGGATAATCTCGCAGCATTCATGTAGAGAAAAATCCAATGCTCTCTATTAGATAATCTTGTAGCACATATAAAGGGAAAAATCCAACTTATACAGATACTTTTGTAGCACTCATACTAGGAAAAAAATTTTAACTTGGATAATCTCATGGTAAGCATGCTCAAGAAAAAGTAGGCTAAATAGGTCCTTCGAAATATCGAAGAAATTAGAGGGAAATGGTCTACAGGCGAACAAGAGTAGTTGACGTAAAGTTGCTTAGAGGATGCGACTCACCAACAAATATAATACGACTTAATACCTCACTTAATATGATGTACAAGTTGATATCAAGGTCCACCCGTCACTAATCTTAAGCTACTCGGTAAGATTAGATAAGAGTGTATGAAAGATGGACTTGGAGAGGATTGTCTCATAAAAACAGAATATTCAATGTTTAATTGTCAAGTTATTTGTGACTTATAAGGTAAATGGACTATTTATAGTAAGTCCCTAAGGCAACATTACAAATAAAGAAACTACAAGAAAGTATATATAAAAAGAGGATTCCTAGTACATACGAAAAGGGGTAAAAAGGATAAAAGACAAAAATGGAAAGGTAGTACAATGTTAGATGAGGTGAATAGGTGGCAGTACAACATTGGTCCCGTATAAAGATTCTCTGAATACAGCAGGCAAGAAGGATTAAGATGTTGCGGCAATAAATGGGTCGGGATGAAAGAAATGGTAGCATGTTGTGAGAAAACTACTCGGCCGGTAAGTGAATCTCTCGTCACTCGGCAAAAACCTCTTGACAGCAGTTGGTCAGATTACTCGACATAGGATCCTTGGTAAAGGAATGGTTAGCAACGTCACTATCAACGTATAACAATACGGGAAGTTCAAGGAGTTTAGCCACCTTCCTTCGGTGTAAAGTTTCTTGTTATCAGTAGGTTGCTGAAAGAGGATTCTTCAGGTGAGGAATTGGAGTCTTCGAAGTCGTATGCGAGTAATGGGACTGATGGTCGGCAGTTCATTAGCTCCTAGGGGTTGCTAAAGATTTGCCCTCAAATCTTGGTCTTTATCATCATCAGGCACATAAAGAGTCAGATCGGTGACGTTGAATGTGGTAGACACACCGTAACCTTTGAGTAGCTCAATCTCATAGGTGCAATCATTAATGTGACTTAGGATCCTATAAGGTCCATCTGTTCTAGGAGATAGTTTGTTGGTCCTTTTGCTAGGGAAGCATTCCTTGCTAAGATGGACCTAGACAAGGTCCCTAAGGGTATAAACGACTCGCCTCCTTCTACAGTTTCCCACCTTCTTCTACAGTTTCCCACCTTCTTCTACGGTTTCCCACTTCCTTTTGTCGGGCTACAATTTTGGCTAATTGCTCGACAATCTTCCAATGTAACCTTTCGAACTCTTTGGCATGCTGTAGGCTAGATTGACTTTCCCCTTATATAGTCGGACTATTAATTAAATCCAAGGGTGGGTTTGGGTTAAGCCCATAAACAATCTTAAATGGTGATGTTTTAGTTGAGCTGTGAGTTAAGTGATTGTAGGAAAATTCAATGATGGGCAAACATAAATCCTTGTCACGAGAGTTCTTTCCAACAGTGGCATGCAGGAGGTTACTGACAGTTTTGTTCACTACTTTAGTTTGGCCATCTGTCTAGGGGTGACAAGAGGTACTGAATAGGAGCTCATTGGATACAATACTCCTTGGCACTCCATGTAGTCGCATAATTTCCTATAAAAAGAGGTTAGTGATGAATAAAGTATCATTAGTTTTGTAGCAAGAAATGAAGTAGCTCATCTTGCTAAACCGATCGACCACCACCATGATTGAGTCGTATATTCTCGGTGTACGGGGAAGGCTAAGCATGCAATCCATGCTTAAATTGGTCTACAACCGCTCTAGAATTGGTAATAGTGTATATTCTCCATAAGGCTTTCTCCTCCTTTTTGCATATTTACACACCTTGCATCTCTCAAGTATTTGGTACACATCTTTCATCATCCTAAGCCAATAAAAATGCTCCTTCAATATCTCAATTATCCTCTTTTCACTAAAATGGTTGGCTAAACCCCTGGCATGAGCTTCTCGAATGAATAGCTCCCTTGTAGAACCACTGGACATGCACATCTACTTGCCCTTCATCAAGAACTCCTTACTCAAGTAAAACCCTTCAGTAGCTCCTCTAGCACTACACTTGGCTACTAAAGGCCTAAAATGTGGGTCATGTTCATATCGATCAGGTAAAGTATTGAATCCAAGCACCTTAGCTTGTAATGTCGTGATGAGGGTATGATGACGAGAAACTACATTAGCCACTGTATTAGTGCTTCCCTTCTTATGTTTGATGACATGGCAAAAGGTCTCCAAGAACCTGACCCACTTGGCGTGACGTCGAGAAAGCTTCTACTACTCCCGAAGATACTTGATAGATTTATGATCCAAATAGAAGATGAATTCTCTCGGTAACAGATAATGCTGCTAGTTTTGGAGTGTACGGAGAAGGGCATAGAACTCCTTATTGTAGGCTTAGTAATTTAAGGCCACACCTTAGAGTTTTTTGTTGAAGTAAGCAATGGGCTGGCACTCTTGCATAAGGACAACACCAATGCCAACACCAAACGCATCACTTTCAACCTCAAAAACCTTCTCGAAATCTAGCAAGGTGAGTACTAGAGCAGATGTCAGCTTAGACTTTACATCTTTAAAACTCCTCTAAGTCTTTTCTATCCATTTAAACTCAACGTTCTTCTTGGTCAATTCAATCAACGACATAGTTATGGAACTGAAGCTACAAATAAATCTCCAATAGAACAAGGCTAGACCATAGAAGCTCTTGACTTCAGTAGCATTAGTCGGCATAGGCCACTCATTAATAGCTCAAACTTCTTCCTCATCAACTTGAACTCCCCTACCTGAAATGACATATCTGAGGAAGATAATCTTGCTTTGACAGAATACGCATTTTTTCAAGTTACTAAATAATTTCTTGGTGTAGAGTATGTTAAACACCAATCTCAAATGTTCGACATGAACGAGGAGGTCGGTACTGTAGACCAGAATATCATCAAAATAAATCACAACGCATTTTCTGATCAACGATCTGAGTGTATGATTCATCAGCCACATAAATGTATTTAGTACATTAGTTAGACCAACCGACATCACCAAGCATTCGAACAAACCATCCCTTATCTTGAAGGCCGTCTTCCATTCATCCTTAGGTCTTATTCGTATCTGGTGGTAGCCACTCTTTAAGTCAATCTTAGAAAAGATGCAAGCGTTAACTCGTCAAGCATATTATCATGTCATAGAATTGAGTATCGGTACTTGCTAGCGATCTTATTGATAGCTTGGCTGTCAATGCACATTCGCTATGTTCCATCCTTTTTTTTTTTTTGGCATGAGAATAGTGGGTATAGCACAAGGACTCATGCTCTCATGGACATATTCACAATCTACCAACTCATCCAACTATTTCTTCAGTTTAGCTGCTTACTTTAGATTGAGCTTATAAGTGGGTTGGTTTGGTAAGGTATCCCCTAATTGGAGGTCAATGCAATGCTCGATACCTCTTAAGGGAGGTAAACCTTTCGACATCTCAACAGGGAATAGGTCGGCAAATTCCTAAAGTAACTGCTACACTTTGGCAGGTAAGTCTTTGGCTTCTTTAACCTCTAAGAATCTCTTGACTAAAAGGAGCACATAGTCTTCGGCCATAAGTTCTTGGGCAAACTAAGCTCGGGAAATCACCAAGGACTTCCACTGTAGAAATCTAGCAACCTTTTCTTGGGCTTCTTGTACTTCCTTAGAACTCAAAGGTATCAATATAATTTTCTTCTTGTCCTTTTGGAACATATAGGTCTTTCTATATCCATCGTGTAATACTCTCAAGTCAAATAGCTACGGTTAGCTGAGTAATATGTGAGATGCACACATGGGAAGGACATTATACATCACTTCATCCTTGTACCTATCATCAATGTAATCGACACTCTAACTTGCTCAGCAACGTGTAGTTCTCCTTTCTCGTTTAGCCAGTGAATCTTGCATGGCTTGGGGTGTGGAAGGGTTAGCAATTTCATAGCCTTAACTACCCCTTACGTGATGACATTGGTACAGCTCCCTCCGTCAATGATCACGGCACATAACTTGCCATTCACTCGGCAATTCGTATGGAAGAGGTTATCTCTTTGCTCATTCTTGTTAGCCATAAAAGCATTGAGAGATCATTGAACAATAAAGAAATACTTGGCTCTACCCTCATGAGGTATCTCGGCATTAAGGTCTTCTTGAAATTCTTCCAGCATTTGATCGGTTGCCACTTCTTCCTCTCCTTCACTCGCACTTTCTACTTCAAACTGAGGCTTATCTCCCTTAATGGTCATGACTCGACAGTTCAAACATTGATTAGCCATGTGTCCATAGCCAAGGCATTTAAAACATTTGATTTCTCGGGTTTTCCTTCTTGAACTTTGACCTAGATCTCTTTGGATCTCAGTCTCCTCTATTTTGCTCTTGCTTTGGCCTTCTTTTGGTCAGCTTGACATTTGACCTCGGCATTCTACCTCAGAATTGTTTGATGCTTTATCATTTACTGGTCAGCTCAATAGGCCACTCCTATTCGGTACTGGTGTTTGGCTACTCGACATTCGACTAACCTAGTTCTGCCATTGCCTTTCAACTCTTTAGGCCATATAGATGGTTTCATTCAGAGTTGTAAGGTTCTACAATTCCATAATGTTACTAATCTCAGCCTGTAGTCTAGAGATGAACCGTACTATAGTTCGGGTCTCAAGTTCGTCGACATCACATCGAATCATGAGCAACTGTAACTCTCGAACATAGTCGCATATGGATCTATTACCTTGCCTCAAGTCTTGAAGTCATCAGAAAGTGTCTTGTTTGTAGTGTTTAGGAATGAACCTACTTCTAAGAACTCTCTTCATCTTGTTCCATGTTCGGATTTTGCGTCCAGCCTTTAAGCAAACATTTTGTAGTTTCTTCCACTATATTGTCACATGCCTAGAAAATTCTAATGCAGCCACTCAAATGTAGACATCATCTTCATAACATGACTTCACACAGATGCCTTTAACATACACACAGGTATCTTAAATAGCAGATTGACTATCACTACATAGCTTTCGGTCTCAAACTCAAGCTCTAATACCAGGATTACACAGTGTGCCTAGGAGCTTAGTTATTACTAGGACTTACCATAGCAAATCTGAACTAAATGAGTCCTCCGAAATATTGAAAGAAATTAGAGGGAAATGGTCTACAAGCAAACAAGAGTAGCTGACATGAAGCTGCTTGAAGGATGTGACTCACCAATGAACATAACACGACTTGACACCTCACTTGATATGACGTACAAGTTGATGTCAAGGTTCACCCATCACTAAACCTGAGCTACTCGGTAAGATTAGATAAGAGTATATGAAAGAAGGAGTTGGAGAGGGTTGTCTTACACAAATAGAATATTCAATGTTTAATTGTCAAGTTATTTGTGGCTTACATGGGAAAGGGAGTATTTATAGTAAGTCCTTAGGGTAACATTACAAGTAAAGAAATTTCAAAAAGTATACACAAAAATGGCATTCCTAGTATATACGAAAAGGGATAAAAAGGACAAAAGATAAAAATGGAAAGGTAATATAATGTCAGATGAGGTGGACAGGTGGCAGTGTAACATTGGTCCCGTATGAAGATTCTTTGAACATAGCAGGCGAGAGGGATTAAGATGTTGCAACAATAAAGGGGTTAGGATGAAAGAAATGGTAGCTTGCCGGGAGAAAACTACTCCACTGGTAAGTGAGTTTCTCATCACTCGGTAAGAACCTCTTGGTAGCAGTTGGTTGGATTACTCGGCACAGGGTCCTTAGTAAGGGGATGGTCGGCAACATCACTACCAAGAGTATAGATCAACGTATAACAATATGGGGAATTTAAGGAGTTTAGCTATCTTCCTTCAATGTAAAGTTTCTCGTCATCAGTAGGTTCTTAAGAGAGGATTCTTCAGTTGAGGGATTGGAGTCCTCGGAGTCATGCAGGAGTAATGGGACTAATGGTCAGCAGTTCATCACCCTTGGCACTCATGCTCAGGAAAAATTCAATTTGATCGGGTAATCTCATCGCATTCATGCTCGAGAAAACTCCAATACGCTCTATTAGATTTTAATCCCATAGAATACATGTTCAAGAAAAATCTAGCTTGTTTAAATAATCTCATGACACTTATACCCATGAAAAATCCAACTAACTTCCTTGGATAATCCAATGACACTCTGGTCTAGGAAAAATCCAACTTACACAGATAATCCCGTAGCACTTATGTTTGGGAAAATTTTGATGGATAATCTCATTGGCATAAAAGCCTAAGAAAAATTCAACATGACTTCTAAGATACTCTCACTGGCATAAAAGCCCATAAAAAATCCAATAAACTTACTTTCATCGTACTTAGGTGCCATAGGAACTATGAGCCTCGTAATTTGACATAGTTGTTTGAGTAAGTAAGTTAGGGCATTAGTGAAATTAACCTGAATAACCTAAAAATTTATAAATAGACTCGAAACATTAGTTAAGGATAGCTTGTAGACTTAAATATTAGAAATATAATAAAATAAAAATAACTTAGCTAAAATGATGTAATTTAACTATATATGTATTATTTACCGTAAATGCATCGAATATATTTCATTAGTTTGTAAATATTTAGAGATAAATTATATATGTAATAAAAATATTATATGACATGAAATAACATATAAAATATATGAAGATACCCCACATGTAATTTCTAGGTGTAATTATTTATCCATAATTATCTAAAACACTTGATTTAATGTAAATTAAGCTAAGGAAATTCATTAAATTAATTAAAAATGATGAAAAAAATACCAAAGGCAGCTGGATTAAGTGGAATAAGGTGTGTGAAATTTAGAAGACAAGTGTTAGAGGATGAAGACAAAGTAAACATGCAAATTAACATTATTTAAACTTGAATTTTAGGAGAGAGAGAGAGAGAGAGAGAAATTCATTTGTGTGATTTGCAAATTCTAAAAAATTTTGTACATGAAATTTAAGCTCTAGGAAAAATTTAAGTGAGTCAAATTAATTAAAGAAGAAAAATCTAAAAAAAAAAATACAAAAATCGAGTGCAATATGAGTTTATTGGGGTGCATGTAGTTAGGGCGGTGCTGAGTGTAACCAGTTATCATAAGGCAACGGTAGACCCACTGTCTAGGCTAATTAATAAGGTGGCAATCACCACTGGTGATCAGAGCTAAGTATTCCAGCGAAGTTTTAATTTAGTTCAATTTTATATAATTTTGTAAAAATATAAAAATTGTCGAAAAAAATTTTAGAATAATTTATTCCTAACAATTTTCATATGTAGATTGTAGGAAAAATATTATTTTGTAATAATTTAATAGCTACAGTATATGTACTTAAGAAACCGATGAAACCAAACACTTTTCGATGTTGAAATAAATAAATGTAATGATGTAGTTTTGACTTCGAAATTTTTCTATAAACTTTCTTATAATTATATTAAAATGCTATGAAGAAATTTTTCACAAAATTATTTTCTATAAATTCTATGAATTTTTTAGCAATAAATCATGATTAAAATGGTAGCTTTGGAAACGAATAAGTGTATTTATCCTAAAGACCTCACTTAGATTATGAGCTTCACTGGTTATTGGTGTATATTGTGATGTATGGGTGCTGTTTGAAGGGATTCTTTTGAAAGAAGTAAAAAAAAAAAAAATCAAGTATAAGTCACTTATATGAATAATTTGGTGATATGGGATTTGGGGAAAATTGGTGAGTAATAATGTGATATACTAGGAATTTGGATGTAATGAAATTGAGAAGTATGGATTAGGGTGTTATTCTGGTTAGTTTTGATTGGAGTTAGAAGTAAATGGATCAATGAAGTAATTATAAGAGAATTGGGTGAAGGTAGATGATAACTTATAGGATTTTGGAAAAGAGTTTTGAACTAGACTAATATTTAGAGGGTAAGTTAGAAGCAAGACTTATGAATAAAATATAAGAACAAGGGATTTGGAAGCTTGGTTAAACGATAATTTTCCTAAAAACTCTATAAGATAACAGAAGTAGAGGGTATCTTAGAGAAGTAAGGGTAAATGTTCTACTGGGTAATGATTCAGAGGTTTAATCAAAACAAAAAATTGAAGACAAGCATAGATAGGGGAAGCTTAAAGGCTGAGTTAGAGGATGAACTCTTAAGGAATTTGAAGTTGATTAGGCTTAGAGGATATTCTACCAAGAGATCTAAAAGTTGAATAAATTATATGGTTGGTTCAAAAGGTACCTTAGAGGATATTTGAAATGAAATAAATGAGTATGAGCACTCAGAAGTTGATTCAGAAGGTAATTTGTAAGAAATCTTGGGTGGTTATTTGATTCAGAGAGTGATTCAAAGGATAATCCTATTAAAACTTTTAACTCCAATATGGCTTAAAGAATAACTCATATGCTTTCTAGTTTTAGAAATTAGCTTAGAATGTATTTATTGAAAATCTTTGCGATTTACCAACCTTAGAGATTGATGCAGAAGCTAAATCTATGATGAATTAATGACTATGAGGTGTAGAGGAAATCTCAGAAGCTTACCCAGTAAATATTTTAAGGACATTTTAACATAGGGGATAACTCAAAGGGTATCAAAGGTACATTTCCTTAACGAAATAACTCTAATTCCTTATATTAATAGCAACATAACTTATAAATTTAGTTACAAATCATCTTAATTTCTAGGGAATGAGCAAGTAAATGGTTTTCCATGTCTTATGTACTTACAAACATAACAAATTGACTAAATTTATAGGAAATTCTCAAAAATGGGATAAATGAACAACCGAGTTAGCGAGCGATTGAATTTCAAGTAAGTAGGATCAATACTTCACTGTTCTTTGGAGTATTGCTTAAGCATACTTAGAGACCTTAGTACAAGTCATGTTTGTGTTGTAAGTTATTAGCTTGTATATGTGCAATGCATGTGTTTGGACATTGCATTACTGTTATGGAGTGTTGGACTTTGTGTATTAGTTACCTTATGGTATTGCGTTGATTGAATTGTATGAAAATTGCTTTATCACCTTAAGAGGAAAACTAATTGAAACTCTACTTAGCGTCTAACTGGTCTTACATCACAACCCATTAGGAGAAATGACTAGGAATCTCGAGCTAAATACGAACCCTTTGATGAGAATAGCAGAAATGGTCCTTTCCCCATCCTTAGTTGAATTAAGTGATAAGAGAGAATGTTACGGCAAAGTTAGGGATTGTGGTTCAAAATGAAGTCTCAAGCAAATCATGTTTCTCCATTGTATAAGCTCCTGTTTGGTTCCAATCCATGAAGTACGCAATGTAAAACTCCTCAAAACCCAGATTAGAGCAAACACACTTTCTTTAATCTCAGACGACTAGTTAAGGTCGTGTAATGACATTTGCTTGAATATGTATTGCACTTAATTAACCTTGCTTGAAAACCTTGTTAATGATTGACGTGTGCTATTGTCTCCATCCTACTTACTAAGTAAGTTGTTGTTGACATCCCTCTAGCTATTTTGTAGGTTTCCAGTAGACTCACCAATATTACATAAGTCCTAAGAAGATTAGAGAGTGGGGTCAGGGAGTAAGACTTAAGGCTAATGGGCTGTGTTCTTAATTATTTAACAAATTTACTAACTCGTATGAAAACTAATAGGGTCTCTATTAGTGACCCTTTAGTATTAGTTTTCAATTATGAGCGTTGTTACTATGCTCTATCAATTTATGTTCTTTTATAAAGCCTTTTATTTATCATTATATTTTCTTAACTCATTTTACTTTAAAAACTTTTGTAGAAATTGAGATTTTTATCCTCTAAAAGATTTGCAAAGATTAATTTTCTTGATCATTTGAGCCACAAGTTTATTTTCCAAAGTTATTTTGAAGTGTTACATCATAGGTTGTTATCTATTAGACTCAAAATTGGATGACTTAAAGTAGGAAAGTTGTAAATGCCTTATGTAAGTTATACTTAAGTTAAGGCTAAAGTGGTTAATTTCTAACTTAAGTTAGTTTACATGATGGGGGTTGTTACAACTCTTTATTTTGGGGCATAACAGTAACTCCAAAGGCACTGAAGCTTGAGGAAAATCATAAAATTGAGGCATTTAAGCTTGGTTATGAAATGACTGAGCATATAATTAAAACAATTAGGCATTGTAACTAACTCTATGGTCAAAAAATCCCAAGGTAAATCACAAGATAGTAACCCTTAAGCCTAGTTATTGAATGCTCAAGTGCAATTGGCGATCTATGAGCTTATACCCAAGTCGATAAGCTTGGATACAGTTAAGTGACTCAAGCAACAAATGCTTGAATCATCAAACATCCCAGGCAAGGAAAATCTCGATGTGTAAAAATCTAGAAAAAACATTAGTGAAGGCATCGAAAGCCTACATTAGCTAATGCTCAGCTGAATTGATTCTTCAAATCACCTCATTGACATAAAAGCCTAAGGAAAATATGACATTTTGTGTGTCACATTATTTTGCCTATGTCGAGTCTCTAACTCACTAGATCACAAGTAAGGTTGGAAATGCCTACGAAAAGTTCCTTATTGGTGAAACAACTAAGCTTAAAGCCTTAAGGGCCCATACATGCACTTAATCTCCTTATTAGACCCATTAATAGAGAGAGTAGGAGGCAAGTTTTGATAGGCTTTTTTAGGTGTAAGCCCCAGGCCTAAATTGACCAATCTAAGACTTTAGTAAGCGTAGTCTAAAGAATAACCTAATCTCATCTCCTATTATAGGAGATGAGACCCCTAGATAGAGGAATTATTTTCTCACTCCTCTCTCTTTCTTGGGCTTTTTACTCCCTTATTGCCTTTACTGACTTAGATATTAAAGTCGTTACGCCAAAGCAAACTTTGGTGTTGTTACTAACCTTTATTTCCTTTACAAAAAGCCTTCATAAGGATCGCCATTGTGTAACCATCCATCAATAAGTGCTGCTTCCCATATTGGGTAAAATGTCTACCAACAATTCATGGAGCGAAGATTACCCATCAGTTGATGTGTCTTAAACTATGTACATGTATACAATAATATCTAAATATATAACAATATGATGTATATAATCTAAATTATCCAATATGGATTAACTTTTTTGTTTTCAAGTTATCCCAAACCAAAACCAAATTAAATATTTTGGTCTTAAAAGTAATTCTTCAAAATGAAACAACTATTTTTTGTCTTCTCTAAAGATAATAGTTGAGACGATAAGCTTGAGTCTTCCAAAATGAGGGCTTGAAAGCTTGATCCTTAAATGATGTAACCTTAAAAAAATACACTACATGTTGGTTCGATGTGAGCACTCTAATGCTTAAGTTAGTATCTCTCTAAAAAATGGTAGAATAACAACTAAAATAGTGAAAGTAACCATACTTATGGGGGCTTCATCACCTATTTATACGTGATAAGGTTGAGATATTATAGGAAAGATATGTGTCGCAATATTTAGATTTAAATCTCTCTCAAATAAGTAAGTATGTCTAATTAAATAGGTATAAATCTTTTAAAAGTTAAAGTATATCATTATTAAAGATTCACCCTAGATATAAGTGTCCTTGTATTGACTCTAACCTAGGCTAAAGGAGCTAAGTCTATGTAAGCTTGGAGGAGCTCCCATTAATAGAACCATAAGCTGTAGGTAGAAATAGTCACATAGAGTACAAAACTCCTTGATGGGTATTAGGATTGTATTGTAGGGGACCCAGCCTAAGAGTATGTTGTGATGAGCTGATTAGGTTGGTTTACTAAGAAGAGTAGAGTAGAACTCCAATGGATCATCTGACGGATTTGACTTGGAAGAGGGTAGTGTATGTGGAGGGAATGTCAAACTTAGATTTGTCCTATGATCAAATTGGGTCAACCCAATCAAGAGGTTAAGCCTTCTTTAAAATACGCCCTCTTGGGTCATCTAAAAGAGGGACTAACATTGAATCGGGCTTCGAATGTCTAACTCCAAAATTGCCTATTAACAAAAACTAACCCAGAAAAAAGAAGAAGAAGAAGAGAAAGAGAAAGAGAAAGTTTAATTTGCATTAGCTTGGCTTTTTTTTTTTCCTTTCAATTTATGGTGTCCATCCTAACTTGTTTATGCTTTAAAAGGTATTATATACCTATAATCTTATATATTGAAAATGTAGTAAGTATTCTATTACAATTATTTTAATATATATTTTCTTTGATGAGAAGAATCATAATTTGACATCTTTTAAAATCTATGGACATTATTTAAACTAAAATTTACTTAACTAGTGTACGTCATTCACATTTATAGCTTGATTAACAGTATTCAATCAAAATTCATATCTCTGTTGTTTAAACAAGTATAACGAGTATTTGAATCACTAGGTTATCCATCATAGTACAGTCAAAATGGTCTAAGATACTCATGATCATCCCATGGTGATTCACCATTGGCTCCATTATTAGCTCTACTAAAACTGCACTGCAATCATCTTAAAAATCCTTTGGATAGGCTCAATGGGATCCATGTTTGTATCATCTAACATTAATCTTAAATCATTATTTTTTTTCTAAATACCTAATTCTTATCCCTCAACATCTAGTCCTCAGCCCCCAAATCCCTCCTCATCAATTAGCTTTATTCTAGCCTCTTTGTATGGCTTAATGATTGCTCCATTAAGAATGAAGGCAATATGATAGATTACTTAGGATTCATCTCCTTATTATAACAATATTTTTATGGTCCTTAATAAGCCATATGGGCATCTAATAATCTTTCCTAATATTAATATGCTTCCTTTTGCATGTATCTTTAATCTTTAACTAATAGTGTCTCCAAGATACCAATTAATTTCTCTTTTCTCTCTCTCCCTCTCTCTCTCTCTCTCTGTCTCTCTCTCTCTTTATCATAATAGATAATTTTATTTGTATAAAACCAAATAAAAAATGAAAAAAATTTCAACTAGTGATCACTATAATAAAAATCAATCTATTGGAATATGGAAAAGTATCTTAGTTTGTAAGTCTTTAACTTAATTCTTTTATTCAAGCATCTATTCAAAAAAATTCATATAGGGTTTGTTCGTTTGACAAAAACTTGAATAAATATTTTCAATTACATTATTTTTGTTGTCATTCAACTAAGTTAAAGGACAAATATTTGATTGGTAAAAAAAAAATCAAATCCTTCTTAGCAATTTGGACTAGTGTAACATGGCTGTATTACTATTGTCTTAGATTTGAATGTCATAGAATATGTGAAACATAAAATAAGAAGCTGGAGAATCTAAAGTAAAGTATTTTCCATCCTCTTAGTTTGAGACATAAGAAAGGAATTCCATTGGTAAGTGCCCTTTTGTTACATGAGATTCACATAATAAGACAAATATTGAAAATGATTGAATACCCCTTACATTTTTATTTTTATTTTTATTGTCCTAAATTACTCTTATCTATTCATCCACTTAACATAATGAGCTATGGTGTGATCATAATGTTGATTGTGTTGGTGATATTAATTGAATCAAAAGCCTTAAAAATCAAATGAGGTAAAAGATTTTAATCAAATTCACTTTGTCTTGCATTGTACTTTACATTGCAAAAAGATCTAATACCATGCAAAATGATCGAGATACAACTTCTTATTCAATACAATGCCATGTTGTTGTTCTTATAAAAAATTATACTACAAAATGAAGATGTTCTTAACTATTTAGGCATATATTGTTGAATGGTCCATATTTAACGGTTATCACATATGGAGAGGGAGAGAGAGAGAGAAATGTTGAGGTTATGTAAGGTAAAGAGTGAGTATAATAATGGTGTCAAATTAATTAAAGCAAAAAAAAGAAGTAAGAGGGTTCTTAAAATAATGCTAAAGTTGTTACGAAATGTTTGCTTCAATAAACTATTAGTTACACTGTGCCTCTCTTTGGAAGAGAGAGAAAATCCTATCAATTTCAAGTGTCATCACACCTTTATATGTGCGCTATTATATTAACACTTTCATGTGTAAGTCATCATGTATAACCAATTTAGAAGAGTTTCCTTTCACATTTTAAGTCTGTTTTTCTACAATTTACCATCAACATATCTAAAGGATTACTACATACCAGCTTTCTTCACATATTTTACCTTAGTCCTTTTATAAATTTATGCTTATATATTTATAACAACAAAATATATATAAAAGATCACCATAAATTCATAAATATTGAATCTAATGCTATCTTTTGAATTCATATCAATCAGTTGAGATTGCATTAATTGGAGTTTGATTATGCATCTTATTTTACCCTCTTTCATTACTAATTCCTTATTGTTTTTGGTCTTCTATTGTTCATACGACACAGTTACAACATCCTCTTTATTGTCTTTAAGTTCATTAGTTTAATGATACTAGTTTTCTTCACTTATCTTGTCTTGATCTCTTAGTTTCTTACATTATAATATATTTAAAGTAAACTAAGGCAATTTATTCCTAATGGTTTTATAGTTGTAATGATAGCATAGCTTACAATTTGTGTTACTATTTCAGCACCTTATGAGATGAATAGTTTTAACAATAGGAAAGAGCCTTTGAAGTACCAAAAGCTAAATAGTGATGAGGATGAGAACTTAATATTAGAGATTGGTTTAGAAAATGAGGAAAGTCATGAGTATTCAATAGTAGTAGAGCGGTTAATGACAAAGCCCTTAATAAACCAATGGTTATAGGTGTTCTTCAAAAGACACGGGATAAATTTGGTGAAACAGTCTTTTCCCTCATTAGTTTTAATGGTTTAAAATTTTTCTTTATAATGTAGCTATGATGCGTTCAATAGTGAATGAGGGACCATAGCCTATTCTAAGTCATGTGTTAGTGATAGAAGTGTTGATGAGTGATGGCAATATAGATGAAGATTGCTTGAATGATAAAATTGCAAGAACTATGGATACTTCTTTAGGAAAACTAGTTGAATGTAAGGCAATTAGATTAACTTATGAATTGCATCGGGGTCTTTTGAGGGTGAAAGTGAAAATGAATGTTGATTTGCATTTGAAAGACGACATATGGATGAGTAGGAGAATTAGTGAGCATCATGTAATTTTTATAAAGTATTAATCATTATTGAACTTTTGTTTCACATATTGAAAGCTTGAGCACTTGGCTAAATAATGTATGGTTAATGTCAGTTTTAATAATGGCTATTGGCCTAGTTTTAGGACAACAAGCATTTGAGATGACTTTTGGTATGAGAATAGAGAGGATACTAATAATGTTAGGATATAAAGAAACAAAGAAGAGGCACAAAACTTGAAAAGTATTCAAATTATCAAAATCTTTTTGAACTAGAAAACTTAATATCTTTCTAATTAAGATTACATCACTCCCTTTACCACATTTTTGGAGAAAACTTAATCTAATAATGACCTTATGAATCCTACCTAGACCTAATTAGTTCTTTCTTTAGCCTTGAATCTAGCTTACAGATTTTACATGCGAACATTACCACTAATTAATATAATCTAGCAATTACTTTAAATAAGTGCATCTTAACTTCTTCTCCTAATTGAGCTTCTCCTAGCCTTAACCCTCCATCCATACCTCAAGTTAGACCTATTGAAGTTGAAACTTTTCAATCTACTTTGCTAAATTTCCTCTAAAAAATTCCAATACAATATCAATAGAAAACAATGGCCAGTTGATGTATTAAAATGAAGATAAGGAAGATGCTATTTATAGTAATTCATGGCTTGTACCTATTTAGGCCTTCCAAATTTTTAACATGGAGAGAAAATGAAAGAATGCTAAGGTATTTATAGCTAAAAAATATTATTTGGATGAAACACCCTTTATGGATAGCATTGTTCCTTCTTCAATATGGAGTTTAAAGAGAAAAAAGCTAAAGGGGGAAGAGTAGAATTGAGAAATAAAGGTAAAGAGCAAATTGGTAATGTAGATTAGCTTAAAAGTTTTTTGGTGGATGTAGAGATAAAAGAAGCTAAGTAGAAAGTGATATAAGGCAATGTTGTTTGAGTTATGATAGCCACTGAAGCTATGAAGTTCTTAATTTCACATTTGGTATGAAGGAATGCTCTAGAATAGAATAGAATGGAATGGAATATAATGGAATGAAATGAAGATTGGAATCATAATCTCTTCCTATATTTGGAAATGTTCAATGAATGAAAAAAATGGAATGTGTATGTAGTGATATTTGTAAAAAAATATCATTAATTATTAAATCATAATTAAGTTGAGGATTAAAATAAGTAGTTTCCATTAATAATAATTAATGAGGGGGAATTCATGATTCTGCCTTTAGAATTCCTTCTTTAGACCAAAATTGTTGATTTCATGGAATTATGATTACATCTTCTAAATACATTTCCAAACATGGAGAAAGGGAATAGAACTTAGAATTGTGATTCCATTTCAGTCTACTCTTGTGTACCAAATATGATATAAGTTAAAACTATCAAGAATTAGGTCCATTCTTAAGTTCAAAATTTGAAGAGACTAATAAACATGTTAAAAAAATTAAAAATTGTAGATTAAATAAGGAAAAGGTGTCAAGACTGTTGTAGTCTAGTGACGTGAGCACTAGTTTTCTAATAGGATGGCCCAAGTTCAACTCCCTTCTCCCCCAAGCTGTAATATGTTAATGTAGTTCATAAAAAAAAAAAAAAAGGAAATAAGGAGATGGCAGCTGTATTTAGGGTCTTTCTATGTGCCTTCAGCAAGTTTTAGCTAGCAATTTAGCCTTGTGGTAGATGGTGAATGTGATTGTTTTCTATAATTAAAAGTTATAAATATTAGATTGTGATCAAAGTAAGATTAAGTGATGCGTCTTTTGTAGCATAAACGACGTGGATGCATTCTCCTTATGATTTTGCTAATAAAAAAGATGGCATGGCAAGTTATTATGCCTTTCTCAACTATTGTTAGTGGCTCATGGCTTTTTATGGGTAACATAATGAAGTTATGAGTGATTATAAAAAGAAAGGCAAGAGACTAAACAATAAAAGACTAAAAGAGGAATTTGGGAATATGGCTTTTGAATCTATGCTTATTAACTTGGGGTTTTAAGAACAATGTTTTACTTGACTAAGTAAAATATTTATGGGTATTATTCTAGTGAAGGAGTAGATTTGCAAGGGTTTTGGGTTGAATAATAGGTTGACTACCTTTTAGAATACTCAAATTGAGCATTATTTAGTAATGGGATAAAATCATGTGTTACTGGTTTTTAATACTAATATGAAAGAAATTAGAGGTATGAGATGCTTAAGGTTTGAGAATTTTTCAAGAGGTTTAAATGGTAGCATTTCGATTGTCAAAAATAGTTAGATGAAGGCTAATAAAGACCATTTTGATACTCTATCGATTATTCTCAATATGTGCTGAGTTAATCTTATCAATTAGAGTGAAAATGTAGTCTAGAACTATATGGCCAAAATTGATAAGTTAATAAAGAAGCTAAGTCATATCTAAGGATATGATGTTGGTTTAAGATAACTAAACGACTGTTTGGGAGAAGAGATGTTTTCTCATCACAGTCTAAGGATAGTTAGCTAAATTATGGAGATTGCAGTACTTCTTTTATCTATAAAATACTCTAAATAGGCATCAAAAGAATAAAATTTTGAAAATTCAGAATCGAATGGGAGATTGATAAAACTATGAGGGCTACATAGAAAAGGAGTTTGCTAGATTTTATGGTAGTCACTTCATTAGGGAGGGAATATAAGAGGTGCTTAGATTAGGTGGAGTCGATCTTCTTATTTAAGGATAATGTTGTGTCATATGTTGATGTGATAGAGAAAGAGATAAAATCAACTATTTTTCATGTAGAGGCTTGAAAGCGTTTAGATCATATGGGTTTTCAGGTGTATTCTATCAAAGCTTGTCGAGACATGATTGCCTAATAGTTATCAGGGATGTTTAACTTTTCTTATCAACAGTAAGTTCCTTTCTCTATGAATTATATTGATTTGGTTCCTAATCCTAAATTCCTAAGCCTAAATCTGTTAATTACTTTTAGACCTATTAGTTTGTGCAATTTTTCTTATAAAATAATCTCTAAGGTCAATAGTTAACTAGTTTAAGCTATTCTTAGGCAAGAGCATTATTAAAAATTTAAGTGTGGTTATCACAAGATTATTGATCCAAGATAAAATATTGATAGCTCATGAGATGTTTCACTATCTTTAGAATAAATCCAATGGTAATCTTGTGCTGTATTCTAAAACTTGAATAGAAAAAAATCTTATTGTTGTATAGAATGGGGTTTTTTTTTTTTTTTATAGAGTTTTTGCCTAAGTTAAGAATGGATATGAAGTGGGTTGACTGGATTACAACTTACATATTAACTATTGAATATAATATTTTGTCTAATGGCAAATTGATGGATGATGTAAAGCCATACTGTGGTTTGAGATATGGAGATTTGTCTTCTCCATGTTTTTAAATTAAGAGGAGCTACCCTATTAAGTCAAGTTTATTATTTGTGGATGACTATTTATGTTTCCTTAATACAAGAGATTTTAACTTGACCAAATTAAAAGAATGTTTTGTTAGAATATAGTAGGCTATCAATCTAGGAGGTTAATTTTTCTAAATCTAACCTATTTTTAAGCGAAATGTATCCTTTGATCATAAGGTAAGACTATTAGATTTAGTGGGGATAAGAAGCACAAATGACCTTAGCAACTATTTAGGGTTACTTACAATTTAGGGAAGATTAAAGTCTAAAATGCTAAAGTTCGTGAAGGAAAAGATAACTCCTAAGTTTTGGGGATGGAAACATCATCTTCTTAGTATAATAAGGAGGGAGGTTCTAATCAAGTCAATGGCTAATGCAATCCATATGCATTCAATGAGTTGCCTTTAGTTCCCACAGTAATGATGCTTTGAGGTTAAGAGTCTAATTGCCTGGCTCTAATGTAGCCGCAAAAAGGGAAGATATACTAAGTTGGATGGAGATCCCTAACTCTCCTAAAAGCTTATGGTGGTGTTAGCTTTAAATATTTGTCTTCTTTTAGTACAATTCTTTCAACAAAATTAGCATAGGGAATTCTAGAGAATTGTGATATATTTTAGGTCAAAAGTTCTTAAAGAAATTTATTTACTCTAATAGAGACTTTCTAAATGCAAGAAGAGGAGGATCAAAATTATAGGCTTAATTAGTTTGATAAAGGGAAGAAACTTGCTACTTCAAAGTGCACTTCGGTAGGCTAGTAATAGAAACAAAATCGATATATGGAATGAGGCATGGTTACTAGCATTGCTGAACTATTGTCTCATAAGAAAAGGATAATGCATTATCAAACTGTTGTCCTAAGAGGCCGACTCTAAAAAACTTACCATAGTTGAAAATAAGTGCTCTAATTAACATAAAGAGAAGATATTGGGATCCTAAGTTGATTGATTTGTTCATTTAGTCAGAAGAAGAAAAATAACGAAGTTACTTTTACCAATGAGGGAGAAAGAAGACTTTCTAGTTTGGCCATATGATAAATCTGGAAAGACATCAATTAAATTTATATATGCCTTTTAAATGTTTAATAAGGAAACTCGTGCTTCATCATCGAGTTTTGTGAATGTGAAAGTATGGTCATTGATTTAGAACCTTAATATATAACCAAAGGTGATGCAGACCGAGGCCAAAGGTAAACAAGGTTGGTCGCTAAGATAAGCCTAAGCTTGTTAAAAGCTTAAAGAAGGTGATGGAATTGCGTAAAAACAATAAGGGCAAAGTAAGCAAACCTAAGAATAGTTCCAAGGATATAACACACCAAGAAAACTTTTGAAGACTCGTGGCACAATTTGATATAACACACGAGATAGTCCGATAAGGTTACTCGCCATCTAACCTTGCTTAAAGGTTAGGATAAGAGTGAAAAGAGTAAACAAGCTAACAAGAGCAATGTTCACAAGAGGATGAATAGTCAATATATTGATGATAAGATGATTGTGGCTATATATACAGTGGGTATTTTTACCCAAAAAACTAAGGCAACTTGCCTAAGTTGGAAAAAGACAAAAAGGACAATGTCTAAAAAAAGTAATGTATAAGGAATACAAAGGGTAAAAATTAAATTTCAAGGAGATTAATGATTATTACGGCAAATTCCTTCATGTAGGTTTAGGGCACATGGCAACAACTCATTCGAGGATGCTCTAGGTAGAAATAAACAAGATGGTGGGGGTTAGGATGGATGGCTGAGCAGGGGTATTGAGTAGACCTAGACCTATTCGAGAAAAGGTGCTTGTGGATATGTATCGAGGATCTCGACTTCTTGGCACCAATGTTGCCGAGCTAGAGGTCGACTCGATCAGGGTCGAACAAACGTATGGGGTTAGGTTGTTAATAGGGCACTCATCTAGTTGGCATACGACTTTCGAGAGATAAGTAGTTACTCGGCTCGGCACAAGGAGTTGGTTAACAACAAGGATCAGCTTGGCTTTCTCAAGAGTTGATTAGAGTAGAAGGATTCGTCTTGTTAGTGCTTCAAGGCCTCAAGCCCTAGCTACGCATCAGAGGTCTAATAGTTCGATTCCTATCATTCCCTCCTAGTTGGTTTAGATTTAGGATCAAATTCGACTAGTCATCGCTCAATTCTTCCTTAGGGTAATAGGGGCAGAGGTCGATAATGTTGAAGGTGTCACAAACCCCATAATCTTTGGGTAGTTCCAATTTGTAGGCATTGTCGTTGATCTTTTGGAGGATTTTGAAGGGGCCTTTAGCTTGAGCAGACAACTTTTTCTTTCTCCTACTTAGGAACCTCTCCTTGCTTAAGTGTAACCATACTAAGTCTCTAGGTTGAAACTATACTAGCTTCCTTCCCTTAACTCTTTCTCACATTTTCTTCGCGACTTGATCAATTTACTAAGTAACTTTCTCATATATGTACTGTAGGGACTAGGCTTATGCTCTTACATCAGGGCCTTCTTGTTCAAATACGGGTACAGGGGTGCAATTAAGGGGTAGCTCAGGATTAAAGCCATAAATGACTTTGAAGGGGGTCTGCTTGGTGGTATCATGCATTGTTCGGTTGTAATCAAATTCTACCACTGGTAAATAGACCTCCTAATTGGTTAAGTTCTTTCCCATCGTAGCTTGGAGCAATGATCCCAAAGTATGGTTGATCGCTTTTGTTTAACCAGTAGTTTGAGGATGATAGGAAGTGTTGAATAGCAGTTTAGTCCCTATCCGATGCCATAGAGTCTTCTAGAAATGGGTCTAAAACTTTAATCTTTGTTTGAGATTACACTTCTCGGCACACCATATAACTAAACAATTTCCTACAAAAAGGGAAAAGCAATAGCCAAAACATCGTTAGTCTTAGATTAAGACACAAAGTGTGCCATCTTATTAAATCTAACACTTAGATTTGTCATTTCTTCGACAAGTTTGGTTTTAAACTTCGAATTCTGGGGTACAATTAACACTATTTCTCTAAACTAAACAACTCGCATGCTTTCTACATAAGTGTTCAATTAACCGATAAATGCAATAACTATACTAATGAACAAATTACTATACAGAAACTTGCTCTATTTTCAGATGTTTGAAACAAGGCAGAACAGGGCATACACAAAAACAAACCACTTCACTCTTTTACTTACTTGAACACTTCAATGAATCTCTTTACAATTTTGACATACTACTATAGTAACACTACTTCACAAAAATGCTTATACAACTTACCTAAACGAAATCTCTACTCTGATACCAAGATGATGTGGATTGAGGCTAAGGATAGACAAGATTGATCGTTGGGATGGGTCCAAGCTTACTAAAATCTTAAAGAAGGTAATGGAATTGTACGAAAAAAAAATAAGGGTAATGTAAGCAAACTCACAAACAGCTCCAAGGATATGACACACTAAGGAACTTCCAAGGACCCTTGGTACAACTTGATATGACACACGAGATGGTCCGATAGGATTACTTGTCACTTAGCCTTGCTTAAGGATTAGGATAAGAGTAAAAAGAGTAAACAAGCTAATGAGAGCAATGTTCACAAAAGGAAGAATAGTCAGTATATTGATGATAAGATGATTGTGGCTACATATATAGTAAGCATTTATACCCAAAAAACTAGGGCAACTTACCTAAGTTAGAAAAAGAAAAAAAGGATAACGCTTAAAAGAAGTAATGTACAAAGAATATAAGGGTTAAGAATGAAATTCAAGGAGATCAATGATTATTGCAGTAAATTCCTTGATATAAGTCTGGGGTACGTGGTAGCAACTCATTCCAGGATGCTCCTGGTAGAAATAAACAAGATGGTAAGGTCACGGTGGATGGCCTAGTAGGGGTGCTGAGTAGACTTAGATCTATCCAAGAAAAGGTACCTAGGGATATGTGTTAGGGATCTCGACTTCTCAACACCAATATTACCGGGCTAAAGGTCGGCTCGATCAGAGCCAAGCAGACATATAGGGTTGGGTTGTCAATAGGACATTCATCTAGTTAACATACGACTTTCGAGAGATGAATAGTTACTCGGATCGGCATAAGGAGTTGGTTGGCAATAAGGATTAACTCGGTTAGAGTAAAAGGATTTGTCTTATTAGTCCCTCAAGGCTTTAGGCCTAGCTAGGTGTTAAAGGTCCAGTAGTCTGATTCCTATCAAAAGGTTTGAAGTTTTTTATAATAAGTGTTGACTGATTCTTTTTTAGTACTAGAAACCATTTCCATAAGCATATAGTTCATAGCTCTTGTTATGCATTATAGAGAAGAGGAAGCATCTTTAATGGGCATTGGCCTCTAGGACCTATTACTTGAGCTCAAGCTCGAAGTCTAGAGAGTATAGCATGGTAAACTCTTTCTTCCCGACTGAGTCTAGAAGATTCCCCCTTTTGCTACATGAACCCAAGTTGTCTTATTCTAATCGTCTTGAGACTTATTCATTGTTACAATGCGAAGACCAGAGCTCTCTAACTTAAAGGCAGGATGGGTAGTTTCTCCAATAGCTCAATAAATGTGACTAGAAGCCCATCCAACTTAACTCCAAGTCAGCCCCATCAAGAGTTGACTTGTTTGAATACTTATTGACCTGCCCTTGAATATCAAGTTGTCATAGATGAAAACTAACAAGAGACACCAACTGATTAGGACCCAACTCATGTACGAAACTGCACTTATTCCTCACCTAGCCATGCCCTAGTCTTACTTTGTCTAGTATGTAATAGGGATCACAGACCTATCATAAGCTCTTAAGCTCGAGGACTCGCTCAAATGGTGCAATAAGCTATTTAAGGTGAGTTAAACTCAGAAGAGCAATATATTCTCTAGTTTGGCCTGCTAACTTACTCTGCTCTCCACTTCATCTAAGAGACTGTCAAGGTAAGCGACCTGTTGCCGAGCTAAACCCTCCTCAATACATCTATCCAAGGCCAAGTACAAAACGTACATGCTACTAACCTAAATCATTGCCAAGGCCGAGGTGATATAGACCTAAGTTGACCATTTAAGGCCGTCTTAACAATGGACCATCCCTTAGGTCAACTCTTCCTTAATCCAGATCATCCGAGCCTAACCTAATCTGCTTGAAACTTGTTCTGCTCAATAAACCGCATCATTAGGACCATAGAATGGACAATTGATGCAAGCCTTATTTATCTAACAACCGTATTGTCCTTTTACAACCAAATATTCTTTTATCTAGTTCAAACTTTTCCATTATAACTTGTTCTTTTTCCTTTTTCTTCTAGTGGGATTCTTTTTGTTGGTCCAGTATAAGATATCAAGAGAGGGGGTATGGGGGTGAATTAATATCTTTAAACTTTTGAAAACTTTTCAATATAAGAAAAATAAAAATACCTCTCTTAACAACTTATAATGGTGAATAGTGATAATTTAATAATTCAACACACAATAATTAATAAAGCAAATTAAAAGAGTAAGGAAAGATAATATTAGGCAGAGATTTTATAAAGCTTTAGCCTCTTGCCTACTACTCTCTTCAAATTCCACTACTGGGGACCTAGTTTATTTCACTGGTACTGTTCCACTTGATCTACTAAATCAAATTGCAAAGATTACATGCACTTGTTACACATGGACTTTATAACACTTTACTCTGCCTATTTAGCCTCTCAACAATTTAGGCTAATATAGATTTACAGAGTACAAATTAATTTTAAACAATCAATAAGATTTACAAATTGCAAGTGAGAACATAATTATAAAACTCAAACAATTTCACTCCAAAGAGAAAACAACGAATGTTGTAATATTTGCTTTGGTAGAACTTTCTGAAGAAGTACCTGAAGGACCTTCTATGACTTTTTCATAAGGTATAATCTTATTACAATTTTTTTTTTTTTTTTTTTTGCAATGAAATTTTTTCTTCAAAGTTGTGCTTAACATTTTGAATCCTTTCTTTTATATTGAAATCTTCTAACGACTGAAAATCTGAAGATTATTTTTTATCCAATCGTTAGTTATTAAAGACAATTCCTTGGATATTTTTTAAAAGATCTTGGTAATTTGAAATTCAAAAACAACTGTCCTTATCTTGTTTAGATTAGATACACATCAATTCGTAACTACTAAATAAGCTTCTGATTTGAATTTAAAAAGATCTACTTTTCTTAGCAACTTCTGGATAAGCCTCATGTTAAAATATTTGAAACTCCACAAAATCTGAATCAACCTTATCCTTATCTATTCTTGCGCATATATTAATTTATCTAAATATATTTTTGCTTAAAAAATAAATCCCCATAGATCTTAATTCCATCTTGAGTAAAACGGGATTAAGTGTATTCTCCTAATACACTTAATCTAGTGGAGCTAGGGCTTGATTAATCCAAATTTGATTTAAAGCTATTTTCAACGTCATACTTCCAAACTTACTTTTTGAGCAAGCTTCTGAAGAATATCAACCTTTTGTTTTTTAAGTTTTTGAATAACCTTCTAAAGTATTGTACCAATTCTTCTCATAAAAGCTTTTGAAGTACTTTCTGAAAGATTTTCAGACTAGGCTATATCCAATTAATTCAAACCTTTTGAATAAGCTTCTAAATGCACCTCAATTTATAATTTTATACTTTCTAAATACTTGCACACTTGTTAATTCATTAGTGTTCTTCTCTCTTTTTGTTATCATCAAAATCCATGAGAAATATCTAACACTTTTTGTAATTTACACTAACTTAGAACTTACCCTAATTGGGTCTTATAAATACTTGTAAATGAGGATAGCCACAATAGTCAATACAATTAACATTCAAACATTTTCTTTTTATGTGAGTTAAGTATATTTTGCTTACTCTAAACTACTTTAATCTAGCCAATTGAGCATAGGCTAGTGGAGAGTGTCCTCCAGCCATACTTATGCATCATATCAAGTGTAACCTGAACTCATGTGAGGCATTGGTACGTCATATCCGTCGTCAATGTACGAGGGCCCTTGCTCAACCTTCGACTCTCATTTATCTTTCAAACCGTCTCGAGTTTTAGACCCATCCCCCTTTTGGTTTGCATGATACCGGACATTATATGTTTATCCACAGTCGTACTTGCATCATCTTAGTATCAAAGCTTAGTAACGTCTAAGCAAGTCCTTATTACTTGTACTTTAAGTGGTTTATTACTATTGTAAGTGTTTTAGAGTCAATTTATTGTTGTTGTGAATGTTCGAAGAGTGTTTAGAGTAAAGAGATTTCGTGCTCTATTTTCCCCTATTTGTTGTTCGTAAAATAAAATATGTAAGTTTACTTGGTTTATTGTGTGTTCGTTGTATTAGATGTTAGTGTATTCTGCGTTGTTTTGTTCCTAATTCATTGATGGAAGTTTTGAATAGTGTTAATCTCTTGAAAAAGATGACAATGTTCAATTCTAATGTTCAAGGAATTCTAGGTAACCATGACAGTAGCACTCAAAATGGCTAAGGTCAACAAGGAAGTTCTACACCCCTATTAATAGGTGATCGACTGGATAGACTCATCGACCTAGTAGCTAGTCTGGTGATTGTCATAAATGAAGATATGCAGTAAGCCAGAGGAGGTCTATACAAAGGACGATCTAATGAACAGTTGAGAGAGGCAATGGTTAGTATAGCCAAGCTAATGCCCCAGTTCAACCACCTCGAGCTAGAGGAGTAGATAGAGTTACTAGGCGCAAGCTAACATTCGATGAAATTGAAGAAGTAGGTGAGGAAAAAGGTGATGAAGTGGAGTACTATGAGCTAAAAGAGAGGAGTGTCTAAGCTTCGAGAGTAGAGGGCTTAAAGATGTGTATCATTAGTTTTTTTGGAAATGGTGATGTAGAGGACTACCTAGATTAGGTAGATAAAATTGAGAAATAGTTTTAATGCCATAAGGTGCCTGAGAATACAAAGGTTAGACTTACTATGCTAGAGTTTACTGGCTATGCTACCCTATAATGGAAAAATATGCAAGCCATACGTAGAAGAGAAGGATAACATGAAGTCAAGAGTTGGGATAAAATGAAGATAGTCATGGGGAAAAGATTTGTTCCAAACTACTATTTGCAAGATGCATTTAAGAAGTTACAGGAGTTGAGATAAGGTAAATCGAGTGTTGATGCCTACGTAAAGGAATTCCAAATGTTGATGATCCAATGTGAAGTTGTTGAGCTTGAAGACCAAACTGTGTCTCAACTCATTAGTAGGTTGAAGTGTAAGATTAGAAAAATTTTAGAAATCGTAGACATTGGATCACTTAATGAAGCTATCTAAGCTACCCAGAGAATTGAAAGGCAATGATTAGGAAGATTTCAAGCTCCTATTAGTCGGCCTACCCTAACCTAACCTATTCCAAGCAAGCTTGTGCGATCGGAACTAAGTAAGGTTGTTAAGACCTGACTTACTCAAACTACCCAAGTAGATGAGAAGGAGATTCTAAGGAAGTTTGAGAAAGGCTAAAGCTCAGGAAGGAAGACCAGTAAGATAAAGTGCTTTAAGTGTTAAGGATTTAAGCACATGGTTGCTTAATGCCCAAACAAAAGAACTATGGTAATCCGAGGTGAAGTGCCAACTATTGAGGTAGATAGTACCAACGAGGAAGTAGAAGAGCTGAAAGAGATCGAACAGAAAGAATAGTTTAAAGAGGAGGGAATTATTTATAGTAAGGAAGGTAACTTTATGCCCACTACCCTAGTATTGAGAAGAAGAATGAGTGTGGTCCTATGCTCGAAGACAAATAGCAAGGGAACCTGTTTCACATTGGATGAAAGGTGAATGGGTCATTATGTGTGTAATGTCCTAAGATTTCAAGTTAGTTTAATAACTCTAGGATCCGAGCCCCTAAATTTAAGGTGTTGGGTTATAATATCTATTTTATTTTAACCTTCACAATAAAGTTAAAAAAGTTAGATAAAATAATTCAAGTAAAGTCAATTTCTCAAAATAAGCTATATAAAAATATTAATTTTAAAAAAACATTAATTTATCGCTAAAAGCCAATAATTATCGAAAACGAGAAATTCAAGATTTTAAATATAGCGAGATAATAGAGATAAGTTAATTAACTTATAAAAATAATAAACAAAGTTGAATTATATGTAATGTATATGTATTAATATAGAATATGCATTATTTGTATTAAATATACATATATAATAAGAAATTATTATTAAAATAAGGTAAATTAATATAAAAAATTGGAAAATTAATAAAAAAAATGTAAGGATGAATCATCCCATGATGTGATAGCCAAGGATTAAATTGGATTGATGAGTCAAAAGGTAAATAATAAGAAAATGACACCTCTTGCTTTAGAGAAATAAGAAAATGACATGTGTAAGCCACAAGTCCAATTTTTACAAATTCCTATCCAATTAGAAAATATAAATAGGCCTTGTACACTTCAAAAACAACATTTTAGAAGTCTAAAAAAATAGAAAATCACTCAAAAAAATTTTGAAACAAATTTGAAAAAAATAAGAAAATTAGATAAAAAACAAGGCACATAATTTGATCAAGCCGGTTCAATAGGCTATCAGGGTTTGGTTATGGTGGCCTTTTGCAGTTAAGGAAAGCACTGCCAAAAAGGGTGTTCTGACAAGGTTGGGTGGCCGGAGGGTAGCCGAAGGTGGCTAGTTTAAGTGAACTAAATTTCCAACCAAAATTTTGTAATTTTTCTAAAAATAGCAAATGATATTATTTAACAATGAAACTTGGTTTTCTAGAGTTATTTTATGTTCAGATTAATTTCGTAAATTTATTTTAGTGAAATAATTATTGAAAATATAAGGTCCTTAAGAAATGGCTCTATTTGGATAAAAATTGAATTAAATTTTAGAAATAGTAAATAATGTTCTTTCAACTTGAAAATTTGTACATGATATACTTAATATATGTATTTAATTGTAGTAACAATAATTTTTTTAAATAATCATGTTTACTATTGATTGTAATTATTTTGAATAAAACTGACAATCTCGCTGTTTTACGGAATTAATTAGTTTTTAACAAAATCAAAGAATGAACCCTATGTATTATGATTCCTGGAAGTTCATAATGATGTTTGGGACATTTGAATTTCATCTTGTGATTAAATTCACTTGTTCGGTTAATTTTCGCTGATTTTGAGTTAAAATCGTTATTTTCATGAAAATACATATAGCTAGTTTAATATAATTCACAATCGATAATTAAACTACATATTTTTGTGAGTCCATAGGATTTTTTGTGGAATTAATCAGGCTCGTATACTATTTATTATGTATTTTCATAATATAAACTTATATATTAGTCTAATATATGATACACTAATTAGCACTAATGTGATATTCATTAAACATGTAAAGGATTTGCATTTTTGAGTAGATAATGAATTTTGACGAGCTTGGGAAATTAATAATTTTAGGATTTTTAATTTAGATTTAGGGTTTACTTGAGTTAATTACAAAGTTATATTAACTACGGTAGAATCGCTAATGAAAGGGTATTTTTAGGTTTCTAAAAATATTGATTAGTTTTGATTTTTAAGATATATCAATAGTACTTGAAATAACAATTGTAACGATATAAAGTTTACTGAAATTGGATAATAAATGAGTAAGATATGATTAAAAGAAGTTTAAAAACGTGGAATGAAAATTTATAATAGTTTGGGTTCAACCTACACTTGATTTGAAGACTGTGTCATATTTTCATAGGTATGATAAATAAGGAAGGACCATGTCACAAAGTATAGGATATTGTGTTATTGTTAAGCCTAGGTAAGTGGATCTAACCTATGCTTGGATTAGATATATCACTATTCATAACATTATGTGTCGTTTAATGCTGTGTTAGTTGAATATGGATATATCTTGAGTGAATCGATATGCTACTATAGTGGGTGATAATGTGGTGATTTTAAATGACAATAACTGTATTTTGGTTAAACTGTTATATAGCTATGCTTAGGAAGTTGAGTGATCTAACCCGATCTTCTAGATGTTCAACGAAGTGAACCCTAAGTAAGATACTAGAATTCCGCTAGGGAGAGTTTGAAAACCAGAATCAGATTACTGAGTTAAATTAAACTTAAAGATTGATTATGCTTATTGATATTCTCAAGTTGCTATTGCATATCATATCATATCATATCATGGCATGGCATGGCACAAAAAGGGACCCATGAGTCAGAAATTTAAGAATGAGGCTTCCAAGTAATCATGGAAAAAGCATAGCTTTATGAACTCAATTTTTAGAAGCATATAGA